>JAQQTO010000059.1:62350000-62950000 GCA_029884595.1 Ormosia semicastrata
TGTCATTCCAAACCCATAAGTTGGATATTAGACATAGGAGCAACATATCATATATGTTGTTCAATAGATCTATACTCATCTTATAAACAATAAAGCCTATTTCTGTTAGAGTACCATATGACAATCCTGTTCTTGCTCAAATTTTTGGTACTATCATGTTTTCCAATCAATTTTACCTCAATGATGTCTTGTTTTTGCGTTAGTTTACATTTAACCTCATTTCAATCTCAAAATTGACCCCATCCCTCCATTACGAATTATTTTTTAATCATTCTTCTTGTTCAATACAGGATCACATTTCCTTGAAGAAGATTGGATTAGCTGAAGTCATTAATGGCCTATATGTACTGCAAGCCTTTCACATGGTGAATTCTATAAACAATGAAATAGTCAATCCTATAACTAATTATGTCAATGATATTTGGCATTTTAGGCTTGATCATCTATCTGGTGCCAAGTTAGATATATTACACAATTTTTTTCCTTTATTACTTGTAATTCTTCTACTGTATGTGGCATTTATCCTATGGCATAATTTAAAAGATTGTCTTATCCCGATAATAATACAAAATCCACTTACATTTTTTATTTGTTACATATGGATATGTAGGGTTCTTGCTCTCTTCCTTCATTCTAAGGTTACAAATATTTTTTAACTGCTGTGGATGATTATTCAAGGCACACTTGGTTTTTTTTTAATGAAACAAAATTCAGAAAATTGCATCTCATATTAAGCATTTCATTTTCCTTGTTGAAACTCAGTTTTCTACCAAAGTAAAAGTCATTAGATCTGATAATGACCTTGGATTTCTTTGTTTGTCATAATTTTATAAAGACAAGGGCATTATTCATCATAGATCATGTGTTGAGTCACTATAGTAGAATGGAATTGTTGAACGATAACATTGACACATTTTGACTGTGGCTAGAGCTCTTATGTTTCAGTCAAGTCTTCCAAAATCTTTTTGAACTTTTGTTATTGCTCATGCAATGTTTCTGATAATCAGACTTCTTTCTAGTTCCATTCAAAACCAATGTCCTCACACTATTTTGTATGACAAACCTCATGTTTTTGTTGATCTCAAAGTTTATGGTTGTTTATGTTTTGCAGCCATACTCGTTGCTCACAGAAATAAATTTGATTCTAGAGCAATAAAGTGTGTTTTCCTAATATTTAGGGTTGGTGTCAAAGGTTATTTACTTTTTTTATATCAATTCTAAATTTGAGTTTGTCTCCAGAAATGTTTTTCATGAAAATGTCTTTCCATATCAAGTTTCACCTCTTCCTTCTCCCATTGAGTCTGCCAATCATAATCAAACAGTTACAGAACATTCATTTCCTAATTATGATATTTTTGTTACTCCACCAGTCATTCCTCCACCTGATCAATCACTACAACATGCTCCTAATCCACCTCCTAGGCAATCATCTAGACCTAGAAAGCCACCTAGTTATTTACAAGATTACCATTGCAGTCTTAATGCTTCAGCATAAACCTAAACTTCTTTAGGTGATTTGTATCCATTATCTAGTTATCTCTCTTATGATAAATTGTCACCTCACCATAAAACATTTATTTTAAATATCATCACTTTACATGAACCTACAACCTATCAACAAGTTGTTAGATATGATTGTTGGAGGCAAGCCATGGCTTTTGAAATTTAGGCTTTGGAACAAAATCAAACTTGGATACTAGTTGATTTACCCCCTAGTAAGCAGCCAATTGGCTATAAGTGAGTGTACAGGGTGAAATACAAATTTGATGGCATTATTAAGAGACACAAAGTTAGAATAAAAGCCAAGGGCTACCCACAAACTGAAGAGTTGGACTTTCATGAAACTTTTTCTCCAGTAGCCAAAATGACTATAGTGAGATTGCTACTAATTCTTGCATGTATTCAACAGTGACACTTACATCAATTAGATATAAACAATGTCTTTTTGCATGGAGATTTGGATGAAGATGTATAGATGACTCTACCTCATGCCTTTCATTCTTCCAAAGCAAACCAAGTATACAAATTGTAGAAGTCACTATATGGTTAGTGACAAGCCAACAAACAGTGGTTTTCTAAATTATCCAATTCTTTAATTAATTATGGTTACACTCCTAGCAAGATAGATTATTCCTAATTCATCAAAAGAAATGACACCTCATTTACTGCTCTATTGGTTTATGTGGATGATATCATTTTGGCTAGAAATGATATGGATGAGATCAAGTTAGTTAAGATTCATTCAGATTCTTCCTTTAAAATCAAATATTTAAGGGCACTCAAGTATTTTTTTGGGTCTCGAAATGGCCCAAAACAGTATTGAAATCTCATTATATAAAAAAAAAATGCATGTGAGCTTATACAAGATGCATGTTTATTGGCCTGTAAACCTGTTTCAACTTATATGCTTTCTAATGTTAAGTTATAGAAAGATGATGGGCAGCCTTATGAGGACATCTATGCTTATAGAAGATTAATTGACAGACTTCTATACTTGACCACAACCCGGCCAGACATTACCTATGTAGTGCATCATCTCAATTAGTTTTTATCCAAGTCTATGACCTCACACTATAATGTTGCTTTGTGAATTCTCCAATATGTCAAAGCTTCACTTGGCAATGGTCTATTTTTTCCTAGAACCTCATCTCTTCAGCTTAAAGGTTTTCTCAGATTTCTGACTAGGCAACATGTCCTGACAGCTGCAAATCAGTCACAAGCTATTGCATTTATCTTGGGAACTTTCTTATCTCATGGAAAATCTAAGAAACAAGTCACAATTTCTAAATCATATTCTAAGACATAATATCAGGCTTTGGCCACAACCATTTGTGAATTACAATGGCTTATTTACCTCTTACAAGATTTTTAGGTCCCCTTCATACAACCTTCATTGATATATTGTGACAATCAGTCAGCCTTACACATAGCTGTTAATCCTATATTTCATGAAAGAACAAAGCATATTGAGATAGATTGTCATATTGTCAGAAAAAAAGTCCAAGTAGGAGTTGTACATCTTCTACCAATTTCATCAACATCTCAAATTGCTAATCTTTGTACCAAGGCTCTTCCTTATATATATATATATATATATTATTTTCTTAGTTTCAAGCTGAGAATATTAAATATACATTCTCCAGTTTGCGAGGAGTTGTTGAGTTAGTTTATTTAGTAGTTAGTTAGTTAAGAGTCAGTTAGTTAGTTGAAGACAGTTATAGTTACTTAAATAAGTTAAGTAAGTTAATACACT
This sequence comes from Ormosia semicastrata, assembly GCA_029884595.1. Lineage (NCBI taxonomy): Eukaryota > Viridiplantae > Streptophyta > Magnoliopsida > Fabales > Fabaceae > Ormosia > Ormosia semicastrata. Next base: position 62,353,254 of record JAQQTO010000059.1, read on the forward strand.
CTAATTCCTATATATAAATATTCAGATTATACATTGATAATGACACAAATTAGAATTTCATTCTTCTTTTTTTTTTTATCTTTTTTGTATCAATTTTCAAATTCTTTCTTCCTCAAGTTTCTGTTTCTATTGCTGAGGCAATGAGTTTATTTCAAGCTATATGTTGGATGGAAGAAAGATGGATCCAAAATGTCATTTTGGAGCTTGATTGTAAGATAGTGGTAGATAGTGTGCTTAGTGATAGAGTTTACCATACTAAGTACGGAGACTTTATTGTTAGGTGTAAGGAAAGACTCTTTGAAAATCAAAATTATGGAGTTAGTTTTATTAGGAGACAAGCCAATCATGTCACTCATATTATTGTTAGAGCGTCACGTTTTTATGCTTGTCACCAGATCTTTGATTATATTTCAACCAGTATTGATGAACTTATTTTGATTGATATGAAGTAATTTTGTTGTTATAAAAAAAAAGTTTCTGCTTCTATTATAAACTATTGTACATGATTTGTGCAGTAATTTAATAACCAGTATAGTATTTTTTTTAAAATGATGTATGAACAGTTGTATCAAAAGCGTTACTTTGTTTAAAAGCCAGTGACTTTCTTTATTTGAATTATCGATAAGTAAAAAGGAAAGGAAAAAAATATATATGTAAATCTCATCAATGTATTACGCCTATAGATTCAGAAAATGTTACACTATATATGTGTAAATATAAAATTGTGAGCTACTTATATTAAAGCAACATGCTAGCATACACCATTAGAATTGTGCATATATCACTTTTTTTTGAAAATTTCTGATATAAATAATTTCTAAATAGAAATGTTTTACGGGTCCTTGAACTAGGAAGGAGATATGTTTAAGATTTTGAAGTCGAATCGGGATTTTGTAAATATTTATATTTTTATACATGTATAAGAATATATAAGAAATATATACATAAGTAAAATTATTAAAAAACATTAAAATATATCTAAATTATGATAATTTATGACACGTACACATTAAAAAATCCAATACAAAAAATATTATAACTTATTAAACAATAGCATAAGTGGATGAGTGGAGTACTTTATTATGTTTAACCAAGTTTAATGTAGTCAAATCCCATTAAATCTATTGAATGTTATTTTTATTTTGCATAAGACAAAGTATGCAATAAATATAGAAGTTGTTTTTACAGACAAAGGCTAGCGTTGGCCTAGTGGCAAGGTACGTACCTGTCAACTACACATTTCAGGTTCCAATCCTAGGTGGAAATTTGTAGCCTTATAGCCTGCATTATTATATTGGATGGGTGAATCCACTGTGTAGTTTGTTTCCTACCCCTATCTCAATCCCTCTAGGACGACGATGCTTTTGTGGGGAGGATCACCTGTGAGGATATTTATAATTAGCAATGAAAATTCTGTCGGTAACCCATTACCAATTTTTGCCTATACCGATTTTACCTTTGGTTATTTTTTCCGTTGTTATTATGTTGGTGACTATTTTCACCGACGATTTTATTTGTTTACCAAATGATATGTTCGTTAGTAAATGATGAATTTTTAGTAGTGATACTGAGAAAAATAATCAACTAAGTTGGTTCACACAAATCATCCATTGAGAAAAAATTAAACCAACCATGCTATATAAGTTGGAGGAAGGCTTCTCAAAGCATTTATTTGAATAACTCATCACTAACTTGAAGGATTAGATAGATACATAATGGATTATAAGCTAGTGCTGACAGTTCTCCCTCTCTTTTATAAGCTCTGTGTATATGCAGATGGGAAGAAATCAAGCAGTAGAAAAAGCTCGAATGGGATTTGATAATTTTGATATTAACAATAATTTTATAATATTTTAAAATACTTATGTATAATATTACACGCAAATGTTATTGGAAATTTCTATGCGAAACAAGTATCTGTATTTGAGTTATTTTTCAAGCTAAATTAGTAAACTTGATCTTAACCTCGATAAAACATAGCCTATATATGCAGATTAAGCAATATTAACCTTCTTGAAAAGTAAAAAAATAAATAAATAAAAGAAAGGAAGGACAATATCTCAGAAAGAAAAGAAGAGAATCAGAATAACTTGGATACTATTTTAATGGTATTATTATTTTGATAGTTAATGACAGGGAGGGATTGGGGGGGCGGGGGAAGGAAGACATTTATTGATACAGTGCCTTATATGTCCTTGGTCGTGAGGAAGCCTTGTATTCTGCCTCATCTTAATGACAGGAACGGGCTACAGTGCATTCTGGCAGTGCCAATCATGCCTTACCTTGTCCTTCTACTCTTTTTTCTCAAGTAATTTTTGAATAATATTTTAAATTATTTTTTATATAAAAAGTTAATTTGCGGTTGGAGGCAAGCTTGGGGGTACGGCGTGAGGGAACTTTGTCCTCAAGCTGGCCGCGTTAAGGCTTTCCCCTGCATAGAGATACATTTCAAATTACAAAGTTCAGAAATAATCATTGCTTAAAAAATTATATATAGATACATATAGGTCACAAATTAAAAGCAGCGTAATTAATAATAAAAAATAAATAAGTAAATAGAATTAAAATACAGCTATATGTTATTTTTTACTATTTTCGTTTAAAATTTATCATGCCAAATTTTTAAACAATTGCTATTGAAGTAATAAAAGTAACATTTAAAACCCACTATAACATGACCGAAGCCCAATTCAAGTTGACCCATTAAATGCTATACTCAGCATGGTGACATATCCACTCTTAAGAATTAAGATTGAGGAATTTGGATGTGACAATTTTTTTTGGACAATTGAGGTTTTAAAAAAAAAAAAAAAACTAATTCCCTTCCCCTACCTTAACATGCGCCATACGCTACAAAAGAGAAAAAGACAAAATGAGATAAAATAATATGAGAAATTATTGATAAAAATTGGTGATTCTTTGTAAGAAAATGATAATAATTATATATAAAAACATAGCTATTTGTTTCTTCATGGTAAATATATTTTTTTAAAAGTTTGTTTGATGAGTTTAAAAAATATATATAAATACAGGGAATATATTAAGTAAGATGTATGATTTATAATGAAAGTAAGAGAAGTAATTTTTAATCATTAAATAATTTTATATATATATATATATATATATATATATATGATTAAGATTAGAATATACATGATTTTTTAAAGTCATCACGTAACATTCATGTATTTTTTTAAATAAAAAAAACATTTATGTAAGTTTTAATTTTGGCCATAATGTTAGACTGGATGGTGAAGAAAAGCCCGTATCACTTTATATATATGTGTGTGTAAGACTTATACAGAAAAGAAAAAATAACTAAATGCTTAATTTGTTATCCATTTGATTAAATAAATAAATTATTTCATGCCGCTTATTCTACAGAAAGGAAAAAATATAGATAATGATAAGAGTAATATGACAGTTTAAAAAAAAAACACAAAAATGAAGTTCGAACAGAATTTGTTAAGATTTAAGATGGTTATCTGATTAGAAAAAAATGAGGTTAATTTTATAATATTTTCCTATTATAATATTTCATAGGGAGTCAGAAACACATTGGTAAATCACAAAGGAAGCAAATTAACTTACATAAGATTGGGTTATCACAACGGGCATGACACAACCAGTCGCAGAATTTGGTGGGCCAAATGCAAGCATGCCAACAATAATTGAAGCACTCTTCTGATTTAGTCATGGCCTCAGCGGTGGGCAGCTGAACAGCTGCAACGACTACAAGGCACACCACCAACAATGCAACATATTTGTTTGCCATTTCCCTTTGTTTTCTTTTGCTGTTGGTGGTTTGTTTTTGTTCCTTCCCCTTCCGCTTTGTCTTCGAAGAATGATGAGGTATATATAGCTGTGTAATGCCTCATGAGTGACAAATATAAAGTCAAGGTTTGTTGCTAAAATTTGGGGTTTTTGTTACAAATTGTCCTCATTTTAACAAAAATAAGAAATGGAAATGATCAAATCACTTAGAAAAGGTTTTATTCCTAAAATTTGGGGTTCGTTTGTTCTATTTTTGTGCCGTAATGAAGCTGGCACAAGTCAAAGCCAGAGAATGTATATGGTGTAAACCTAATTTGGCCAAAGACAAAATGGAAAAGCTTTTTTTTTTTTTTTGCAATTTTACACTTGTCTATCATCCCGTGAGCTTTTCATGGGGCAGTTTTTATTTTTGTTTTATTTATTTTTTATGACTTTTTTTATATTTTTGTCATTATACTTTTTTTGGTTAATATTATTGATTTGAACGTGATATTTTATGCATATTTATATAATTTATGTCTTAAATAATTTTGTATTAGAACACAATCATCTTTAAAGTTACAAGTAAAATTAAATTACTCAAATTCATATACAGAATAAATATACATTTCAGGTGGAAATATTCATACAGAAAAATAATATAGATTGCTGCTCAAATTATCAATTTGACATAAATTATAAGAAAAATATATTTAATGCAAACAATATTATATATATATATATATATATATATATATATATATAACACAAATATTGCTACTAAACAAGTTTTAAGCTGTTACAAATTATTAACAAATTAAAATTAGGTTAAATTAAAATTTTAGTCCCTATACTTTATTTTTTTTAATTTAATTTATATAATTTTTTTTTTCAAATCAGTTTTTATACTTATAAATATTTTTTAAAATAGTTCTTATTATCAATTTCTATTATAACACTATTACTTTAATCCTTAATAGACATTTTACAGAAGAAAAAAATGTATCTAAAAGAGCACACGTTAATCAAAAGAGTACATACTCATAAGAAATGAACATGCTCATAAGAAATGAGCACTTATTGGAATCCATGAGCATCTATGGGACATTTTACATATAAAAAAGCATTTAAAAGAACACCTACAAGACAAATGAACATTTATTAAGTTAGTATGGGATTATAACAAAGTTATAACGAAAGTTGAGAGTATGAACTATTTTGAAAACATATAAAAATACGATGACTGATTTGAAAAGAAAAAAAGGTATAAGGATTAAATTAAAAATTAGTGAAAAGTATAAGAGCCAAAACTTTGATTAATTAACCTTAAAATTATTTACACCTGCTAATAACAATGAAATTCTTTTATTGTAAAAAACAATGAGATTATTTTATAATCAATTAATCAATCAATCAATCAATCAATCATTAATCAATTATCAATTAATATAATATATAAAAGGAATATATATGACCTAGAATTTTGACATGTGTCACTCTTAGCTGGCAAGATGTACTTTAATTTTCTGTCATGTGTCAAATAGTCCTCTTCTTTGCATGTCATATGTTTTCTATTTTTTTTTCAATATAACACTGACATGTCTGCACACATGGATGACACATATCAATATCAATATAATAATATATAAAAAGAAGATACATGACCTAAGATTTTATCATATGTAAATCCTAACTGACAAGACATGCTCTAATTTTTTATTATGTGTCAAATAATCATCTTATTTACATGTCATGTGTTTTCTTTTCAATATAACACTGACATATCTATATACATAGATGACACATATTTAAATACTAAAAACTCAATAAATTAAAATATTAATGTAAACTCTTAAAAAAAAGAAAAAATCAATATCATATAATCAATCAATTATCAATTAATATAATATAATAATATAATCTACTTAATTTATAAAATTTGTCAACAATCCTAATCTTGTGTTTGAATATTTTTTTATTAATGGAACTGAAACAGAATAAGTGGGAATGGATCGAAAAAGAAAGGAAATAAATGAAATATAGTTACTATTCTCTTTATTTAGAAATTTCATTAACAGAATGGAATGAAATTTTATTACCCATGTGTTTTCCCTATTCCACCTCAATTTTGGGAGAATAAAAGTTAGGCATTTGAGAGAAAAAGAAGAGAAATGATTCATCATCTATTCCATTCCATTCTCATATATTTTAAAACTCCTAAACAAAAAAAATTATTTTTATTCCCCACATTCCCTTTCTTTTTCTCTCATTACCTATTATCCCAAAAGAGTATCAATTCCCGCTCAAATCATGTCATTTCGTCTCCTATTGCACCTTTACGTTAAACCAACAAGTATTTTAGTTCTCGACTTTTTTATCAAACTGTCACTGTTGGCAAAACTATTTATCGAAATGTCATTTTTTTAAACTATTTATCAAATTACCATTTTTTAAAAATTATTTACCAAAATGTCACTCTTTTGAAACTATATACCAAACTGTCACCCTTTTGTCTTACGTGACATTTTTTAATATTTTCTGGCCAGTTAGGATGTGCCAAGTAGGATGGCGCATCCTAGTTGGCATTGACACTGAAAACGCCAACAAGGGTGGCGTAACCAGTGTACCTGCGCCAGCCTTGTTGGCGCAACCAGGACACGTGTCTTCATCTAGACATCAGCCAGAAGGTTTGTTGTTGTTAGACACGGCTCTGTTTAACTCCACAATCGCTTACAAGTCCCCGTAAGTACCAAAATGATTATCTTTTGCATGAAAAAGATAGGTCTTTCTAATTTGTCATTTTTAATGTAATAAATATCATTAAATTTAGAAAAAATGAAGACAATGATAAGGATGTATGTTCAAAAAACACATTATGATTGAAGTTTATTTTTCTTTTTGTTGTGTATGTTACTACACATTATGATGTATGTTGTGTATGAAGACATTGTTTGAAACGTTTATTCAGTGAGTAGGATCTGATTCATCTTCCTCCCAATTTGCAATCATTTGAATTGGAGTGAAAATTTTGACAGAATTTTTCCTAAATATTGGACTTTCCCAAAAGCACATGTACCTGTTTAATTCACCAGTTACCAAGATCTTTAAAAAAAAATTGAGTGGCAAATATATTTAATCCAATAAGGGTACCAAAATCACAATAATCTATTATCAATAGTATTTTATACAAAATCACTAAATATAACATTATCGATACACTAATGACATATAATTACATGTCAATGAGATGGACCCGCATCAGAATGTGGTGGCCTACGAGATGGATCAGAAGAAGGACCTGGTTGTGATGAGTATGGTGGGTAACCTGGTGGCGAGTAAGTATATGATGGGTAACCATGCGGTGGGTAAGGATACGAAGGGTAACCCGGTGGCGGGTAAGGATATAGTGGGTAAGGGTATAGTGGGTATGGTGGGTGATATGTAGGTGGTAGCTGAGTAGGGAGTATGTAACAGTGGTAGGAGGCTGAGTCATGTGCTGACTGGTAGAGCCGGAGTCCTCGGGATGTCAAAGTCGTGTTCGAGTGCTCGCTAACCCTGTCCTCCGTCTACGCCGCGTTCCCTGTTGACTGGACTCCTCGAGCGGCCCTGAAATGTCATCTGCTGCTGGAGCTGGACGCAGATGTTCCATCGTAATGCGGTCATGCTCTCGCAATGAGTGTAGGATCTGTGTAGCAGCTTCTCGAGCAGTAGTGTCAGTAGTTGAACTGAACAAATACTCTGCAATGTCCGCCTAAGAAACAGATATAATTTATGTCATTATACTGTATACAACATACATATAGACACTAACAAATTAGTAAAGAATTTACTGCATTCCCAATAGATGCACTAGTGGGAGCAATCCAACGTCTGATAATTGTTTTATACTAACACATGTACTCAGAACACGAACCAAGGGGTGCGAGCAATGAGATTCCCCTAATAAGCTTCTCCCTTTGACTATCCCAGGTGGCTATGTAAACAACATGTGTAGCTGGCCAATCCTCATAATGCCTACCTGCCAATGTAACTGAGTGTGCAAATTGTCAATCTGGAACGGTCGCCGTGGTATGGGCTGGTCATGACCAAATTGGTGCATCACGCGGTCTGGCTGGTGCCACTCAACAATGTGGAAACATATGAGAGGGACCATTGCCAGTGCTATATCCCTACCAGCCACACAAAAAGGTAGCAGTGTTGCCACATTCTCATCCGTGTATGGTTGTCATATAATCTGTAAAAATGAGATGCACACAACATTAAGACGACATATACATAAGTAAATAATTCAAACGAATGTAAAACAAGACATACATCATCGTTCTTCAACTGATCAAAGAACTAGCGATAATATACAAGGACGCCAATCACAGTATCACTCAAGAATTTATGCTTGCGCCACCTATTTGGTAAATGAAAGTATTATATGCGTAAGTTATAAATATTAACAAAGTATGTCAATAAAGTAATATAAAAAAAATGATATGAAATAGAAACTTACTCTCATCCTAAGGGATGTAATTGACCCGACAGCACCATAAAACACATTAGGTTCAACATGGTTAGCTAGTGTAGGGGCAAGCCGGGAGAATCTGTACCATGCCCAATACTGCAATAAGATGCATGGCCCTCCAATCTCGCGTGCGTTGTAGTCCGTAGCTTTACAAAGCTCTCTATACAGGTACGCTAAGACTGCGGACCCCTAGCTATATGTCTCGACAACAGCAAAGTCCTCCAATAATGGAAGGAACATCAAGTGCACAAACTTACTAAAATGGTCGGGGCATAAGAAACCCCTAAGCAATCGAAGTATGTAATGTCGTGCACGCTGTTGCACAGACTCATCATCATCATCCTCAGTGACTGCAGTAACACTCGGCTGCCATAGGTATGTCATGTCAATGCATGCCCCAGCTATGAGCGAGGGAGTCTCATCAATCCCTGATAACTGAACACACAGACTGAGCCAATCAATCCTATGGGTAAGGCCAGTGACTGCAGCTCCGTCAATAGGAAGACCCGATATTATACCGATATCCTCCAACATAATGGTGCACTCTCCGGTAGGCATGTGAAATGTATACGTCTTTGGGCGCTATCTCTCAACCAACGCAGAGATCAATGAGTGATCAATGCTGCAATAGTCCATATGGGCATCCCCCAAGAAGCCAACTTGCTGTAGATACAGAATAATCGGCGTAGGGAGGTCCATATGTTTCATCTTTTGAACACGTCTAACATGCAGGTGTCGGTCCTCATGTCCCTGCCATACATGCTGAGAAATATGGTACTCCTGCAACTCCAAAATCGAGCCGTCCTCTGGTCTGGAGTTTACATGGAATGCCATCTGTCAGCTGTATGTCAAACAATAAGAACAATTAATGTCATAATATGGAAACAATAAAAAAATATGATGTGACCATATGATTACTATACTAAAATATAATATGGAAGAAATGAAGTTAACGCTGATAATCAACTAACATATATTAATAGTATTCGAATACAACATAATAGCTAGTGATACAAAACAATACAACTCCAAAATACACATTATTGCTAATACAAGATTCTGAACAATGAAAATATATCCTAACTATTACTAGATGGCCTCACTCCATCATCCCTTAAGGAACTCGATTCACTGGCACAACATATGCGAGAATTATGTCCAAGTTGATGACATATTGTACACGTCTGTCCTGATCCTGCTTTGCGCCAATTCATCTCATTCCTGAGTCGGGTTGATTTTGGTCGACCTTTAGATCTAAGCAATGCACGATCTGGCACCAAAGTTATGTCAGGACCCGCAGGCCACCATGGTTCAGCCCGAACCGGTTTAAAATCAAACTCGTAAGCTCTGTAAATGCTCTGCATCCTGTAAACCATATGCACAAATCAGAATGAGTCAATTGTCACAGAAGCACACGCAGCAATCGCATGAGAGCATAGATAATGCAATGCTTGAAACACCCCACAGTCACACCGGCCTTCTTCCAAGTTTAAAGTATATGAAAGTCCACCCTGTTGTGTTACAGGGTTAAATGCCTCCTCAACCATGAACATTGTGTTCTCTTTATTGCACTAGCGAACTTGGTGTGAACTGGCCTTTGCCAGGTTAACTCTCCAGTGCTTCAATAAGTCATCACTCTATTCCTGCCTAAATGTCATCAATTTTGAATTTGCCTCGTCTTTTTGATTGACAAAGTATTCTACTAACTTCGTATATGTCAATTGAACCAATGCAGTTATAGGCAGATTTCTGCTACCCATTTTAATTCAACGTGGCTCACACACGCACATGTAATAGGAGTATTCCAAATTTTTTATTTGTTGGACACCCTTAAGGGCTTTTTTGCGAAATTGTGAAAAATAAAACAAGATACCCCAATCATAATTTTAAAATATATACATGGGGTTCTAGTTCGAAGAAGGAAGAACACAGGGGAGGTGAGGGTTTGATGGCCAAGTGGTTGGCTAGGCGGAACAGACGCGACGACGTGGAGTTGCGAGAGACAGTCCTCGGCGATGAGAAGGTTCTGGTGAGGACGCTGCTCGAACTTTGCCAGTGGCCGGCGGTTTGGTGAGGATGACGGTGGTCCAAGCAGAGGCGAGGTAGTGATGGTGGGGTCCGATTAATGGTCCAGTCTGGACGCATGGTGGCCAGTGTTTCTGGGATGCGGGTTGCTGGTGGCTTGTGCGTTGGTCGTCGCGGTAGTTTGAGGATGGGGTCACAGGTCTGGCGGGCAGAGGTGGCTCGTGGGTTCCAAGTTGGGCGGACTGCGGTGGCTTAGTGGGTTCCAAGTTGATGGAGTGCGTAGTGGCTCAATGGTGATGGAGTTTTTGGTGGATGGGTTCATGTTGGGATAAGGTTCTATGTAAGGTGTGAAATTTGTGACTTTGCTGTGAATTTGGTTTGAGTTGAGGTTATGTGTAATGGGTGATGTTGTATTTTGTTGAGGGCTTTGGTATGGTGGCTGGGAAGCGGAGTAGTTCTACTTGCAATGTATTTGGTGAAATGGTGGTTTGTGATGATAGTTGTTGAAATTTCTACCCCGGGGTTTTGTTCTGAGGTGGAAGAAGCTGTTGTTTTGTTCTAGGAATTTAGGTTAGAATGACTATGGAAGTATTGGTTGCTGTAATGGTGTGCCACACATTTCATATCTTTGATTTTTGCAAATTTGTAAAAGAGTCTCTAAGGGGAATTCAGCAAAAAATAATAACTGGAATACCCCTGTTACATGGATATAAGCAGTGGGCCACATTAAACTATGACTTTCACTTCAATTGTACATGTGTTAAAATGATATTGGATTTTTGTGGGAAGCCAATGATGCCACACAATTTTTGTAGGCACCAAAAAATCACCATAAGATAAAGGAAACTGTGTTAAACCAGGTAACAAAGCCCAATTTCCAAGATATGATAGTCCCTGCTCACTATATTTCTAAGTATCATGAATTCCCATATGCATAATCTGGATGTCAACGTGTGAAGCTTAGCAAAAGCTTGAAGCAAAATGTAATAATCAGCATCAACATATATCTCTCTTTCTCACATAGTGAAGGTAATCATGTCTTTTTAGTGACCTTAGGTGGTATATAACAAAATCTATTTGTTCCATGTCTAATTTTGTCTGCCAAATTGCTTCCTTGAAAAGAGTATTTGCTGAGCCGTGCTTGTTAGAATCTTAGTATTCGCAATCTAGCAATGAGTCTTCACGGTATATTAGATTTTACATAAGTAATATTTCCCTATAGTAATGATATCAATGAATAAATAATAGATTTTATTGGAAAGAAAATAATTGTTTTATTGAACAGGAAATAATGAGATTTGTAAGATTAGAAAAAATAAAGAGATGATTTGATAAGAAGGAAAGCCCCACCGCTGATGAGCTTTTCAAAGGATCTTTGTATGATTGCACCTCCATAAGAACAATCGAAAATATGCCAACTAAGAAAGAGTAACTAACCATAAAATGAAAATTATCTGATTATAGTGAAAGGAATCCAACCTCACGCAGAGCATTAGGGAGCTCACAGGGGTGAAATTGCATACGAAAACCCATTGCTAAATAGTAGTCATAATGGTTTCATAGAGTTGAGAAGATAATTGTAAGTTTATAACTGGACTTTAGATTATATAAAATGGTTAATGCCCATTTAATTGATACCCAAAGCCCATTTAATTGATACCCAAAAAATAATGTACCCGAAGCTCATTTATTTTAGTTATTCAAAAGGCATGAAAACTGAAGCCGAAAATGAGGAAACAAAGCTGCGAATAGTTAGAAGAGAACACGGCAGGAGCGGAAAGAGGAAAAACCAACCCATATGCACATATGGCAGGAGGGAAATGATATTTTTAATATGAAACCTAAAGTCAAAAGGTTTATTGATGAATCTTTGACTTTGCTTACTATAATAAGTTTTTAATTTTTTTAAGAAGTTCAATTTTTTATTTATTTTTAAAACCTTCAATTATTGATATTTTTACATAAAATTCTCAAGTTCCTAACACACCTAATACTGTTAATGCTGGCACCAATGCTAGTGTCGCCTCCAAGAGGCTCGATCAAAGTAAGCGGCGTTGCCGCCAAGATCCATGTGACGACCCACACCTCATCCGCACCACGTCAGTTCAGTAACAACGGAGTGAATAGAGTAGCAGATCTAACAAGAGGAAGCGAGACGAAGCGGAGTGGTGTGCTCCAAGAGAAGGTTGTCGGACCTCCACAATCACGAGCAATGGAGATTAATTAGTGGTTGTAGGTGGCACGGTGCAAAAAACCCACCACTATCAAACATCAACCTCCACCTCCGCCAGTGCCACCCATCACCACCAACAGATTTGGTGGTGCACTGATCTGCCTTGACGACGGCTCCAGTAGTAGCTTGATTTAGTCTCAATCATTTTTCTTATTATTTCTTGCTCAAATAATAAGCAAATTGTTTATTGTGTCCTGTTTTATGATACTTTCATATTTTAATTAATATATATAGATGCCAATAAAAGATAAATTAGAGCCTTTAATTGTTGAGGTATAGTGTAATAGAACGTATAAATGGATTAGTGCTATGATAGTGTATATAACTCTTTTTCCTTAAATTTAGAATACTTTTTCTTTTCCTACAAAGTTTATTGGTTTCATAGCTCTGGGATTGCTTTTTGATTTTATCTTCATTTATTTGATACATCAAATATTTAACTGCTGTGAATCGGAACTATTATAAATTGAAATGTAATAACAAGTGATATAGTTGTTCATAAACAGGATGCAAGCATTATCTTAAACAACTATTTACAGAAGCAAGAAGAACCTTGCTATTCAAGAACCCAAGCTCAATTTTTTAACCTTTTTATGTAAGTTCAGCATAAACATCAATTTCTTGTCTGTCATCATGTGTAATAAACTTTTCAACTTTCTTGATGTCTTGTGACCTTTAGTAATTGCTGTTAGAGACATGTATGTGTATTGATTAAAACTTTGCCATTTTTGTAGGCTCAGCTAGCTTATCTTAGAGATCAATTTACTCTTTCAGGCCAAACAAAAGTGGGCTAATCTCTGCAGAACTTTAAGACAATCAGCATACATTCAAGGTCATTGTTTCTTTTTCAAATTACTTTCAAGCATTAACATTTATATTGACAAGCTGTTTTGAGGAGCTCCACTGATGCTTCAAAGGATTCATGGGTCTTAAATTGTGTGAATATGGTAAGTCTGAGGGATCGGAACTTCTCATAGAAGTTTTTAACAAATTTGCTTCACTGAGAAGTTAAATTATTAGTCATGTCATGCTAACTGTATTCAGCATAGGATGGTTTGATACTCTTAGCAGTTAACAAATCTTTATCTTAAGACCTTTCATTTTTTTTCGAAAATGTGAACAGAAGCAGAGGCATTTCCCTTTTGTTTCATTCTCAATTTTTTTTTGTTTTAATTTTAACTTATTCAATCTTTAATCAAAACACCCACTTAAGTATGAGTTATAGTGCATGCTTAAGCTTGACATATTCCTGAATGTGTTGAAGAGTTGGACTAGGCATTGATCTGTTTAATTAATTTGATACTTTTGCAATGTTTTTTTGTAATATTTCTCAAACGCTATTGACCAGGGGTAGATTTCAGATTTAGGTGCAATATACTTTTATTTATTTTTTTAAAATTTCCTTTTTTTTATACCATTTGAATTTTTCATGTCATTTTTAGAATATCATGCTGCAAAATATTTGTATGTCAATTGTTGTGATTGTGATGGAGGTAACCAAAAGACTATTTGTATTATTTGGATTTTTATTGTTATTTTCGAACTTTATTCGTTAGTTACTGAAACTTAAGTCTAAGTTTATTGAACTTTCCATGTTTCATGCTTTCCTTTTTTTATTTGGAAGTTCTTATGCATCTTTCTTTACTTTCTAGTGCATCAGTACAAAAAATTTGATCATTGTTCATTGATAACCTTATTGTATTGTGATTGTGATTATGGAAGATGAAGCATATTAGATTATGGATATGTGCAAATAATTTTCAATCTCATTGATTTGGGAGGATATAAAGATCCTTCGATCAAGCAGGATTATTTCTTATGAATATCCAGTTATGTAAGTGGGTAGAATATAAATTGCTTACTACTTGACTGACAATAAAATAACATGCCTTTTGTTTGAATATTTGCAAAGATGGGAGTTCTAATTCTCTATCCTCTGGGTTTCGTCTTTACAGAAGATGTAGTTCCGTCCAACTTATGAGCTAGAATTTAGAACCCTAGAAAATTATTTGATTATTTTGTATAACTGCTATGACAATAAGCACCAGTCTTGAAACACGAGATGATGAGAATAGTCAGTATGCCGCACTTTTGATCTTGATCATATTACAATGACAAACAAGATCAGTTATTACAAATGATGTTATTGAACCTTTCGAATCTATGTGAAGGTATTGCAAATTTTGTACTTCTTCTGATTGGAAATACCAAGATATCCAATGGTTGTTAGTGATATATATCTGAGATACATTTAAGATCCATTTGTCAATTATCCATTTATGCATTATACATGTTTCTTACTCATCTTGCTATTATTATATATATGTTTATAATGTTAAGGAGATTTTGTTTTTAAAATGGCCTTTAACATCTTACAATTTTTTGTTCACAAATACTACTCACAGCTATGACAAATGAATAATTGATATATAGCATTGATTGACTGACTAGATAATTTGGAAAGAGAAATGTTAGTAATACATTCTTTTGAATACTTCTTTCAACATTTATTTTATTGGTCCAAAAGTAAGTATTGTTAGTATTTTTTTTCTAATAATTTTTTTAAGTATATGAGTTGGACTAATAGTAAAGTAAGTTTTAAAAGAAATATCTAAAAGAGTGTGTTGTTAGTATTTATCATTTGTGAATGTTTAGCCAATAGTATATAATTAATTTTCATATCTTATCTTTTAATTTTGTCCTTATTTTAATGTCATCTTTTATTAAATTAATTAAAATTTAATTTCAAGACAAAATATATTACAAGAAAAAACAACTACTATCTATAAAGTAAGAGTTATAGTTATCACAGAAATGTTAAAAAGTTTTTGATTAAGTTAAACTAAGATTGAGAACATGTTTGGATAAGTTTATTTATGTTTGCCAACAGTTTTATTTTAAAGCTATTTTTTTAAAAAGAAATTGCTTAAGTTTTTTTTATGAAGTTTAATGCATTATAACAATTTTTTCCGTAAGTTTTGAAGTTTTTAATCAACAGAAACATTTTCCGCTCAAATTTCATTTTCCATTATAACATGTCATTTCCAATAATATCTTCAAATATTCCTTGAATTGCAATGCCACAATTGTTTTTTTTTTTTTGTCACAACTAACCTGTGTTGGACGGGTATTATAACTAGTAATATATAAAAGAAAGATACATCACATGAAATTTTGCCATGTGTCACTCTTATATGGAAAGATATGCTCTAATTTTATGTCATGTATCAAATCATCCTCTTATTTGCAAGCCATGTGTTTTTCTAATTTTTTTTTAATGTAACACTGATATGTTTGCACATATGAATGACACATATTCAAACACTAAAAACTTAATAAATTATAATGATGATGCAAACTCCTTAAAAAAAGAAAAATAATCAATATCAATATAATTAATCAATCAATCATCAATATAATTAATATATAATATATAAAAGGAAGATACATGATTTAGAATTCTACCATGTATTATTCCTAACTTGTAAGACATTCTAATTTTTTTGTCATATGTCAAATAGTTCTTTTATTTGCATATCATGTGCTTCGCTAATTTTTTTTTCAGTACAGCTCTGACATATCTGCTCACATAGATGACATATATTCAAACACTAAAAATTTAATAAAATTAGAAATTTGAAGTAAACTCCTTAAAAAATAAAAAATAATTCTAAAACTTTATATAGCCAAAGAAAGAACAAAAATACAAATGGAATGAAAAAAAAAAGACACAAATTAAACTAATAGAAAATGAAAATTTACATAAACATTTTTTTTTATTTTATAAGATTTTGTTTCACATTTTTTTTTGAGACTATATTTGCTTAGGATATAAGAGCTTCCTTTCTCTACAAGTGCATTTTCAGTTGAACTCTAAATTGTTTATCATTTGACTTATTCCTTTTGAGTTACATGAATATAAATTAAATTAATTTATACGTAATTTTTAGTAAAATTAATTTATTGAAATATTTTCTTATAAAATTATTGGATTATTACATTATACATTTAAAAAATAAAATATTTTATTTATATTATAAATATTATTTTATAAAATTTTATATTTATTTTTTTAATATTTATATTAGAATGAATTTTTATAAAAATATTATATATTTTTAAACTAAATTTATAAATATTATTTTTTAATAAATTATTATATATATTTTATTTAATAAAATTATATTTTTATTTAAATTATATTTATTTAATTATTTAATTCTTAGTTTACAAAATCTAGTAATACAAAATTTATTAGTCACTAGCTCTATAACACAAAAGTTGTGAAATAATAGAAGGTGGGTCCTTTACCCAAAAGCCAAGACCACAAGTATTAGTATAATAATGCGTTGCACGAGCGGGCAAATGAAATCATTTTAGATAATTATCCATAATATACTGAATTATATGATGGATGAAAAATATATTTGGCATATAATTAAAAATAGTCAAATCACAAGCCATGTTCAAAGTATATTAGTTGAAATAAAATTTTGTTTATAGTGGACTTGCGTCCCTTATCTCTTTTCTCCATATTAAGAAGGAGAGAAAGAAAATGTATATTATATAATATGGATAAGAAAATTTTAAAATATTTTAAAGTATAATTATAATATTTTCTACTTCAAAACTTAATAAACATTGAAAAAGAAATTAGAGACACTATCTCACTAATGAAAATCGGATATTAGAGAAGATGGAGAAGGGAAAGCCTAATTATATGGTCTTTATTTTGATTTCTTGATTACGTTCAAGGTGTAATTTCACTATACTTTTAAATTTGTTAAAAGGTTTCGGCAAGTATTCGTTTTTACCGGACTTGGGACTTTGATTCTCTCTTCATTCTTTGTAATGAAAATTTAACTATCTTTGATAAGGAAAAAAAACACCATCTAAATTTACAGTTTGAGATGGGGAGAAAGAAACGTGGGATAATAAAGGAGTATGATTACCATTGTCACTTGGCGATAAGAAAAAAACTTCAGATTAAAGTGCCATAAGAAAGAATATAAAAACATATAAGAAAATAGTTCCTAAGAATATAAGATAAAGGAAATTTTGTTAAACCACGTAACAAAGCCCAATTTCCAAGAAATGATAGTCCCTGCTCACTATATTTTTAAGTATCATGAATTCCAATATGCATAATCTGGATGTCAACGTGTGAAGCTTAGCAAAAGCTTGAAGCAAAATGTAATAATCAGCATCAACATATATCCCTCTTTCTCACATAGTGAAGGTAATCATGTCTTTTTAGTGACCTTAGGTGGTATATAACAAAATCTATTTGTTCCATGTCTAATTTTGTCTGCCAAATTGCTTCCTTGAAAAGAGTATTTGCTGAGCCGTGCTTATTAGAATCTTAGTATTCACAATCTAGCAATATGAGTCTTCACGGTATATTAGATTTTACATAAGTAATATTTCCCTGTAGTAATGATATCAATGAATAAATAATAGATTTTATTGGAAAGAAAATAATTGTTTTATTGAATAGGAAATAATGAGATTTGTAAGATTAGAAAAAATAAGGGATGATTTGATAAGAAGGAAAGCCCCACCGCTGATGAGCTTTTCAAAGGATCTTTGCATGATTGCACCTCCATAAGAACAATCGAAAATATGCCAACTAAGAAAGAGTAACTAACCATAAAATGAAAATTATCTGATTATAGTGAAAGGAATCCAACCTTACACAGAGCTGCGAATAGTTAGAAGAGAACATGGCAGGAGCGAAAAGAGGAAAAACCAACCCATATGCAAATATGATAGGAGAGAAAATATACTTTTAATATCGACCCTACAGTCAAAAGGTTCGTTGATAAACCCTTTGACTTTACTTATTATAATAAGTTTTTAATTTTGTAAAGAAGTTCAATTTTTTTTTTATTTTTAAAACCTTCAATTATTGATATTTTTACATGAAATCTTTAAGTTCCTAACACACCTAACACTATCAGTGCCAGTGCCGGCACCAGCACTATTGTCACCTCCAAGAGACTCGATCAGAGTAAGCGGCGTTGCCGCCAAGATCCATGTGACAACCCATACCTCCTCTACACCACGTCAATTCAATAACGATGGAGTGAATGGAGTGGCAAAACTGACGAGAGGAAGCAAGACGAAGTGGAGGTGGTGTGCTCCAAGAGAAGGTTGTCGAACCTCCACAATCACAAGCAGCGGAGATTGTTAGTGGTTGTAGGTGGCACGGTGCAAAAAAATCCACCACTATCGAACACCAACCTCCACCTCTGCCAGTGCTACCCATCACCACCAACAGGTTCAATGGTGCATTGATCTGCCTTGACGACGACTCCAGTAGTAGTTGAGCACTAGATCTCGCACCTAGCACCAATCACTGCCACTACCAACACACCATACCTTCCATGGCAGCACCACTCCTAAACCCCAAATGAACCTGTTGTCCACTACCATCTCAGCCACTCATAGCAACCTCAGTCATTGAGAGCCATTGGAAAACCGAGCCCAAAAGCCACTCGTGACCCATTATCTACAAACCCGAACCACCTCTATTCCTGCGTCCAGATCTGTCCACGAACCACCATCCACAAACCACTGCCCGGAGCCTCCGTTGTCCCCCTACCAGAACCACCATCCTCCTAGACACCACCACGCTGCACCGAAACCAAACCAGAACCAGATCAGATCTGCACCGCATATGAATTGAATCAAGTAGTCAAATAACCAAAAAAGGACCCATCTACAATCACAGAAGTGGAGATGACTTCTGATCCGGTATTGTGGTTGTTGCATAATTTTCTTTTATTAAAAGATTAATTTTGTAATTACTAACATTGTACATTAACCTGTTTATCAAATTATAGGTCATTGATCTTAGTAATTGATATAAAATTCTTCCTAATCAATAGTTCATATTAGTAGGTTCTTTAATGAATCTTTAACTACAAGGTTCATGTTAAAATCACCCAGAGGAAAATGAGGGATTCAACTAGAATTTGACACCACAAAATGCTGAGGTGGTTAGATGAAACAGTAAAAACTTAGTTAACGTGGCAAATAAAGGAAGTCCAAGTAGCTGAGGTGGAAGCTACAAAGCTCGCCATTTAGCTTTTATATATTATAAATTATAAATAAATAGATTAGTTAGGCAATCAACTACCTTGTTACAATTACGTGGGGCAGAGCCACATTCAAAGCTAAATGACCAAGAGGCAAACACATATATTTTACAATGGAGCCGTTGGAAGACAAGTCTGCCAAACTATCCTTGATGCTTGAATACATGTTCCTTACATCCCATCAAGAGAGATAACTACCATGCAAAAGCCAAGCCTTCCCCAGCATGGTCCTCCTAAAAAAATCTACATACACATTAAGCTTGTATGTGTTTATGAATTGATTTTTGCCAATAAACTAATAAAAATGAGAATTAAATATAATCTTCTTTTGATAAATATTAAATATAATATATCTATGTATAAAACGGAAATTTTAATTTGGTATCCAATTTTTATTTTATTAATACTACAATGATTAGTTACTCATTTGAAGATTTAAAGATAAATATAAAAATAATAAAATTTCATTACTCTTTAAGTATTTAAAGATAAATATAAAATGAAAAAAAAATTGTAAATATTTCTTAACTTCTCACTACATAATTATAACTACTCACTCCAAAAATTATTTGTTATTATTATTTTTATCTTAACAATAGAAAAAGGTAAATTAACCGGTACGCTAATAATCTATCTATACTACAATAAAGGAGATTTCCTTATTTTGGTCACAACTTTGTATTTTATTTTCAAAATATTAAACTTAAATATAAAAAATTATAAAGATAAAATTGTATGAATTAAAGTGGTATATTCCTTCACTATAAAATGTTTTATAATAATACCTACTAATATTTTGATACATTTACTTTTATTTTATTTATAAAGAAAGATAAATACTAATAAATACTAATTTATTAAAATATCAATAAACAATATAAAATTTCTTTACACTAAAAGTACATACTAATTAAACTCAAATTGTATTGTAAATTTATAACTTTTAGTGTAACGTCCACTCCTTAATTAATTTTACAATATATAATTTTGACATTACTACTTTCTAAAATATAATATATTATGTTAAGGGGTTAAACCCTTTATTAAATAGTATTTTACATATAGATACTTTCTAAATTAAATATCTATTTATTAAAAATAAGGTTTACAAAAGCCTTTACATGGTGTTACAAATTTACGTATTTATATATTCAGTATTATATCTACTCATGAGTTTCCAAAAATAGTAGTAAAAATATAATCTTCTAGTTATGAAAATCTATATAAACTTGTCGCACATGATTTTCATCTGTAACTCTTACTGCCAGAATTATCTGAAATGTTACACCACAAAAGGAGTGAGATAAAAATCTCAATAAAAAAATGCAAAAGCATGTAATATGAATTTACTATCCAATCTTTATTTCTAAATTCATAACTGTAAGTCCCAAAATTTAAACTAGTGAAAGAAATTAGAAATAAATGACATAATAAAATAAATATTTAATTTAAGATAAAATTGACCCAGTAAAGTAGAAATAAATAATTGAATAATTTTATATAGAAGCTTAAAATCTTCTTTTTATCTTTTCTTTGTTATCCAATTTCAATACTTTTCATCAAATGTGTCTCTTTTTTTTCATTATGACGTCCCCCAATACTCTCATCATGATCACAATTCTCATTATGACCACAATAATTTGATTAGGGCGTCCATCAATCCTCTCATCATGACCACAATCATTAAAAATGATTAAGGCGTCCCTTAATCCTTCATCATGGCCACAATAATTTGACCAATGTGTCCCTTAATCCTCTCATCATGATTATAATAATTTGACCAGAACGTCCATTAATCCTCTCATCATGGTCACAATAATAATCTCTAGTCGATTAAGGCGTCCCTTAATCCTCTCATCACGACCGTAATAATTTCTCTTTTACACATTGACTCATTTTTATCCATGGATATCAAGCTCTAAATGGTTTTCTATACAATATTCATTATACAATAATTTACACATAATCATAAAATCTGTCATATTATTTGTAATCACAGAAATTGGTCATAATTAATAAAATATACATATAATCATAAAAAAATTCTGTCATGATGAATTGTACATAACAACAAATAAAAATATTCTAAAATGTATAATAACAAGTAGTTCTCGTTCAAACTTCAATTTTTTTAATCTTTTTAATATGTATCATTCGATTAACTCATTGAGTTATTCGGATAACATATCATAATTTGGCTTTTCAGAGAATTGCTTATTCCAATAAGTAGAGGTTTTAGTCCAATAAGACCTCTTGAAAGTCATTATTCCGTAGCATCTTGTGTAAGTATTACTCGAATACTTCATAATCTATTAGAATAAAACAATTAAAATGTAGCTTTTGATATGTCTTTAAGGAAGCTTATTCGAATAAGCTTAATAGCTATTTGAATAATTAGTTTAAGTATAGGAGTGTAATATCAGATATATCACTATTACAGCAGTATAAAAATAAAGCATTTGCAGCAGTAAAAAAAATAGAATACAATGGGTTGAACAGCAGAATATAAAATCAGATATAGTAAGAAAATAGAGTTGTTGCATCAATAAAAAAATATTGCATAATGGTTGGAATAGCAAAGTATAAAATAATTCAGATATAACACTAGTGCATTAATAAAAAAGTGGACAACAGAGTATAAGAAACACTGTTGCATCAGTAGAGCACACGTCCATGGATTTATGGATTGAGAGATATGAAAATAGAAATAAAAGGGTGAGGAATGGTGTTTTTGTCATTTCCTATCCCTATTACGAGTTTGTGTTTAATGGATGAAAAGTGTGTGAAAACGGAGGGTTGGAAGTGGGAATTGCAGAAAATAGAGACTTGGCTAAGGTGTGTTCTCTATGGAGGAAAGAAGAAGTAATAGTATTTATAGACCCAGAGTTTGAGTTTCTTTACGTAAGAAACTGATGCAACGGGAAGAAGTTTTCCAAAAATCTCTTCCTCTATAATTGTATTTTAATTAGATTTTTGTTAAGATTGTTACACGTTTCTTTCCTATTTTATCTTGCATTTAATGTTTTGAACTTTCATTCCTTCAAGATTATGTGAACTTGGCTAAGATTTTTGTTAGTTTTTATCATATTATTTACACTTGTTTCTGCTGTAATCATTACTTAATTCTTGAAACTCCCTGTAATGACATTTGGTCATATTGACCTCATTAGCTTGGGTCATCTATCAACGTGTCTAACTTGTTTTCCTGACACTTGTGACTACATAATTTTAGGTGTCCTCTTCTCTTAAACTTAGTTCTAGTTTGGTTCCATTGGAACCAAAGAGAAACAGAATTACATAATTTTTTTTTTCTTGCTGTTATCAAGCCACGTAACTTCTATTTACTTGATATTTTTCAATCTTTATTCAAATAGTACTTCATCTATTCGAATAAAGGTTTTTCTCACAAATACCAACACTAGCTATTTATTCGAATAACAAGTACTTTATTCGAATAAATAACTAAATATCATTCTTAAAATTTTATTTTATGAAGCATTTTAATTATTTTATATAGATATTGTTTTTAGTTTATTATCTACAGTTTTTGGGATGTTACATTTAGAGTTGCAGTTGTTTTCAAATACTCCTCAACAAATTGTAAATATTAGTATTTTGTATCCGTGAGTGTATGAGATAATTAGAGAAAAATTTAAAATAAATAACTTATTTATATAGTTTCAGTTAATTTTAATTTTGGACTCTATAACTTTTTTATATTTTTTATATCATTTATTATATTTTTGCTCATTTGGATTTTTTTTGGATCACTCATTTAGATTTTAATCTATACTATTAAGGTATCAATTTTTATATGTTTTACTCATTTAAGTTATTATTGCTATAGATTCTCTTCATTATGATATTGATCCATATTTTTCATGAAAGATTGATTGTTATAGTTTTTAAGATTTGATGGTATTAAATCCAATTTACAAAAATAAATCTTGTCACCAATATGTTTCCATGATTTTATTCCTGCTCCTATCACATTGGTCTTTTTTTTTACAATTAATTTATCTCATTATACAATCATATTGCTCAATCAATATTTCTAAGTAGTATAATCAAAATTTCTTTCTTAAGGTTATACCAAAGTAATCTATAATGTAAAAATTATTTTATCATTTATAGTCATTTTGGTATATCGTCAAATAAAAAGATTCATAAATGGAATACAAATGAAATTATATTAAAATTATTCTCTTAACTTTTTACTCTTATTTTTAAAAAGTACACCACACTAAGTCTTAATGCAAAAAAATTTATCTTCTTTTATAATTATTATTGAATACTATTAAATATTAAATATCAAGAGAAAATTTCATTCTTGATATTTTTATATAAAATTATATTGCAAATCAAATCTTTAATTTTTCTCTTTTGTTATCAAAGTTACATCAAACTAACCACTAATGTCAAATTCTATCAAAAATAAAATTCTTAGGCCGATAAATATTTCAATGAGAATTGAAAAAAATATATCTACCAAAAATTATAATAATCTATAATAATATTACTAAATTATACTTAATACATTCTAATTCCTTAACACTCTAACTTATACATTTAGTTTATACAATTTAAGTAAGCTAAATAAAAATAATATATTAATTAAATTAATCATTTTACATTTAGCTTCTTAGATTATTTGACTTTTTTAATTCATTTTCTTTGTAATTTCTGTTCTTTATTTCTCTTTGTAATTTTTTGTTTTATTTTTTATTTTTTTATTTTTATGTATATGTAACAATTTTTTTATACGTGTTAATATTCTTTTTAAATTGTTATATCATATAACATGATGAACCGTCAACATGTCATATTTTTACGGTTCAATTCCTTAGTTTTTCATATTCTTTTTATTTATTTTTATGAAATTTTGTTCGTAAGTTTTGTTATATTTTAGTATTGTTTGATTGTGTTTTCATTAAGTGATTTGTGTATTTTTGTCAAGTAATTACACATGAAAAAGACTGGATGTTCAAACAAACAAATAAAAGAAGAATTTTGCATTAGTGTCCAGTGTTTGAGCGCTCAGGGTTGAGCGCTTGAGCGCCCAAAGCGTATACAGCAGCAGTGATTTAGTGACCCAGCGCCTGAGCGCTGAGAGTTAAGTGGCTGAGCGCCCAAGCACTGGTTGCGTAACAGAACACATGATTTTCAATAAATGAAAAAAGTTACGCCAAATTCAACATACAAAGCACATTATGCAGAAAATTCCTAATCGTGAGAGAGTTGTTTTGCGGTAACAGACCTTGGAAGACGACTTTGAAGGAGGATTTGATTCTTGAAAGCTTGAAGATCATAATTTCCATTAAAGAGGTTTTGATTTCTCTTTCTTTCTAGTTTTTCCCTTTCTTTGGATTTTCTTTCCATGAATTTGTATTTTGATATGAGTTTGTTTGTATTGAACATGAGTAGCTAAACTCATAGCTAGGGCTATGAGAGATTTTGTTTTCCTAATTATTTGGGTTTGATTTCTAATTTGATTAAGGTAATTTCTTTAGGGTTTATCATATTGCTTGCATTTTTGTCATAACTTGATCACTTTTGGCATGTGTTAATTCATTGTTTGACCGGTGACCATCCGCATTCAATGAGTGGATCTATATGGTAAGCCTAAGATTAGATTGGTGAATGACCAAACATCAATTTTTTCTACCAATGGAATTGACGGTATGTTAGTTCATCTCTTGAATTGAAACTTAATGTATTCCTAATTAATTCAACTAAATGACCAAATATGTGATTTAATTTAGGAATAGAATATTATTTCATCCATGACCATTGAGATTCAATAGCAGGTAAAATAATATTGGCAAAAGAATTATCTTACATCATAAATGAAAAAAAATCTGAATAATTAGATTTAAGTGAACCTTGTCCGTAGTCTCTCTCTCTCATTGATTATCTATTTTTTGTTTGATTATTCATTATTTTTCTTTATTTATTTTTTGTTTTCAATTTGAATTTCTTCATACACTTTTGATTGTCTAAATAACAAAGGATTTTACAAATCTAGTAATTATCACTTATTCCTCGTGGGATCAATAACTGGGACTCAAGTCTTATATTACTTGACGATAGAGTGCACTTGTTCTTAATATATTTTATGTGCACCAAGACATAAGACAGAAAATTAACTAATATATTTATCACATATAAAAAATTTAATGTATTTATTAATTGAATTAAATGAGACATGTTAAGATTTTAGTTTATATATATATATATTTATATTATATTGATGATTCCTTACTTTATAGTTGTGACCGATTTCACACACTCTTCAACTTTTTTTTTTAAAATAAAACTTTGTAGTTATTCCTTACTTTGCGGTTATAATTGCTTTCACACATTCCTTAACATCTCAATATGTAATTATAGTATTTTGTAAATAAAATTTTATAGTTATATTGAACTCTTCATTATTATTTATGTTATTTTAATCTTAAGTAAAAATTAAAAAAAATAGATTGAGGAGCACGTAATTATATTAAAATGCTACTAATAATAATATTAAAAAGTATAAATATGATATACACGGGTAAAGTAACTAGTTATTATAAAAGACAGAGGAATGTAATAAAAATAACTGAGAAGCGAACCGCTAGACCCGGCCCAAAATGTAGACCCATTAACCGGATCCGGGGTTTGGATTCCCGTCTCGACTTGTTCCTCAAGACAAAAAGACTGTATCTAGTGAGTAGGGAGTAATTTTTTCATTCAGAGAAAACAGAGAAGAAACTTAGAGAGAGAGAGAGAGAGATCGTGATTTGTGATTGTGACGATGGAGTGCGTATTCGGATTGGTGGGCAACAGTTTTGCGATTGTGGTGGCTGACACGTCAGCGGTGCACAGCATCCTGGTACACAAGTCCAACGAGGACAAGATCATGCTCCTCGATTCTCACAAGCTCATCGCCGCCAGCGGTGAGCCCGGTGACAGGTACCCCTCTCTCCTTCTTCTCTTTAGTCCTTCCTTAACGAGTTTCAATTTTTATTATTATTTGTTTTTGAGTGATGATGAATCTTTGATGGGGATTCAGGGTTCAATTTACGGAGTACATACAGAAGAACGTAGCTCTCTATCAGTTCCGTAATGGCATCCCTTTGACCACTGCCGCTGCTGCCAACTTCACCCGTGGCGAGCTCGCCACTGCTTTGCGCAAGGTTTCCATTCCCCCCCCCCCTTTCCCTATTTCTGCCAATTTCCTTCTTCTTCTTCTGTTTTTTTTTATTTTATTTTATGGTTAATTAGATAAATTTTTATGTTTTTGAGTTTAGACTTCGGCTTTTTGCTCCTTTTTGTGTGTGTGTGTATTATTAATTGAAAATTTATGGGTTTTGAAAAGGGTTTATGTTGTAGAAAAATGATGTTATCACATCATTTTTTCCATCACATTACTATTCATATTATTTTTTAATGATTGTGATTAAGTGAGAGAAAGTAATAAAAAAAAAGTGATATAATCAGTGGGATGAAAAGTAGCGTGAAAAGTGATGTGAGAGAAAAGTAGTGTGAGAAAATCAGGGTTGATTTCTTTGAATGTTTCATCACAAAAAAAAGTTGTTTGTAAGGGTTGAGATGCTCTGCATTTTTTTTGAAACTGTAGAGGATCCTGGTCCCTTAGAAAGGATTATGTAGTTTGCTCTGTATAGCTTTTCCTGTACATTGGTGGAGGTTCTTGATTGTATTGTATGTCTGTGTTTTAATGAAGTATATGTCTGATTTGTCAACAGAAATAGAAAAAAATTAGTACTAGAGAGTAGAGAACTTGGATACCTTAGTTCTTCCTTGTTGCAAGGCGTATTTAGGTAGTATCTTTGAAGACTTTTTGTTAATGTGCATTTGAAAATCTTGACTGCACTTCTAACTTCTAAGTCTAACTCTGAAAGCCATAGCCACGCTTGGAGTATTGATGAAAATCATTGGATTGGAATAAAACAGACTTCCATGTTATGATGCCTTGTTTATCCTTTGCTCTATGAAAGGGTTATATTCTTTCTAGCTTGTTTAGGAATATTTTAAAGAGTAGTAGAAGGGAAATCATTTGTAACTATTCATAATATTCTATGTATAATAAGTCCATAGATTGTCCCTATGTCCCTAAGACGAAAGAGCACACTATAACGCACACTCCTTATAGTGTTTTCTACATCACCTTCATGTTTAATGCACTTTAACTCTACATAAGATTAAGAACAAGGATACAAGATGAAATGCTTTCTATTGTGGTCTACTGGTTATGTGCTTGCTTGTTGGTTTACCGTATGAAAACCATAGTTGATATTATGGAAAACACAAAATAAGGAGCGGTCATAGACTATTGAGAGATCTTTTGGTAGTTTAAGATGAGGTAAAAGGCTTTTCAAGTTTTCAGGGATACTGGTCCTGTTCAGTCAACATTTCTGCTTCATGTCAATGGATCATCTAAGATCTAACATTTATGCTTAATATTAATGACGGAGAGATAGAGAGAGATGTAAATCATAGGATTCAAGCTGAATGGATAAAATGGAAGAGTGTTTCAGGAGTTATTTGTGATAGAAAAGTGCCTCTCAAACTTAAGGGTAAATTTTATCGCACAGCTATAAGGCCCGCGATGTTGTATGGTATTCAATGTTGGGCGGTAAAAAGTCAGCAAGAGCATAAGATTAGTGTCATGGAGATGAGGATGTTGCGATGGATGTGTGGCCATACAAGACAAGATAAAATTAAGAATGAATGCATTAGAGAGAAAGTAGAGGTAGCACCTATTGTGGAAAAGATGGGAGAATATCGCCTTAGATGGTTTGGACATGTAAGGAGAAGATCCTTAGAAGCTCCTGTAAGAAGAGTAGATCAGGTGGGGGATATTACCCAATAACTAGAGGTAGAGGGAGACCAAAAAAGATTATAGGTGAAACGATTAAAAAAGATTTAGATTTGAATGACATTTCTGAAGACTTGGTTTATGATAAGATACAATGACGTCGTTTGATCCATGTAGCTGAACTCACCTAGTGAGAAAATGTTTGGTTGTTGTTGTTGTATTAATGGGTCATCTATGTTGGGGTTTCTCTGCTAATCATTTTAGGTTCATTTTATATATTGTCAGTGTGTGCTTATGCATGTCTGACTTCTGTCAGAATTTGTAGCTTGGGCCTGTCCTTGTTACTTTATCAGCTCTGCAGCTGTTGGTTGAGAACCACTTTTAGATGCAGAAGTGCAGATCTGCTGCTTGGCCTGCATGACTGCAAAGCCTCCTCCAAGTTTATTGTCATGTCTATAGCACTTTAGGGAACTGTAGTTGGCTTTTGAGAGAGAATTTGATGCTCATTCCTTTTACATGAAACTACAATACACATCCTTTGGCATTTTATCCACTTTGCTAGGCTATCAATAAGAAGATGTTTTGAGTAAAAAATGGAACTTACAGAGAGATGGCCAAAGGTGATCTGTGGTGCAGGCATCATTACAGTCTTAAAATATCAGTCTCTTTTCTTTCTTTTGTTTCATTTGGTGTCAGTGAATGGAAACTTTATTATTTGTCATAGAAAAATAAAAAATATATGACTTGTCAAATTACAGTCACATACACAGAAGGGTGATGCTGGTAAATGGTGGAGTGTTTATATGCTCGAAACTTTAAACCCTTAGATCAATTAAAACTCTCGAGATTTGTGTTCTTTTTAAGTTAACAAATGAAAAAAAAAAATCCTTAACAGTGCATAACAGCTTGAGCGTTTATACGCATGAGCGCACTGTAGACATCCCTACACAGAAAGACATGTCCACCCACCACAGTCAACTGGACACTCCTACCTATCCTGTTACTGATCCATAAAGGTACCAGTGAAAATAGTTAAAGATTTCATTATTCAAGCCATTTGAGGTAGGTTTGTGGTGCGTGTGTTGGAGAAAGGGGGGGCTGTTGACCATGTGATTACTCTATTGTGCGGATTTAACTAAGGCAGTTCAGTCAAATTGGTTTTAATATGCTGACATATATGTTGTGTAGCTGTAATTCATTAGCAATGCTGCATCATGATTTTGGATAATGAGTTTATTCTTATGTTAATTTGGTTTTCTTCAGAACCCATACTCTGTAAACATCCTTCTTGCTGGTTATGACAAGGAGACAGGCCCTTCACTCTACTATATTGACTATATTGCAACACTTCACAAGCTTGAGAAGGGAGCTTTTGGTTACGGCTCCTATTTTTCACTGTCAATGATGGACAGATACTACCATAGTGGAATGTCAGTGGAAGAAGCAATTGATCTGGTAGATAAGTGCATTATGGAAATCAGATCGAGGTTGGTTGTGGCACCACCAAACTTTGTTATCAAAATTGTTGACAAGGATGGGGCAAGACAGTATGCATGGCGTGAATCGGTCAGGGATGCTCCTGCTCCTCCAGCTTGAGTTAATTCTTGTTTCATTTTCTCATTGGACTTCTTTCCATTTGCCTTACTCTCTTTTCTCTTTCTAGTTCCATTTTTTTTTTCACTTCCTCTTACTTAACCGTAATATGTATTTTGATGACTGTGAAAATCTTGGTCACTGAATTCTCAAAAGTAGACAGTTTGTCGTTTAAATTAATATATATGCCAGTTCTATTCATGAAATGACATTGTGATAATGTGTGAGGGAGGCTGATGTGATTTGGAAGGAAAGGAAAAAGGAAGGTTAATTTTTTGTTTATGATCTGAGAAAGTTATAAAATGTTTATTGAAATGAATAAGGGTGGATTGAAATGTAACAAATGTTATATGATAATTTCTTATTTTATTTCTTTCATTTCAAAATTTCTTTTAAAGAAAGAGAATGTTTACTTCAAATAAAAAATTATCTTTGCTTTTTGTCTACACTTCTTGTCCAAACATGTCCTAAAGGTTACCTTGATACTGATACACCCTTAAAAACAGGATGAAAAATTTACGGAAAAGTTTTAGGATTTGATTTTGATTCTTTGTTAATGTGTAACTTATTGAAACTATTAATCAATCATGTATAGTTAAATTATTAAAATTCTATTACAAGTTTATAGCAATTGTTTAGAAGGTTACACTCTTTTAATAATGTGTAAGAATATTATTGAATGAGTGTTAAAATAAATCAAATTTAAACTTGATTATAAAACTCATTAGAATACCAACTTTCTTTTTTTCTTTTTTAGAGTATTTTCTTACTTAATAAGTAAAAAATTAATATTTTAAAATACAGTCAAGAGCTTAAACAATGATATTTCTTAATAGTGTTTTTCTTTTCGTTTCTTTTTTTTCATATACATGAATACCAACTTATTCTTGGCTGTATTCTAACTAAATTCTAGCTACATAGCTGTAAAATTATGGTAGGGAGTAAAAGAAAAGTGATACGTAAAGACTCAAGGGTATCGAATTGCTTATATGTTGCTGGAAATAGTTTCGAATTATGTTAGTCATCTTGAGGTATAACGGTAAGAAGTTTACTTAACAGCATCTGATAGATTTATATAGCAGAGACAATGCAGGAATCTACGATAAGATGGGTGCGTGAAGGAAAATATATCTATGATCTAACAAAGAAAACAAATGAACAATTTTGATGAGATTCCTCGAATAAACGAAATAATTAAGTTGAATTGGAGGAGAAGACAGACTTTACCAATTTTCAATAAATACAAATGTAACCATAAATTTCAGATCAAATTCCAAATCCAGTGATAATAAGTTGTTGAAATTGGTGGAGGATTACAAATCAGAGGAGAACTAAATCCAAAGCACTATGCCCTCGAATCAAAACTTGTAGTTGCTGTATATGAAAAACAATATTCAGTTGCTTCATATATATGATGGTGAAAGAACACTTGAGAAGGGTGGTTAAATCAAGTTACTTTTAATTTTTTTATTTTTTGCAAAATAACTTAAACACAAAAATATGTGCAGAGATGAGATAGCACAAGAAATTATAAGCAAGCTAATAACAGATTGATTTCATAAGTTAGAAACTTAAAATCTTGCTCATACATTCAGAAAGTATTCACCACTCATGGGCTACGTGAATTTTATTTAGTAGTTTGAAATTTTCTTTTATTTTAAAGTATTCATATAGGATACTCAAATGTATGAAAGATTACTAACAAAAATCGAGTGTAGTGATAAGCAGGTCATGTTTTCAAAAAAAAAATTAAAGTTCAAATTTTAGTGAAGACAATTATTAGTCTGAATAATTAGTTTCATAATAACAATTATGAGGATACTTTAGTCAAAGACCAAAGATATGTCTAAAAGATTAAATACTTGCAAATGTAAATATATTCATATATCATTTAATGTTATATTTGATTATTAAAACTTTATGATTTTTAATAGCTTTTGTAGAACTGTAATTTACCCTAGAATGGAGGATGGTGTTCTATCCCCTTGCCCTTTTTAATTGAGTAGCACAAAATTTTGCATAATCCCCTCGATGATCAATAGCTCGGCGAGAAAACTACTCCAAGCTTCATGGACCTCCACTTTAAATCACTTAAATTCATAACTCACTAAATAATTGTTCTGAACTATGTTATAGGTCAATGAATCAGGGTAACTTGACCCACTAAAATAGTATTCAGATATTATTACACATTATCTTAATAATAATATTTGTTTATTTATTAGACATAAATCTCACAAAAAATCCTTAGATATGAACACTAATTACATCTCACATAAATAAAAAAATAATTAAAAAATATTACAATCTCTTATGGATTATAATCCTAAATAACAACATTCAATTCAGATTGAATTATGATTCTTATATAACACCCAAAATGCTCCTATAAATACCCTGCAAGGTTTCAAAGGATACTACTAACTACCTTTTTTATATATAGTCTAACTTGAGTATCATAGTATCTTTTGTAGATATTCACTCTCTCGCTCCATGGCTGCTGTCGTTCCATGGAGGATTTAACCTTCAACTACTTATTTAGGTAACCATCTGAACTTCGTTCAGAATAATAATGAAAATGTTTTTATTTTTATCTTTGCATAATATATTATTAGTAAAATATGTATTTTTTTTGTAATGCAAAAGACCAACCTTATGGGTCTAGTGGAGGGGCCCCTAAGAGAGGCTCCCTAATGGTACTCGGGAGAGAGGTGGGGGGATAGGGGAAAGGAAATTGGAATGAAGAGCATTTGCAGGGATTGAACCCCGCTACTCTCCCTGCATGTCCCTAACTCTAACCAACTGAATTACTAACACGAGACATTAAAATAGATATTTTGATCATTTATCTTTATTTTTGTTAATTTGGTCCCTTATTTTTTATTTTTTAATTTAATTTTTTATCTTATAAATCATCTATCAATGTATTTATCTCGTCACAATTTCATTATCTCTTTAACATAAGTGATGATGTGTCACCACGTCATCATGATGTAATATCCACATCATCACCACGTTAGTGCACACCATCACTCATCACCATGTAATATCCATATCATTGTTATGTTAGTGCAAGTCATCACAGTTAGTGACACGTCATCACTTCTGTTAGGGTTTGTAATGAAACTATGATGGAATACCACATAGACAATTTGCAAAATAATTGTAGCAATCAGAATTGTAACAGTTTGGCAAAAAAAAATAGATTTTTGAAATGGAGTTGCCACTAAAGTTTATTCAAGTTTGGAAAATATTAAAAAAATCTTTTTTATCAAGAAAATTTGATCTTTTGAAAAACGATAATGGATTTGGGAGTCGATTATTGGTTGGGAATGTATTAGCACCTTACACTATCCGTTCCAAAAATAGTACTTTAAGTTAATTGTACAAATTTTAATAATTTTGAAAATATTTATCTTACCCACTTCAATTTTTTTTGATATTTTTATTTTATTTTATTTTATTAAATAAAACTACTAATTAGATTTAATGCTTGTTATTTTTATTTTTTCCTTAGATCAGAGAATAACGTGGCCCAAATGAGAACAAAACAAAGTGCATGTTATATATATATTGACCCAAGTTAAGTAAATCAACCCTAATAAAACTAAGTAAACATTAGCAGCTATAAGTAACACCAGCAGATAAAAACAAATAATCAAAGAAAAAAGGAATAGCATTTAAAGTAAATTTTACTGAGTATACTCACCATGGTCATTGTATTCAAATAATATATTTGGAATAGATTAAGATATTAATATTAATTAATGTATAAATAATGATTACAATAAGGAAAATGTTATATAATCATAGTTTTTGTTAGGATTTTTTAAATGAGTTGACATTGTTATATATTGACTCTTAAATGAATGAATAGTCTCTACTATTTTGACTTATCTAACAACTACCAATTAAATCTTTAATTTTTTTATAAAGATTAGTTGTTGGATTACTAAAGATTGTTTATAAAAAATAATTAGTCGTGATTATTGGATAAAGTCAAATTAATAGAAACCATTCATTTATTTAAGAGTCATATATAGTTATGTCAACTCATTTTGAAAAAAAAAATTTTTTTTTTATAAAAACTCTCTGATTATATAATATTTTCCTATTCTAATCATTAATTATACATTAATTAATATTAATGTCTTAATCTATTATAATCTTTACTAATTCTGACTGAATTAAGTCAAATTTGGGCAATATTACTGTTGAAATAAAATTGGTAACTAAACAATTAAGAGGTGTGCATAATTGTTAAGTGAATAATTAAGAGATATAATATCATTTATATTATTTTCAGAGATTTTTGCTTTTTTTTTTAAAAAAAAAGAATGTTATTTTTTATGATTCTTTCTGTCAAACTGAAAATTATCAATCATACAGTCAATAGTCAACACTCTGGATCAACTATCAAGTGAAACTAGAACTATTATGAATTTCAATTTTTTTATTTGCCAAAAGAGTACATAAACTTCTTAAACTTTGATCTTTTTGTAAATTATCATTATAAATTTTAAAATCTTCTTAATTAGTCTCTGAATTTTAACTAATGTCTTAAAAGATTTTTTTGTTTGATTTAAATATGTTATTTCATTAACAATAATATTGCATAGTAATACTTTATCCGTATTAACATTAATTATGGTTAGTTTACTAATTTATTTATTAAAATTTAATTTTAAATATATTTTATTCCTTTCAAAATAAATAAAAACAAATTTATTTAAAAAAAAATTATTTTTTATTTTTTTGTAATAATAAAATGTATTTATAATCAAATTTTAATAAATTAATTAATAAACAATCTAAAATTAATATTAATACCAATAAAATACTATTATTTAATATCATCGTTAATGAATCAATATATTTAAATTAAATAGAATGATATATTAAGACATTAATAAAAGTTTAAGAACTAATTAAAAATATTTTAAAGTTCATGACATTAATTTACAAAAAGATTAAAGTTAAAAAAAAATTGCATACTCTTTTTTTTCTATTTTTATTTTTATTTGGAAATTGCGGTGGATGATGTGGTTTAGTATAGGTCTTTCTTAAGGAAAAAGATCATCATTCACTTTTTTTAGGGTTGTATGTATTGTTGATATATTTTTTAAGAGTGTCAGATTTAGTGAGAAAAAGTGATAAAAAAAATAAATATGATAAATGACATTGAGAAGAATGTAAAAAGAGATATATATACTGTTAATTATAAGAATATCAGAACTGTTTTCGTAAATATATCTAAATTTCATTTCTTTTAAATTTATTTATTTATTTAAAAAAGTCAACAAACTTATTAAGATTAACGTCTTTCCTTAGCTGAATTTTGGTCTTTCCATTTTTTTCAAAGATGAATTTCTGACTAATAAAAAAAGAAAAATGTCAAAGAAAATTATTATTTGCAGGGACCATTCTACCCTTCTGGATGTTCCATGTTGGAACTATGTTGGGCCTTGCATGTATTCTTCTTTTGGGTTAGAAAGGTTACGTGATTCCAAGTAAAAACATATCGGAGGCCATGCGTTATGCATGTTTCCCACTGCCTTATATGTTTCATCCGTGTGTATATATATAGTACCACGTATCGGATCGCTGTCAACTTGTCAATTGTCATATGTATCAGCTTCTGAAACTTTTGTAACTAATACAAAAATTTCTCAGTACAAGAAGAGTGAGATTGAGTGAAGAAGAAGAAGGCAGTGAACTTTACTAGCTCAATTTCACAGCAAAAATAATAATAAAATTTTTAAAAAAATGAACTTTGCTGGCTCATCGACTAGACCCACAGAACTAAGAGGGCTGTCTTTGTATCTCATCATTCATCCCTGCATTAGAAACTTTGGTTTGATCATTTAGCTTGAGTCTCTAGATTTCAGTCTTGATAATTCTTACAATCTGTGTCTGATTCTGACAAGCAATTGTTGATTTTGTCTTAGGTTCTTGAAACCTGAGCTTCAATTGAAGGTGAGTTGTCGGGAGCTACACTCTTTCCATTGGTTTGATGGAATTGCCTCTTGACCTACTGCTTCATTTGTCTCCATTTTCTTAGCAATGTCATGTCCTTTTTGTTTTTGGCTTTTGGATTTTTTTTTTTTTTTTTGCAATTTAGGTGTTAAAATGGTGTTTGCTGAAAAATGTTTATGCTTTCAATTTGTCTGGTTTCTTTCTCCTCTTTCGGTTGGATGTTATAAAAGAGGTAAATGAAAATAATGAAAGAGCTAATAACGAAACAATGAAGAAAAAAAAATGTAAAATTGCAAATTCAAGTACAACTTTACAAATAAGATTATGTTTTGAGTAGGATTTCAGTGTAATTTAGGGCGAATGGCCTTTTAGTCTAGTGGTACCTCCCCTCATCACTAGGGGGTTTGCATATGGTGTTCAAAGTGAGAGATTGAATACCCCCTCACTCCATTTCTACATTCCTCACCTAGATGGGTTTCCTACAGTCTTACTTTACCAAAAAAATAAAGCAATTTAGGTTCTACCTAAAAAAATTGTGTAATTTAAGAATACTATGAGTTCAACGTGATTTTATATAATTTTCTCTCCTTAATTAGGTAATATGAACAAGCTCTTAAGACTAATGGCGGAATTATAAAGATTATCATTGGTGGGGGAGGAGGGAGGGCTATATACTCAAGGGGAAAAAAAACTACATGTGAATGGATATATATATTTGGTTAATTGATCGAGTCTCATTGTATTTGATTTTGTGGTACACTTTTTCTCCAATTGTTTATAATGTGATGTTTTTTACTACGAAAATGTCAAAATTTTGTGCATTGGTTTTTTTTTTTTAATGTTATGGTACCTTGGTTTAATTTTTAAAAAATATTATTATCTTTGATGAATTTTCAAATATTTGTTAATTCTTAAAATAAATATTTTGAAGTCCATTAAATATAATCAACTACCAATAAATATTAATTAACAACTAAGTAAAGTACTGGGATACTAAAAAAAATGATGAGTAACAAAGAGTATTAGTTGTTTGCGTTTGTTTTCAACAGTCCAGGATACCTTTGCCAACTGATGTAAGTTTTCTAGTAGAAGGGATAGGTCTACTGCTTTTGTAGATTTTACAAAAGTAGGGAAATGTAGCCTTGTGATTTTGTAGCTTTTTTCTCTCATCTATATTTTTTGCTTTCATTGATTCTTACCCTACATTTTTCTTGACGATATTTTGTACAGAACTAAAACTCAGAAGTTGTATACAACAATTTCCAATGAGTACTGCCAAATATAACTCAGACGAGGAATACTCTGTTATAGGAGGAAAGGCGCGCAGAAATAAAGTTTTTATACTTCGAGAAAGAGAAAGCTAATTGTAGTAACATCCCTTATAATGAAGAGGCTCCAATTATCATATCTGTACCATTTGCGCTTCTGAATGGGAAGCCTCAATCAGTATTTGTTGGAGATACTGCTGTGGATGTTATTACCATTAAGAACATTACAAATGAACCCATAGACTTGTGGAGTGTTCATAATTTTGCCTCAAATCCTGAGGACTGTTTTATGCTTTCTCTGATATGGAACCTCCATCAACAAATGCAAATGCAGATAATGTAGA
Organism: Ormosia semicastrata; assembly: GCA_029884595.1. Taxonomy (NCBI): domain Eukaryota; kingdom Viridiplantae; phylum Streptophyta; class Magnoliopsida; order Fabales; family Fabaceae; genus Ormosia; species Ormosia semicastrata. Next base: position 62,390,877 of record JAQQTO010000059.1, read on the forward strand.
GCTTTATAGAATCTTTTTCTTTGGAGGACAGGATGCTTCAGCCTAGTGAGACTTTAAGAGTAGGGATATCTTGCAAGACAAAAGAAATTGGCATGCACACATCAATTGTGTATTTTGATGCCGGAAATGAAAGAATAGAAAGGGTGATCTTCCTATTAGTTGAAGACAATATCTCAAAGTCTTTGGCTTATGGCAGACCTTATTATTCAGAAAGAAGGAGAAAAGACGAATTTATGGTTAATACTTATGTTGCATGCTCACGTCCTCAGTGGAAGGCAAATAAAAGATACCAAAATAGGCTTCCAACATATGACATTCCCGGGAATATCAGAGACTTGCTTGAGAGCAAGCAGATCCCTCAGGTTGTTGAAGAAGGTCTTACAAGAAAGAATTATGTTTCTTATTTCAAAACATTAGTGATGCTGGAAGAAATACAATTGGAGGTAATAATATTATTTGTTAATGACAGAACTAGAAAGCAGAATAACTTATAATCACTGAAAACAATGACTGATCTTTGTTTCTATTATTTGCTTGTCATTGATTTCTGTTTTCAGAAAGACGTGAGTAGTTACGTCATGGAACGTACAACTATGAGAAGGAGGGCAAATCAATTACTGTCCATGGAGGTTCCAGGGCTTGCTGAGAGAAGGCCGTCGCTGGTTCATGGGGATTTTATCTTTGCTTCTCTACATGGTGGAAACACAACACCCGTTTATCAGGTTTTGTTCCTCCTCTGGCTGCATATCACATTGTCACTAGTGCCCCTTAATTGGATAAATCAAAGCTTTAGCTAGCAATTGTTGCACCAGAATCTGGTCACTAGAACTAGTCTTCAGATACGCACTTAGTGTCCAACCTTCTAATTATTTATATATTTCTATTTCTATTTGTTCTGTTGAAGTGATATAAATGGAGTTTGATTTGGTAGATAGATTATAAGAAGAGCCCATGTCTTTGACATAGCGTTATTATGACCTTTGGCCATAGAAGGCCATCTTATTTCTGTTGATGTATTTATGCAGACGACATCAGGCAATATATTCCCTTATATGATCATGCTTTCAAGATCAGACACGATCCAGAGGTCACTATGAACGGATCACGCTCCTTTAAAGTGCACTTGGCACTTTAGAGATCAGTTGCATAGATTCTAAACCTTACACAACATTGAAGCTTGAGATGATTGCACGTTGTTCTTTTTTGTAATAAAAAAAAATCTTAAAATAATAAATGAATCTTCTACGCAATTATATACTTGTCAACTATATTTCATTGAAAAGCATGCACATCTTGAGATATTATTTCATTGAAAAGCATGCACATCTTGAGATATCTTCCTTATCATACTCCGTAGCAGTCATTTACTAATTCAATCTCTCCGTTTAAATTTGCTTAGTCACTACTTAGCTTTCACCTTCTTTCTCTAATTTTTCCCCCTTGAGCTACTTCTCTCATTAAATTTGCTGGATGAGATTCACCATTTGGTATATGATAGTTCATAGCATAATTTAATATATATTGCCTATGATGCGTAGAATAATTTTAGCTTCCTGGGGTTGTGTTCGTTTGGATTCCACATATATAAACAATATTATTACTCAAGTGTAGAAGAAAAAAATAAAACATTTGAAATATATTTATCTCTTTCTATTTCACTCCCTCCCAGCAGTCTCTTTTAAAACTATATATTACAAACAAATATTTACTTTGAGGTATGTTGGTTGAACTCACCCAAGCCAACCTGTACGGTACTTGATCTTCTATACAACCACAATCAAAGGCTTTTGTGTTTCTGACTTGCCCATGCCCATATATGGCTCTCACTTCAATATTTTTATTTGCCTTGACTCTTTAACATTTGTTTATACTTCTAAATTGCCTCTAATTTAGTCGAATATAATTGGCAAATACTCTTATAATATGCCTATCGTTGCATCGAGATTAATTGGTAACGATATAATTTTAGAATTTAAGATTATATACTATTTATTTGGAAATTATTCCAGTGTACTTTTTTTCTTAGGAGTGATACCTGGATAAATTATCAGACATTTTATTGGTTGTTTGGTTATACTTGATGAGATGAACTCTGAAAAATTTAGTGTTAAAACAACAACCAATAAAAGTTTGGAAGGGTTTGGATGTATGCATTTAGAGGAGCCGCATTTACTACAGACTGTGTGAAGTGCATTCTGTTATTCATAGCTTTTGGGTATCTTTTAATTTGCTCATACTCATAAATACGTTTACCAAATTTTTCTTTAATTAGTCTGGAAATGTATTAATTGCTTTTGGGTAATATTACAGGGATTTGTCCACCGCATTCAAGCAGATGATGTTTATTTGATGTTTTATCCTCATTTTCACCAGCACCATAAAGATTGGAATCTCTATGATATCCGTTTCTCCTATAGCAGGACCAATATGAAAAGTTTATATCAAGCAGTTGATGCTGCAGAAAACTTGAGTACGGATTTTCTATTTCCTGCTGAGTCCTCTAGAAGAAGGCACATTCAGACCAATTCTCTTGTGCCTATATCTGGCAACTTTAATGAGGAGCAGATGAGTTCTATACAAAAGATTCTTGGATGTAAAGGTGGACCTCCTTACGTGATTCGTGGGCCTCCAGGCACAGGCAAAACTAAAACAATAGTAGAAACAGTTCTTCAGGTGCACAAATCTCATAGGAATGCTCATATCCTTGTTTGTGCACCTTCAAATAGTGCTGCTGACTATATACTGGAGCAACTCCTTGCTCAAAATGCTGTTCATTTTCTAGGAAATGAAATATCTAAATGCAGCTACAAGACCCTACTTGGATGTCAAACCTGAACTCATCCGCTTCTGCTTCTTTGATGAGTTTATACTCAAGTGTCCTCCAGTTAGTGCCCTAGTGCACTATAGAATCATTGTATCCACATATGAGTGCCTCTCTTCTTTATGCAGAGGATGTTGTACCGGGTCACTTTTCTCATGTCTTTTTGGATGAGGCAAGCCAAGCTTCAGAGCCAGAAACTATGATCCCCTTATCAAATCTCTGCACAAGGAACACTACTGTTGTCCTGGCTGGAGACCCCATGCAGTTGGGTCCGGTGATATTTTCCCAGGAAGCAAAAAAATATGCACTGGGGAAATCAGTCCTGGAAAGATTGATTGAATGTGAGGTATATTCCAGCAGGGGAGATAATAATTATATAAACACTTTGGTTAGGAACTATCGTTGTCATCCGAAGATTTTATATCTCCCTTCAATGCTGTTCTATGATAGGAAATTGATTGCATGCAAAGATCACACAACTTTCATGGTGAATGAGGACTTCCTCCCTAATAAGGAGTTCCCTATTCTTTTCTTTGGTATCCAAGGATGCGACGAAAGAGAAGGGCATAACCCGTCATGGTTCAACCGAATCGAAGCAAGGAAGGTTATAGAAGTAGTGAATAGTTTGATATCTAGTGGGACAAGGGAGGAAGACATTGGAATAATAACACCTTACAGGCAACAAGTGCTCAAAATATAGCAGGCACTTGAAGATCTACATATGCCTGATATCAAAGTTGGAAGCAATGAGCAATTTCAAGGACAGGAGAAGGAAGTTATCATCATTTCGACTGTTCGCTCAACCATCAAATACCAAGAGTTTGATGAAGTCCACGGTCTAGGCTTTTTGAGCAATCCTAGAAGGTTTAATGTGGCTGTAACCCGTGCTAAATCATTGCTGATCATTATTGGGAATCCGCATATCATCTGCAAGGTACGACCTTCTCACTAACAATCCATGACTTCGTGTTAAGTCATTTATCTCTTCTAAAACAACGTTCTGCCATGAATGTTACATTTTCATATATCCTCTAATTGGTTGCGTTGCATGTAGATATTTTCTGTTCTCTAGGTAGTCCTCATTGAATTAGTATTGCTTGTATATGCATATTGGGAATGCTACAACTAATAGTATTATTCCTTCCTGCATTAACTAGCGTCAGTTTGTCTTTCTAGCTTGATAATTATCATTAGGAAATATGCAAACAAAGATAATAATCATGAAAAATAGCGTCAAACCCTGGTTGTATGCGGATCCTCTTGGTTCTGATATTTTTTCTGGTATTGTATACCACTTCTGTTTCGAATCAACTGCAATATATATGTTGTTCTGGCTATATCATATTAGCTTAATCTTTTTGGATTAATCTAGCAATTTTATGGTGAAAATGTAATTAATAGTGCAATATGTTTTGTATATTTAGCATTCTTTCCTTATTATTTCTTTCATACCTCCCGTGTGGACGCATTATGGTCATGGAGGAAGGAAGGGGTGCTGAAACCCACAAGTGTAAACCGTACTTCCTGATGTCTACATACACTGTCAAATTTTTACTCCTCCTCCAGACCTACCAAGCAGTCAATATAAAACATTTCTTTATATCATGCACTATAAACATGGAAGACATCTCCATAGAGCTTAGAGTAGTTAAAAACAAAAAGTGGAGGATATGGATGTGGATTGGAAACTACATCGCATGTGTTTGTGTTAGGGAAAAGGCAGATAAAAAAGGGTGAGAACCAGAATAACAAGGTATCCACTGTCCAGCATTAGGGATCATATCTGGTCAACTGGTGAATACGAAATACATATTGATATTCAATGTTTATGAAATTATTTTTCACTTGTCATTTGGCAGGACTCTTGTTGGAACAAGATATTGTGGTTTTGTGCGGACAAATCATCCTATCAGGGTTGTTCTCTTCCTGCAAGGTCGGAGCCTTATTATGATGAAGACAGTGAAGAGCACTTTTGCTTAGGTTTAAATCAAGAAAAAGCATCATTGATAAACTTATGAAAAGTATGTTTTTCCTAAGTAAAATCTTATTTTTATCTCCATCCAATCCTTTGATTGAGTTTTATTCTTAAGTTTAAGTTAGATTTTTTTGGAAGTAATGTCTTTCATTTGTTAATGGAGTTTAAAGAAAAGCAAAATTATTCTTTTTAATCATGTTTTGTTGTGTTAAGTAAAATTTTTATTGTGTGTTAAATGTGTTCTTTTATATAGGTGACCAAAGGAAAAGATGGGATGCATGAACAAGAAACAAGAAACAAGAAACAAGAATGAAGATTCTGATATTGAGTGATTAGTTGACCACCGATTAATCGCCCATTAGTGGTGCAATTTATTAATCACTAATTAGTCACTTACTTTTGGTTGATTAATCTCCCAAGTCTAGCACTTTGAGTCAATCATGCAACTAATCGTCCACTTTTGACCGATTGATCACCCATGAAGAAAAATGCAATATGTTAGCCACTGATTAGCTGCCCATTTTTTATTAAGTAATCACTCAAGTCCAACACTTTGAGTCAATCGCGTGACTAATTGTCTAGTTTTGGTCAATTGACCGCCCATGAAGAAAAATGTAATTTGTTAGCCACTAATTAGTCAGCCAAAAGTGGGCAATTAATCAGTCAAAAAAATATGACACGTGCTTGGGTTGCATATATAAAGGAAAGGAAAGAAATCTAAGGTCAAGGAGCATAGAGAGGAGGCAGCTTTCACCCTAATTTGGCAAGAAGTCATTCCACCTTAAAGATTTGGGGATTTTCATCTTTCTAGCTTTCTTCCATGGAGTTTACTTCTTTTATCTATTTTTCTTCTATTTTCTTCATGTGTGATTAAACTCCTTAATTAGGGTGATGATGAATCTTGTCTTTGGATGATGTAAACTCATTTGTATACTTAATCTAAGTTTGTATTTGATGATTCAAGTGCTTATTTCTTATCTTAATGCTTTTCTTGATTTGGTCAATCTTGATTTGATCTTAGGGTTTATGTATAATTTGAAAAAATTGTGCATGAACTTGGAATTTGAAATAAACATCATAATCTCTTCAATATCTAGGAATAGGTGTTGCGAGTTGTATAACCTTGCTTTTGATTCTTTTATTTGTGTTAAAACCTTCTCTAATTAGGGTTAGACTAAGGGATTGATTAATTTTGAGAATTTGGTCATGAATCTTGAAATATAACTTGGTTAAGCTAGGATTTGAGTTTGCATCGGAAAAAGTTCAAGTGAAATCAAAATACTAACATTTTCATCTCATTGGTTTTCACCACTTTCTCTTACAAGTCAAGTTTGTTCTAGTTAATTGTAGTAATTTTCTTGTTAGTTTTGTTGTTTTTAATTAGCCTTGCATTAAGTTGTTTTTGTTAAATGCCCTTAAAGCTCTTTTTTATCCTAAATTATCATCATCTAGATAGTATTAATTTAACGAATTTGATACTTGAGACTCATAATCTCTAAAGAACGATATATATTTACTCACTCATTATATTACTTTTGCAATTTGATATACTTGTCAAGTTAAGTACCAATCACCCTTTGAAAATGTGGAATGGGTCAAGGTTCATCACATTGAAAAATTTGGCTTCTAATAAATATTGGTTTACTCATGAATTAAGATGCTCTGATCACTTTAATTTATGAGAAATGTTTTTTGTACACTAGAATATGTACACCATTTTTACATCGTATGTTAACATGAAAGGGATGTCAAATCATCTTGTATGCGACTATAACATTCCCACGGTATATAAAATGATTTATTGTGAGTGAGTTAGATAAAGTTATATATATTTTGATTAAACGAATAACAAGATTGTTAATTTATGGGATTGTTACTACGTGGTTACTCTGGTGCAATAAAAAATGTGTGTTACCGGTGGCATCCCACATTCTTCCAATGTTGTTTTAACATATAAGTAAATAAGTTGAAGTCATCAATCCATGTAACAGAGGTATTTTGTAAATTTTTATTTACTGAACTCCCCTTAAGGATTGTTTTGCAAATTTGTAAAAAATAAAACATATTAAGTGGTAGTCATTGAAATTACCGGTTGTTTTGCTGAACTACTCGATGCAAATTTGTAAAATTCTCCCCTAAATCGAACATTATTTCAAATATATATAGATGTGAATATTGCATTACAACAGATAATTAATTTAGAAGATCACAACTATATGTTCCTTTTTCTTTAATCCAGGTCCTATGGTCCATTTTCAGCATTATCATATCCTTAATACTAAGACCCTCAACTTAGTGAAACAGAATTTTGAGTATTACACAAATGAAAATTTGTGGCTAAAGCCTAAACCAAGTCCATATTAATCAGTTCCGAGAGCAAAAAACAAAATTGCTTCATGATCATTCTCATACTGGTTGAATTGAATCATCATTTTATTTTATTTTTGTTCTTCTTCGTGTAAATATTATGTTGTTTCTACAAATTGATGTTTTATTACTGATTAGCCATCAATTGCAGTGACTCGATACTAAGTCTATATGGGATAGATGCAGAATTGCATCATCATTCTCAGCTTATGATGAACAACTATGTGCCTGTGTTTCTGGGGTTTCTGTTGTATCGTCCGTTCATGTGTGTGAATTTGGATATTGGTATGGCATGAACAAATATTTGGCTGAATGGATTTTGATGTTGCATTAATTATGCAGCTTATATCCAATGACAAATTTAAAAGCGTGGAGCACCGTGTGCTGGCAAGCCATAGAGGGCCTAGAGTATCAGTGGCTTGCTTTTTCACTCTTCATCTCTATCCAACAAGAAGACTGTATGGCCCCCTCAAGGAATTATTGTCAGAAGAAGACTCTCCAATGTATAGGCAAACATCGCTGCAAGATTTCATTGCTTACTATGATAACAAGGGACTCGATGGGAATTCTGCGCTTACTCATTTTGTAAAATTTCAATGACTAGTTTTGTTAATCAACCGGTAATTTACTATGATAACATACAGTAATTTCAATAACTACCACCTAATATGTTTTGTTTTTTACAAATTTGTAAAACAACTCTTAAGGAGAGTTTAGCAGATAAAAGTTTGTAAAATACTCTTATTACATAGATTAATTGTCACGACCCATCTTAGGCCATGACCGGCGCACAAACTAGTGATACTCAGTACTCAACTAGCTTGGCAAGCCTAACCATACAACCTCAATTAAAGAAAAATAATTTGTAATGTAAATTAGGGCCATTAAAAATCTGACAGAGTCTCCTCTAAAAATTGAACAAACCACATAGTTCATTTAGACCTGGTCAGCAATATATATCCATATCCATCACTAACATAAGCATCTAGTATCAATCCTAAGAACAAGATGAGTCAGTTATATAGAAGGAATATATCAAGACTGTTCGTTTACATATATATACATCAAAAGAAGGAAATAAACATTATCTCCTATAGCTACAAAATACTGGAGTCGACAGGTAACACTAGCCAGCAACGACAATGAAGGCCTACCAAAATACAAATACTCCTAGGCAGAATAGTAAATCCCAAGAATCCCCTACTCAACAGCCTGCAAATCTGAAGGGAGAAAAAGAAAGAAAGGGGTGAGTCACATAGACTCAGTGAGGGCATAAAAAAATGAACAAGAAAGGGAAGCAAGTAAGAGTCAAAAATATTTAAACTTTGCAAGATAACTCAATACACAAAAATCAAATAAATGAGACCGATAAATAAAATCTCATCACATGTTTTCCTTTCTAGTAATAAATTTACAATCGTAAAGGAATTCAACTATACTTATCAAATCTCCTCTCAGATCTTAAAACAAAATCTCTACATTCATTTTATATACAATAGCCGTTACATCTCTTCGCCACGGCAGGCGGAACACACGCCGTTATATCTCTTCGCTACGGCAGGTGGAATATTCACCGTTATATCTCTTCGCCACGGCAGGCGGAACACATGCCGTTATATCTCTTCACCACGATAGGCGGAACACTCGCCGTTATATCTCTTCGCCACGGCAGGCGAAATTTTAACACTCAACATTTATAGCTCAATCCATATAACCAAGATTCACAATTATCCAAGATTAACTGAAAGGTTTTGTTTCCCCATAATATAAAATTTGAGGCTATAACCAAAACTATTAGAATAAATATAAATACATGCCGAGAAGTCTAAATTTCAACATATATCACAGTGTAAATTATCCACTCACAGTATGAAGAACCAACTCAATCGGTTCCTACGACACTCGGAGGAGCAAGCTGTGTAGTGCCCACTGAATCTGACCATAAACAAGCATTTTGACAAGTCAAGATAAATGTAAAGTTACCCACTAGCTATTAGGAATTTAAAACACAAATACCATGAATAAATAAAATAACTACACTATAATTACAAATTTACAATTGATAAAACTCTAGAAATTTCATTTAGAGTTGAACTAACAAAGGGTAAAGAGATTAGTTAAAATCCCTAATTTTAGGGCTTAGGGTTTTTCAAGAATCTCATGAGAGAAGGAAAAAAAAATCAATATATGACTTTCCCATTACCACTTACTAGAACCAACTTTCCACACTCTTAGATTTCTACTTCAAAGTCCCAAAATACGCTCATCTACTATTTTATTTGAGATAACAAAACTTGAGGGAAATGAGATTTGGTACAAAGCAAACAAGAATAAAAATAGTAGAAACTTACCTCAAGCTCTTGGTGCAAGTGGATGCAAGGATTTGGTGCTAAAATGGGGAAAAGATGAAAATTTGGTGGAGAAAGGGGAAGAGACGAGAAACAGAGGACGAGAAACGTCTCTGTTTCTCGTTCTTCCTCCGTTTTAAATCTTTGATCTCTTTTTTTTTTTATTACACATATAGGCCAAATGACCAAAATACCCCCTATAAGAAAATTTATTTCCAACCTTATCCCTCCTCTAACACCAGCGTCGTCACAATCTTCCCCCTTTAAATGAAATTCGTCCTCGAATTTTTTTTTTAACTAACCTTGTATATCAAAGAAGTGCGGATATGTGTCACGCATAACCATCTCAGGCTCCCACGTCATCTCTTCACCAGATGGTCCCCGCCAAACAACCTTGACAGAAGCAACTTCCTTAGAGCGTAAGCGTTTTACTCGTCTATCTACTATAGCCACAGGTTGCTCAACATAACAAAGATTTTCATCAAGTTGAACCGCCTGATGTTGAATGACATGAGATGGATCATAAACATATTTTCGAAGCATAGAAACATGGAAAATTAGGTGAACTCCTGAAAGACTAGGGGGAATGGCTAAGCGATAAGCCACCTACCCGACCCTCTCCAGAATCTCAAATGGTCCTATGAACCTCGGGCTTAACTTACCCTTTCTACCAAACCTCATAATACCCTTTATAGGAGAAACACGTAGAAACACATGTTCTCCCACACCAAACTCCAAAGGTCGATGCCTCCGATCCGAATAAGACTTTTGCCTACTCTGAGCAGTTACTAGGCGATCTCGAATTAATTGTACCTTTTCAACAGCTTCTAGAATTAAGTCTGGACCCACAAGTCTAGATTCTCTAACCTCAAACCAACCAACAGGGGACCTACAACGCCTCCCATATAAGGCCTCAAAAGGTGCCATCTGAATACTAGATTGATAACTATTATTATAAGCAAACTCCATCAAAGGTAGGTAGTGATCCCAACTCCCTCAAAAGTCTAACACACAAGCGCGAAGCATATCTTCCAAAATCTGTATAGTCCTCTCAGACTGACCATCAATTTGTGGGTGAAAGGCAGTGCTCAAGTCCAACCGTATTCCCAAAGCAGTTTGAAAAGATCTCCAAAACTGAGCTGTGAACTGAGGGCCTCGATCAGAAATGATAGACAATGGTACTCGATGTAGAGATACTATCTTCTCTAAATAGAGCTTAGCATACTGAGCTGCTGTATAAGTGATTTTTACAGGCAAGAAGTGTGCAGACTTTGTCAACCGATCCACAATTACCCAAATTGAGTCATAACCCTTTGAGGTTTTAGGCAACCCCGTCACAAAATCCATAGTGATTCTCTCCCATTTCCACTCTGGAATATCAATCTGTTGAAGCAAACCTGCAGGCTTTTGATGCTCAACTTTCACCTGCTGACATACTAAGCATCTATATACAAATTCTGCTATATCCTTCTTCATCCCTTCCTACCAGTATAATTCTTTCAAATCTTGATACATTTTTGTGGAACCTGGATGAATAGTATAGGAGGAATGATGAGCTTCTTCTAAAATCTTCTTTCTCAAATCCCCTATATTAGGGACACATAAGCAAGTGCCAACACATAAAACACCCTCAGAGTCAACCACCATTTCAGAAGTCTTGCCTTCTCGAACCTCTCCCATCATTTTCTTTAAATGAGGATCTTGACTTTGTGTCACCTTAATACTATCCACCAAAGTAGAACGAACCTGAAAATGAGCTAGTAATGACTCCAAGCCTGTGACCTCAAATTGCATTCCACTATCTATAAAATCTTGAAACTCTTTCACTATTGGTCTTTTAACGTCAACTATATGTGCAAGACTACCCATAGATTTTTTGCTCAAAGCATCAGCAACTACATTTGCCTTCCCTGGGTGATACAAAATCGTACAATCATAATCTTTTAAGAGCTCCATCCACCTTCTTTGCCTTAGGTTCAAATCCTCTCTATTTGAAAGATATACTTAAGACTTTTATGATCGGTGTAGATCTCACATGTCTCACCATATAAGTAGTGCCTCCAAATCTTGAGGGCAAATATCACCTATGACCATTTCCAAGTCATGTGTAGGATAATTCTGCTCATGCTTCTTGAGTTGCCTAGAAGCATAAGCAATAACTCTCTCATGTTGTATTAACACGCATCCAAGACCAACTCTAGAAGCATCACAATAAACTACATACCCACTACCACTAGAAGGTAATGCTAAGATCTTTGAGGTCAAACAATCCTTTAAGTGTCGGAAACTCTGCTCACATGCATCGGTCCACTAAAACTTAGCTTGCTTTTGTGTCAACCTAGTCAAAGGAGCTGCAAGTTTGGAGAAATTCTTGACAAATCGACGGTAATACCCGGCTAGTCTAAGAAAACTACGGATCTCAGTTACCGATGTGGGTCTTGGCCAACTCTGAACTGCTTCGACCTTCTTTGGATTTACGCTTATTCCACCCTTAGACACCACATGTCCCAAGAAAGCCACATTATCCAACCAAAACTCACATTTAGAGAATTTGGCATATAGCTTATGCTCTCTCAATGTTTGTAATGCTAGCCGCAAGTGTTGCTCATGCTCCTCCTTGCTCTTGGAATACACTAGGATATCATCAATGAATACTATCACAAAGTGGTCCAAAAATGGCTTGAAGACACGATTCATCAAGTCCATAAAAGCTACAGGAGCATTGGTAAGACCAAAAGACATAACCAAAAATTCATAGTGACCATAACGGGTGCGAAAAGCTGTCTTAGGAACATCCCCACTTCTTATCTTCAGTTGATGGTATCCTGATCGCAAATCAATCTTTGAGAAACATTGGGCTCCTTGAAGCTGATCAAATAGGTCATCAATGCGAAGAAGAGGGTACTTATTCTTCACTGTCACCTTATTCAACTGCCTATAGTCAGTACACAAACGAAGGGAACCATCATTCTTCTTTACAAACAACACTGGTGCACCCCATGGAGAACAACTAGGACGGATGAAACCTTTATCAAGTAGATCCTCCAATTGCTCCCTTAACTCCTTAAGCTCGGTTAGAGCCATCTGATATGGGGGTATAGATATTGGTTGAGTGTTTGGAAGCAAATCTATACAAAACTCTATCTCCCTGTCAGGCGGTAACCCTGGTAACTCTTCAGGAAAGACATTAGGGTACTTACACACCACTGGAACCTGCTCTAAGCTTGCTTTTGACATATTAGTGTCTTTCACCATTGCTAAGTAACCACAACAACCTTTTCTCAACAATCTTTGAGCCACAATAGACGAAATCAAGTTACTTGGTGACCAATTCCGATCGCCTTGAAATATGAAAACTGATTCCTCTGACATACTGAACTTCACTACCTTACTATGGCAATCTAAGGTAGCATGACAAGAAGCCAACCAGTCCATGCCTAGTATTACGTCAAAATCTATCATATCCAGCATTATCAAATCTACTAACAAAAGCCTATCTCCCACCAAAATCTCGCAATATCTATACACTAAATTAGCTGACAAAGAATCACCCATAGGTGTAATTACTATCAAAGGCTCACTTAGAGGTGAAGGATCTCTCCTAAAATGAGAAGCAAAGAAACGTGATACAAAGGAATGCGTAGCTCCAGAGTCAAATAGAACACGTGCATCCTGTGAGCACACTGAGAGTATACCTGTCACAACAGCATTAGATGCCTGAGCATCTTGACGAGTCAAGGCAAACACACGAGCCTGTCCTCTACCAGCCTGTCCCTGTCCTCTACTAACCTGTCCCTGACCTCTGCCTCCTGGTCCTCTACCAGCCTCCTGAGCACTACCAGATCCTCGAAGCCCTGGACTACCAAACTGTCTCGTTGGAGCCACTGGTGCTGAAGCTCTACTAGAAGAAGGCTGAGAATATAATATAGGGCAGTTTCTCACAAAGTGCCCCATCTGACCACAATGATAACACCCCCCTGAACCTTGCCTCTGATGTTGTGAAACACCTCGGCTATGAGCTGTGCTAGCTGTCTGGCTACCATGAGTACTCAATGACTGTCGACCCCTTTGTTGTCCTTGACGGCCCTGAACAACATCATCTCTAGAACCTCCGCCACCATGGCCCTGATGGCCACCACGTGATGTATCAAAGCGTGATCTCTTACGCGAGTCACGAGAAGTCCCACCCCTGTCTCTGTTCCCACGCTCAATCGTCAGAGTCCTATTCAAGGCCTGGTCATAAGTCATACTATCATACCCTGCAACTGCCCTGAATAAATAACCTTTCAGGCCCTCAATAAACCGCTGTACGCGTAACTCCTCCGTGGCTACCAAGTGAGGTGCATACCTGGAGAGTCGCATGAACTGAATGCTATAATCCATTACTGACATCTGCTCTGTCTGTACAAGGGTCTCAAACTCTCGGGCTCTTCCATCTCGAACACTCTGTGGTAAGAAATGAGCTAAGAACAACCGAACAAACTCATCCCAGACCAAAGGGGGTGAACCTGCTGGCCTAGCATTGAGCATGGTCTCATACCATCCCCTAGCTACGTCACGTAGTCGAAATGCCGCTAACTCAACCATCCTGGCTGGAGAACAACCCAAGCCTCTACATATCCAAGTCACTTCCTCAATAAAAGTCTGAGGGTCCTCGTTGCCATCTGAACCACTAAATACAGGAGGATTAAGCTTTATAAATGCAGTAAGAGGAACCTCAGCTCCCCTATGGGGTACTGACTGCTGCTCGCTCGACCCAGCCTCCGGATTAGTCTCTGAAACCACATGAGTCTGGCTCTCATGTGTTTGTTGTCGTCCACCAACAACATCTACCAACTGTCGTATAGCCTGCTGCATATCCTGTATCTCAGCAGCTAATTGAGCTACAGTGGGATTACCACGTCTAGCCCTAGGAATCTCAACATCAGGAACCCTATCAACCCCTCTATGTCTGCCCCGACCACGACCGTGACCGCAACCACGCCCACGTCGTCTCGGGGGTGATTCATGAGGTTGAGTAGAAGCCTCATCAGCAACTTCTCGTCTGGGTGGCGTCCTCACCTAGGACAAGAAATCACAATTAGATAAAAGGCAAATATATTATGGAAACCTGTAAAGACAAGGCTAAAACTGAACACAACAACTTGAATAAGAGACTCCAGTTTAACAAGTGGGTGATCATAGCTCCTTGCATGTAATTTGTGCCCGGGTACACAGATTACAAACAAGATTCTACAATTACCCGTATTTTGCAGCTATTAGGACCTACAAACCCAACGCTCTGATACCAACTTTGTCACGACCCATCTTAGGCCATGACCGGCGCACAAACTAGTGATACTCAGTACTCAACTAGCTTGGCAAGCCTAACCATACAACCTCAATTAAAGAAAAATAATTTGTAATGTAAATTAGGGCCATTAAAAATCTGACAGAGTCTCCTCTAAAAATTGAACAAACCACATAGTTCATTTAGACCTGGTCAGCAATATATATCCATATCCATCACTAATATAAGCATCTAGTATCAATCCTAAGAACAAGATGAGCCAGTTATATAGAAGGAATATATCAAGACTGTTCGTTTACATATATATACATCAAAAGAAGGAAATAAACATTATCTCCTATAGCTACAAAATACTGGAGTCGACAGGTAACACTAGCCAGCAACGACAATGAAGGCCTACCAAAATACAAATACTCCTGGGTAGAATAGTAAATCCCAAGAATCCCCTACTCAACAGCCTGCAAATCTGAAGGGGAAAAAAGAAAGAAAGGGGTGAGTCACATAGACTCAGTAAGGGCATAAAAAAATGAACAAGAAAGGGAAGCAAGTAAGAGTCAAAAACATTTAAACTTTGCAAGATAACTCAATACACAAAAATTAAATAAATGAGACCGATAAATAAAATCTCATCACATGTTTTCCTTTCCAGTAATAAATTTACAATCGTAAAGGAATTCAACTATACTTATCAAATCTCCTCTCAGATCTTAAAACAAAATCTCTACATTCATTTTATATACAATAGCCGTTACATCTCTTCGCTACGGCAGGCAGAACATTTGCCATTATATCTCTTCGCCACGGCAGGCGGAACATTCGCCGTTATATCTCTTCGCCACGGCAGGCGAAACACATGCCGTTATATCTCTTCGCCACGGCAGGTGGAACACTCACCGTTATATCTCTTTGCCACCGCAAGCGGAATTTTAACACTCAACATTTATAACTCAATCCATATAACCAAGATTCACAATTATCCAAGATTAACTGAAAGGTTTTGTTTCCCCATAATATAAAGTTTGAGGCTATAACCAAAACTATTAGAATAAATATAAATACATGCCGAGAAGTCTAAATTTCAACATATATCACAGTGTAAATTATTCACTCACAGTATGAAGAACCAACTCAATCGGTTCCTACGACACTTAGAGGAGCAAGCTGTGTAGTGCCCACTGAATCTGATGATAAACAAGCATTTTGACAAGTCAAGATAAATGTAAAGTTACCCACTAGCTATTAGGAATTTAAAACACAAATACCATGAATAAATAAAATAACTACACTATAATTACAAATTTACAATTGATAAAACTCTAGAAATTTCATTTAGAGTTGAACTAACAAAGGGGTAAAGAGATTAGTTAAAATCCCTAATTTTAGGGCTTAGGGTTTTTCAAGAATCTCATGAGAGAAGAAAAAAAAAATCAATATATGACTTTCCCATTACCACTTACTAGAACCAACTTTCCACACTCTTAGATTTCTACTTCAAAGTCCCAAAATACGCTCATCTACTATTTTATTTGAGATAACAAAACTTGAGGGAAATGAGATTTGGTACAAAGCAAACAAGAATAAAAATAGTAGAAACTTACCTCAAGCTCTTGGTGCAAGTGGATGCAAGGATTTGGTGCTAAAATAGAAAAAAGATGAAAATTTGGTGGAAAAAGAGGAAGAGACGAGAAATAAAGGACGAGAAACGTCTTTGTTTCTCGTTCTTCCTCCGTTTTAAATCTTTGATCTCTCTTTTTTTTTATTACACATATAGGCCAAATAACCAAAATACCCCCTATAAAAAAATTTATTTTCAACCTTATCCCTCCTCTAACACCAACGTCATCACATTAATATCTTGAACTTATTTATTTATGTGTTAAAACAATATTAAGAGAATGTGAGATCTCAAATAACATACAATTTTTAGTTACACCAGAACAACCAACTTGTTATTGGAACTTTTTCCTTGTGGGTTGTAATTATTAGCAACTGGCAACGCTATGTAATGATATACTGTTAAAATAATAAAAGTAAATTGTGACAGTCTATAACTACTGAGTATATACAGCAAATAACAAATTGTGTTTACCAAATTAAAAAAGAAAGTCAAATTACCTTTTTAATATAATTTTAGAAATTAATACATTAATTACGTTGATTGTTATTAAGTATAACTTAATTAGTTTCCACCATAACAAGTGCACTTGTTAAGCGTGTGGTGGCAGCTTTAATTAGCTAAGTAAGATATTCCTCCAACAGTAAAGTTAAACAGACGGGCTTCACTCCAGTGTCCAAGTTTTTCTTCTTTCATATTGGTAACCTAATTAGTTATCAAATATTTTAGAGGAATTTTTACACACATATATATCTATCTTACATATACTCATATGAGGTGAATCTTATTATGAGGTAAGACTTATGCCATGTGAGTATATGTAAGATATATATATATATATGCAAAAAAAAATTAACATTTTATATTAGGTATTAGTTATACTTGGTGCCTTCAATATTTAGTGTGAAAAGCAGTAACAAATAAATATTTGAGAATTCATCCAAAGTACTAGTAACAAATTCTGAGTAAACTGACTGAATAAACTTCCAGACTGAATAAAATAATAAGAACTTTATTTTCCAATTCTATACATTACAATACAAATGCCTTTTGATTGGAGAAATACTCCCCCAATGTGAGGTATGAAAATTAAAAAAAAAAAAAAATCTAACGCAATAGCCACGCTGCAAAGAATATGTAGCAATCTATAAGTACATCTACGTGGGATATGCCGGACGCAGCAACCTAGTAGTATTTGAGAACAGCAAATCCCAATGCAATCAATAGAACTGAAGGTGGGACATTATAAGATGACATGGCAGATGATGGAGTCAGATTGGAGCGGCTGCTACCCGTGGATGCAGATGGGGTACCTGAAACCACTGATGGAGATGGTGGAAATGATGGAGTCAAAAGTGGAGGAGTTGTGTCAGACTCTGGTGCCAGAGAAGGTGAAGTCGGTGAGTGGAGGACAGAAGAAGCTGCTCAAAGAAAAATAAAAATAAGAGTCTGATATTAGTCTCACACTAAAGAAGGCTTTTAGCACTCAAAACTGTTAATATATATGCATGCATTAAAATGAAATAACCTTGAGGACTATGAGTTGGAGTAAATCCAGTGGTAGGAGATGGAGCAGATACAGGTGAAGGAGATGGTCCAAGAGACACTGGTCCTGCGAGTATATATATATATATATATCAAAAATTAAATCATTCAAAAGATTCGTTAAAATGGGAAAAAGTTTATATAAGAATTTTTAGGCAACAAATAATCTTGAAACTAAAATGAAAGTTTCCCATTTTGGCATTACCTGGAGCAGGAAGTGGTGAGCCTGAGGCTGCAAAATAAGAAAGTGCAAAAAATTACACATCTTAGCCTTATAGATAAACGGACTCAAAATAAAATTTTTATTATACAAATAAAAGAAAAAAATTGAAGAAATTTAATTACCTTTGCACTGAACTGGGACACCAGGCATGTTGCAGGCACGAGGGAGAGAGATGGCCAAGGTTCGGTTGATTGGTAGTCTGAAGGGAACACTGGCAGTGACAAGGAGACACAGACAGTCCAAGCCACCACTTGTGAGGGACTTGAGGGCACTGCAGCACTCGGTAGTTGGTGAGGTGCCATTGGCACTGCTACTTGTGAGGAAATTCACACAAGGTGTGAATAAAGTGCTTAGCATTGAGACGTTACATGGCGTGCTGATTTGGGCGTAGGCTGGTGCAGCCATGACCATAGCCATGGTTAATACCAGAGCTAGGCGGCAGAGACGCTCAAAATTTGTCATGTGTATTCTGCTGTATTGGCTTGTGGGGTTGGGTTAGGAATTTGTAGAATCAAGAGAATTTGTGGGGTTTAAGAAGTAAGTACAAAAGAAAAATGGGTTTAGAGGTTTGATGGTTGGGTAAGAGGAGGATAAGGGAATTTATAGATGGAGGGCATCAAGATGTAGAGTGAAGGGAAATAAAGATTAAGAAGCGTCAAAGTTGGTTTAGAAGCTCAACTACCATAACTAAACAGTGCGAAATGAACGAGCTCACTTTGAAGTAGGTAGGATTGGCATGTTGTGACCATTTTAAGCTCACCAAGTGGCATCCAAAACGTCCAACCCTGATTTGGTGTCACACAAAGATGGCTGTTTGCTCAAATTATTAGCCTACTTGATCATCGCAGCCAAGTCATATAATTTTTTATTTGTTCATCTGTTCAGGTGGGTTACCGAATATTACACCATCCTAGATTCCTAGTTCCCGTTCTTACTTTGCTTGCTTTATTGGCCCTTCATTGTATTTTATTTTTGGCCATCCCAATCTAATACGTCTCCCATAAATCAACACATTCATCTAAGAGAGTAATACTTTTTCGGGGTCTTGCATTAGTTGGGGTTTATGTATTAGTTTTTGTTTCTTCTCATTTTATTTTTTATTTTTTATCTTGGTGTATGCGTTTTTTGGGTCAGCCAGTAGTCTATGCATTAGTTGAAACGTGCCATTGTGCTTACTCACCCGAGTTAAATGGCCATAGACCCAGGCCTGCCTTTGAGGGCAACATATTTCAGGGGAAATTCAAGTAAAATTGGGGCCAAGCCCAAGTATGACCTTTATCCAAAGATCCAATTTATTTAATATATTTACACAACTTTGTTTCTAGCCAAAATATTTAAAAATTACTTGTTATCACAATTCATTAATTGTCTTATATATTTTCTGTTTTCTCATTTTCCTTGTTACTCTTTTCTATTTTTTTTCTTTGAGTAGAATAAGACTAGAAGTGAAAAATATATGACTATTTAGATGAAAGTGTCCTTATATATAAAATTGGTAAGAAATTTAATTTGAATTTATTTTTATAGTTTAGATAAAAATACTCTTTTTTCCACCATAGATAAAAATACTCTGTAAATGTAAAGCTTATGACAAAATTCACTCAATTAAATTCTTTTAAATTTGAACAAGCTTTATTTTACATGAGCTAATAGAGCAGGGCCAACACTACGCTTTATACATATGTTTGGGCTATGGCCCAACCATTTAGAATAGGCCTAAGAGGTCTTTGTCATGATTCCAAAAAGGATCATGTACTTATGATTTTTGGGGGGAAAAAACGTAACAGACCTAAATTTGGACCGATGATGTTTTTAAAAAAAGTGATGAAAATAGAATGAGAGAAAAATAATAAAAAAGATGATGATGAAGAATCAGTGAGACATCTTTATCACACACTCCCCATATATATTATTTGCAAGTTACAAGAACATTTTATGTCTTGTTACAATTTTTTCGCAATGGTCCATATTCTACTGGTACTAGCACAAATGTATTGCGCAATAACCACGATCGAACTTAGACTTTGCATACCAGTCATATCCTTGCAGTTGAATCTACAAAGCAAGGACACTGGTAAATGGTAATTGCAAGAGAATGCCATACCCATTTCTCTGAATCTGCTTAGTTAGTTGTATCTGACATTACACATTGTCCCTTGACCCCTGTTCCCACCACACAAAATTCTTCTGTTGATATTGGTTTCCGAGTCTCAATTCTCAAAGACAGCTATATATGAGCGAAATTCCGTAGATCAAGCGTAAGAAACACGTAGTTCTTTCTTCTAATGTCATGTTTTCAAACTCTTATGCTTTGGATAACGTAAATATAACACCATGATAGAGTGCCCTCAACCTCAGATGCTAAAAGTTGGTCATCCACATAACCGACCTGTCTATGGAATTTTCCATGTTTGTTTATTTTATAGACCAAGTGTCCATGTCTCCACGTTTGAACTTTGAACAGCCTAAAATACAAGGCTGCCACCAAGTACCACATAGATCCCATATGAGAGGAGTTGTTCACCCACATAACCTGCTCTTTCTATTTATCTCTTTCTTTCCCTCCTATCCCTATAAAAAGCCATACAACCCTTCCCTTCCTAACCATCCCATACTAGTAAATCAAACACAAGGTTAGTCAGAGTCTCATATAGACGATACCTTCTTCTCAGCTCAAAGGATTCCAACATATTTGCATCAAACAACTCCAATGGCACAAGGAAAAATGGAGATGGGTCTGGTTTTGGTCGTAATGGCCATGCTCTGTGCAGGAGCTGCGGCACAATCAAGTTGCACAAGTGCGTTAATCAACCTGTCACCGTGCCTTAACTACATCACGGGGAACTCCTCAACCCCATCTTCAGGGTGCTGCTCACAGCTTGCCAGTGTTGTAAGGTCACAACCACAGTGCCTGTGTCAGGTTCTTAACGGGGGAGGATCTTCACTGGGGATCAACATCAACCAAACTCAGGCTCTGGCCTTGCCTGGTGCTTGCAATGTGAAGACCCCACCCATCAGTCAGTGTAATGGTAAGATAACAAAGTTTCTTTTAAGTTTTTCAGGTTAAACTGAATTTTCCTGTCAAATGTGTTTATCCAGCCTATAAGATGGATAATATTAAAAGATACTAGGCAAATCAACAATGCTATACACACACTTATATATACATACCTCACATAATATATGTACTTCGTATAGTTTTCAGCATCTTATTACAGCTAGGTCTATCTTATTTTCTACAAATTTACATTTACATGAACAGATGTGTATGTTCAAGTGATGTATAATTAACATTTTTCCTAGGCAAATATCCACTCTTGTAACCAATATATGGTTGAAACTTTAACATCACTAGGATAAGTGCACCATATTCTAATTCATATCTTTCTGCTAATTTGCATCATGTGGTTGGCAACAGCTGCTTCACCAGCCAACTCATCTGCAGAATCTCCAAATTCAGATCCATCAGGTACACAATGCTAATTCATCACATTGAGAAAGTGATATTTCCGGGTTTGATTATCCATGTTGTCCTTGTTAACTGTTAACCCTTCAATTTGACATTAAAATCGCAGGAACTGGATCCAGAACCGTACCCACAACAGATGATGGCTCGTCCAGTGGGAATTCCATCAAGTTATCCATTCCTCTGCTGTTCATTGTTTTTGCAGCAACATATGCTTCAACTTTCAGGACATACTGATTCTTTAATAGTTGGCCTCCCATTTAGAATGCTATTTTTCACTTGTTATTGACTATTGTCTTCTTCTTCTTTTCTTAATAATTATATTATTGAGTTCCCTTAGGTTGAAGAGTTCAATACATTCATTTTTGTGAGACCTCCGTTGGGTTGCATAGTTTTGTATTGTGGAGAGATATTTACTCTCCCCTTCACCATAAACATGGATTATATCTTGCGTTTGCTATTAAGTTATGATGTTATTATTATAACAAACATCGCAGAGATTTTCCCTCAGCCTCATCAACCCTCATCCTCCAACCCAAAAAAGAGACAAATAAATAAAAATCTTTTTGCATAGCACTTTGAGACACTGAAAGAATCTACAATCACTTAAAAACTGATCAAAGAAACACAAAAGAAATCCAAAACTCCGCGACTAGAAAATCATTTGGCACATCAGAAAATATGCCTACCTGAAACAATTTATACATAGAAGAGAAAGGGTTATTCGCAAGATTTGCTCAAAGTATGTATGGATTGATTTTAAAACATACAACAACAACAACAACCAAACCTTTTTCCACTAGGTGGGGTCGGCTACATAGATCAAACGACGCCATTGTGTCCTATCATAAACCAAGTCTTCGCTATTCAAATCTAAATCTTTTTTAATCGTTTCACCTATAGTCTTTCTTGGTCTTTCCTCTACTTCTATTTATTGCTATTATCTACCTAATCTACTCTTCTTACAGGGAACTAAGGGTCTTCTCCTTACACGTGTCCAAACCACTTAAGGTGAGATTCTCTCATCTTTTCCACAATAGGTGTTACCCCTACTTTCTCTCTAATGCATTCATTCCTAATCCTATCTTGTCTTATATGGCCACACATCCAACGCAACATTCTCATCTCCGCAACACTGATCTTATGCTCTTGTTGGCTTTTTATCGCCCAACATTCAGTACCATACAATATCGCGGGTCTTATAGCTGTGCGGTAAAATTTACCCTTAAGTTTGAGAGACACTTTTCTATCACAAATAACTCCTAAAGCACTCCTCCATTTCATCCATCCAGCTTGAATCTTATGGTTTACATCTCCCTCTATCTCCATCATTTTGTATGATAGATCCAAGGTACCTAAATTGTGTGACTTGTGGTATTGTATGATCTCCAACTTTCATCGCTTAAAGCAAGATTAACACGCCTCTTCTTGAACTTACATTTTAAATATTATAATATCTATTTATTTTTTAAAATATTATTATAAAAAAACAATATTTATAAAAATATTATGATATGAATATTTTTATTAATTTTAATTTTTGTAAATAATTTTGTAATGTTTTAGATCATACTTTTAAACAATAAAATTATAATTGAATTTAAAATTATAATTTCTTATCTTAATTCATTGACAACTCCAAATATAAAATTTAAAATTCTGAACAAATTCTAATTCTGAAAGAATTGGAATTAAAATTAAAATTCTATATTTCAATTCGAATTCTGCTATCCAAATGGATCCTTAAGTGTTTGTTTAGCTCTTGAAATTGCACATATAATTAGAGTTTAGAATTAGAATTGGACTTCTTACTTCTAATTGTTATGTTTAGAATGTCATTTAAAATTATGATTATAATTCCATAAACCAATTTCATGGAATTGAAAAACAATTAAGTTCTTAACTTATACCTTAAGAATTACCAATTCCATAACTTAAAAATAAAATTCTCTTTCTCTCTCTCTCTCTCCACATTTATTTATAAATAATTATATTTATTGAGATTTTATATTTATACAAAAAATATTTTTCTATTTATATAAAAATTATTATAATAGCTATTTATTTTTTTTAATTCATGAAAAATTTCTTTATAAAAAATATGACTATTATATTATAAAAATATTATTGTACGAATATTTTTATTAATTTTAATTTTGTAAATAATTTTTTAATGTTTTAGATCATACCTTAAAATAATAAAATTATAATTGAATTTAGAATTATAATTTCTTATTATAATTCTTTAACAACCTCAAATATAAAATTTAAGATTCTAGACCAATTTTAATTCTAAAAGAATTGAGATTGAAATTAAAATTTTATTTTTTAATTTTAATTCTGCTATCCAGACGGACACTCGAGAAAGATCTTGCCCCCCAGGAAAACAAATCTTAGCATGAGATTGGTAAATCAAAAAATCAAATCAATTGCCAAGACGGCTTTTTTTTATTAAAATAATGTTTTTAAATTTATTTTCATTTTATTGTTATTGTAACTTTAATTCCCAAAATATGTTGATTTGGGATAACATTGAGAAAACATAAAAACTTAATTTTTTTAAAAATTATGTTGAGAATTCAGTTTGGCAGGAAATGACTTCCCAACACCAACATAAATTTTTCTTTTTACAATCATGTTAGGAAGTTTCAACATGGCTTTTTTTTTTTCTAATCTACTAACTATTTAAAAATTTATCAACCATTTTATTAAATTTCATTTTAATTAATCTTAAATAATTTTTTTAATTTAATTTCTTAAATCTAAATATTATGCACTTTATTTATTTTAATATGAGGTGCAAGAAAATGGCTAACATACAAATCTATATTAAACCAAATTCTAGTTAATTAGGTAAAATGAGAGTTGATATTTATATTATTATAATCAAATTATAATATAAATAACTAAATTATTTTAAATAATTTATTTAATTTATTTTCTTAAATATAAATACTATGCAATTGATTATTATGATCAAATTCTGCTCCGACGAACCTTGGGGGCACACCCGTTGGTAAAAGTAAAAAAAGGTGTTGGCCGAGTAGTGTAACCCCATTATACGGCAGAACCTTTCAAAGGCTATAATATAGCCCCAGTCGTTCGGATGAACTTGGGTTGGGGCTACACGAAGAGTTTGAAGGATGTCAATCTAGAACTCCGAGAAGGGCAATCGCAACCCCAACTTTACAAAAAAAAATTCGTACAGGAACATAAAATGTGGGCCCTCTTCCCGGCTCGCGCATACTCTCTCATTCCATTGCGGACAAATGACCTAGAACTCGTTATCATGCGCCCTCTCATCCTTCAGATACACGTAATCCAGCGCTTGCCGTAGGGCGGTCTGAGAAGAGTATTTGGAGAGATGATCCCAAACATCATCCTCTACCCACGGGTATACCAACCCCGGACCACGGCGAATCCGGATCGAGTCTTCCTTAGCCGGTTCACGAACCTCGGGGACCGATGCCTTGGTTCTCTTGTCTCTCGCCATAAAAACCCTGAGAACACCTAAAAAGGGCCGGTGAGTATTTTCCAGAATCATTCAAACAAGAGATTCGGACACGGAAAAGGAGCAAACTAAGTAGTTCGCACCCATATACTGGCCCCCTTTCCCTCCGAAATTTGAAATTTCGGAAAGACATCCCCACCACGCAGACGCGGCGGAGATGGCTCTCAAAGGGCTAGGAGAAATCCAGAAACACCAACTCGAAGAGCCATTACCCAGATTCAGTAAAAGGAAACCACAAAAAGGAAGTTCAACAAAACCAGAGGGGAAGAATTACCTTGAGCTAACGCTAAGAACGATTAGAAAAGCCTGAAAAACGTGAAAACTGCTCGCAAATCACACCTCTCTGCCACACGAAGCCTCCAAAAGAAGATGTTTAGGAACACGTGAAAACCACACACCCTCAACCCCTCTTTATAAAAGACAAAACGGTTAAGGGGCATTCTCGTCCCCATAACCCGTTAATTCAAAAACACGCCCATCATGGCGCGTGGAGCTCCAGGCAAGTCTGCCCATTCAGAAAAGTTCACGTGGCCCACACAGCTATAGAGGCAGTTAAAAGGACAATCGTATAGCAACTCAAACGTCACGCAACCCTCGAGGGCCAAGTCCAGAAGGTTCACTCAGAACCCCATCTTAAGACTGGAGAAGCTATTTAAAATTTAAAAGATTTATCACAGATGACGGTTGTAGACCACAGATCACGGACTCGGGAAGCTTGCCGCTTTGACTTTTCAAGCCAAAATATAAAGCTGGGGGCAACATGGCGTCATCGCCCCAGAGTAAGCATTGGACTCACCCCAGTCAAAAATAGAGGACTGCGGACTGCAGAAAAGAAAGAAGGAAAAGAAGACAAGATATCAAAAGATAAAACTTTTTATTAATCTGATCTCATTCCATACATCATCTTACATCAAAAAAAGAGGAAAAAGAAAATATTGAGACATAGAATGTATAAAGAAAGAGCAACGACTGAGGATCCCGGAGGAAATGGGGATGTGACGTAGCCAGAACGTCGCGAACACTCATAGTCGCTACCACCACCAAGGCTCCACCAGGACCAACCCCGGCATCTTGAAAAAGTGGATTGGCTTTGAAGAACATTTGCAAACCGAAACTACGGAACCAGTGCCAAATCTTCTGCATTGCCTTCTCCACAACGTTGGTAAAGGCCGGGATACTCACTCCTTCGTTGGAGGGGGCACAAACTTTCATGAAGAAGTTCATTCCAGTGGAACCTTGGCCAGCTTTCTGAACACCCCAGGCTGCTCCAAGAGCCGTTTCAATAGTCCCTCTTGCACCTCCAAGTGCTCTTGAAGGACAATAGACCCCCAAACCTCGGAAAGGAGGAGGAAAACGTAAGCCCGGGCCCTAAACGCCTCCATCCAACACAATAGATGACTCAACTCTCCCCAGCGAAGTATCAAACAAGCAACCACATCACATACGTTGGGGAAGAGAACCACCTGCCATAATTACGCTAGAAAAGAAAACTACCGACCAGAGAAATCACCTGCTATGGGGAAGAGCAATTTCAGGCATTTTAGAAAAAATAAGAAAATCACAACCTTCACAGAGGGCAAAACCCTCCTTGAATGAAACATACAGAAAACCACAGCACAAAAAGAACTCACACTCAGGCAAAGGCACAAGGAAGAAAAGAACACGAGAAAAGGAATGACAACTCTAACACAGACATTCCCTATTTATATAAGGAATGGAGTGTTCCGATTGATCCGATGAAAGCATATTGAACACGCAAAGCAAATAAGCACTTTAAATGCCCTTCGTCTCCGATTGGACGATGGGGAAGCGTGCAGATGGGAAACGTCATGCAATTGATTTCTCCCTTAAAAAAATCGTTAATTTCCAATAAAGTCAAGGCAACCATTTCCCAAAAGGGAGTCAGCACATTCTGACAACGCGTACGACGACGCAAAGAAAAACCTACGAAACCATACACGGGGGCAAAAGACATGCCTCGAATGACGGGATGGCAGCAGATGCCAACCTTGGAGGTATCCCCAAAGTACACCAATAAGGAACCACAAACCCAGTTTAAGGTGCGGTACCTTGACACTTATTTTCACTTAAGCGCCAAGCTATGAGCAACTATTCTGGACCGTAGTCTGGGGTCCTATACGAGAAGGCTAACCCGACGTGGGAATTACAGGACCCTGCTGCCATCACCTAGGTTAGGCCTTTCGAAGATCCGATAGAACCCCATAACCGCATTCCTTAGGTCTGCGCAGGGCCTGATACCTGCCATTTATGATCCATAGGATGTGGGGACCATAGTTGTTTGCTACAGCAAGTGGCCATTAACGCGACATCCCTAAACTTTAGGGATCTGTCTGAACGATCATGGGAGGGAGGCACCCACCGCCAGGGCTCTGCCTGAACGAACGTGAAGCAAAGGCACCTCCCCATCAGGCCACGATCTCAACATACCTGTACCTCTCTCTAATCATGAAGGGACCATGCGTATGCTCTATAAGTATCAGACTAAGTTGTTCTATCTATAATGATGATAATATAGTAAAAATCTCTCTTATTCCTTGTCTGACTTGAGTGTTGGAATCTCTTTGCAGGTACCCAATCCCCTTAGATCATCGGGTAGTAGCAGCAGAAGGAGGAAACCACCGTACACGTGTCTTCTCAAGTACTCTCCGATTCTACATCAGAACAATTTTAAAACTATATACTATGGGCTCATTTGGATGAGCTTCTAAAATAAGATTTTTTTCATGTATTTTTTTAAAGGTCTTTTAAAAAAATAAATGCTATTTTATATTTGGATATAATATTACAGAATTATTTTTTTAAAAAATGTTTGAATAGCCTTTTTATGTTATAAAAAATATTTTTTTTATAAGCACCAAAATCTAACTTCTAAAAAAGTAGAATTTGTGCTTTTTCTAATACTTTTTCTTTTAAAAAAAGTTCATTCAAGCATGTTAAAAATAAGTAAAAATACTTATTTTAAAAAAATATTTTTTATTTAAAATAATATATCCAAACGAGTTTTATATTAAAAAAATGTAAACAAAAAAATAAAAACAAAATGTTTTAAATAGTAAGTAAATTAGAAGAAGAAAAAATAAAAAACCACAGCGAGAAGTCGGTTTGAGAATAACCAACTTCCCAACATGATTGTAAAAAAAAAATGTAATAATGTTGGGAAGTCGATTCTTATTAAACTGACTTCTAAACAATGTTTTTTTTGAAAAAAAATTAAGTTTTCAACATTACCCAAAATTAATGTATTTTAAGAATTAAAGTTGGAACAGTGATAAAATAGAAAATAAAGTTAGAAACAGCATAATTTTACTAAAAAAATCTCAAGCCACCACTAACTGTAGCATTAGCAAAATTATCTAGGCTATATTGACCAAGTTTGTTGTTTGGTCGGTTGGTCCATCTATGTGGCGGAAATGAACAATATACAATATACATGAACTATATACAATAAAATAAGTATTATTAATATTTTTTCCTAATAATCCTTTCAAGTATATAAGGTAAATTAATAATAAAATAAGTATTAAATGAAGTGTTCAAAAGAATATGTTACTAGCATTCATTTTTCTTTTTTTCCTCTCCCTCTTTTATGTATAAATTGCATTCTACCTACTTAAATTTTGACTACCATATTTTACTTCTAGAACTGTTTATTTTACCAATAAGTAAATACATAAATTAGTCCCTAAGAAATATATGTTGTGTGCATTTAGTTTCGAACATTTTTTGTGTACACAATTAAGTCTCCAAATGTGTGAAATCAACAACAAATTCATCATTCCATCAGTTGGTATTGATGAGCACTAATGAAGATGTTGATGTGTCGTGTTAAATACACATGTATCATGTTAATCTTCTGTTAAAAGTGGTAAAGTGATATGGGAATAAAACAATGTCGTTTTGCCATAAAATCTCCCAAAACATAGTCATTTGAGTACAAAAGTGTAAGAGATGAAAATTCCCTCCCTCCAAAACGTTATCGTTTGAAGCTTCCTCGATAACGGTTATGTTTGAAATAGGGAAGAATAGAGTATTTAAACCATAATTTTCCAAATCTCTCTCATTTTCCTAAGTTCCCTAATTTCCCAAAATTCCTTGAAATGAAGACACTAGTGATGTCTGTAGTAACTGGCTGCAATTTCGGCGAGGAAATCACAACATCGAGCCTTTGTTGCTGTGAGAGGAGGTTAAGAATGATACAATGCAAGAAGGGAAAGAATAGAGGTATGTGGTTTTGAAGGCGTCTATTCTTTGGACAAGTTCCTTGCTGGCATAACAGCATCATTGATTGAACGTTTGAATGATAATGTGTTTTTTTGTGTAGAGAGATGACTTAGATATGATTATTTTAAATAAGTTGATGAATCATTATCAACTACTCCAACAATAAATGAAGAAAAACTTGCATTAGAAGTAGAAATCCAGACATAGAAAGCATAAGTGGGGAAGCAAAAAGCAGAAATAGAGAAGCAAAAAATAGTAGAAAAGGTGAAAAATAGAAGTGGAGAAGCATAAGAGAGTAATTAAAAAGTTGAAGAAACACATTTTTAGAAACCAAATGCACATAATATGTATTTTTTAGAGATCAACTTATATATTTATTCTTTAACATTCTACATAAGACGGAAGATTAACATGACACATGTGCACTTAATGTGACACATCAACATTTCCTTTAGTGTTCATCAATACAAAATGACGGAAGGATAAACTTGTTGGCGATTTCATACATTCGGAGATTTAATTGTGCACACGAAAAATTTTAGAAACCAAACATACACAATATGTATTTTTTAGGGATCAATTTACATATTTACTCTTTTACCACTGTTACAACTATAATGAATTTGGAAATAGCTTCTTCAACCTAATTTCTGCTAACAAAATGAACTAAGAGGTTAACATGCATTAACCAAAGTGGACGGACCTTAGAAGGAAATATGGACGGAAATTAGTCAAGCTAGCTGGGTGGCTCATTGGCAAGTCACACTTCAGAGACTCAACTTATTAATTATTACATTGAATACAAGAAAAAAAAAATTTGCACTAATTAAAAATAGGAATTAGTTTCATGGAAAATATATTTATCAACCACCTAAAAATACAGAAATAATTTTTAGAAGGTTATTATCAGTCAAATTAACACCCTAATTTATTTTATTCATACAAATACATTCAACTCCATTATTCACATGAAAACTGTTGGAACTATTCAAGGATTGAATCTATCATTAGAAGATCTACTTTAACTTTCTCCAGCGAAAATAACTAAATAAACTCAATGCAAGTGTTCCCTATAATATATATGGTTACTGTTGCATTCACCTTTTTCTTGGTGGCTCTATGTTCTTGTTTCCTTGTTTCATCGCAATGAATTGTATGTCCTTGTTGCTAAGAAGAAAATGTAATTCTTTGGTCTTCGGTCAGTTTTATTTACCGCCCAAGCTTACAATAATAAAATGACTTACAGGAATGCAAAATAAACTATCAATGCAAATCAGATCAAAACCAGACAAATATATTATGATAAAGAACTTAACTACACCATACATGTATAGTCTCATAAATAAGAAAACAAGACATAGGGGGGGGGGGGGCAGGCGAAAGATGAGTTATTATTAATCTATAATTAAAAAAAAAACCTGGATAACTACTACCGAAAGGGAAGCAATCCGTCCATGCCAAATGAATATGAATAATTATTATTATATAAATGTGTACTTGAGCAATGTACAGCTACTATATAGGTTGCTAGCTGCTGATCGATTCAATTATTCCTGGAAAATGACATCTCCAACATGGCATTCTCTCCTTTTGATGTTTTGCTTCCCAACCTATTGAATTGCTAATTATTGTTCCCCCCTTTTTACTGTTGTTTACAACTTTTTCATATAGCTTCGTCTTCACAATTCGATTTATGAATGGACCAAAGACGTTACGTATGATGCAAATTATTTTTCGTATGACCCACATACATGGGAATTGGACTATAATTTCAATATTTGGTCGTAATCAAGCTTTCGTCATGACAAGTATCCTCTTTTCTTCCTTTTTTTATATTTTTTTCTGGCATTCTTCTACCATCCCTCTCTATTTGATGCACTGAGCACCTTGTGACTATATGATTTCAACATTTTTAGACATTTTTAAATAATTATATCAGTTATCATTCAATAATTAAAATATAAAAAAATTCATTTCACATTTCATAAATAGAAATCACCACAATAACTTATTTTTATTGACAGTAATGTTAAAATATTAATTAATGTACATTCTCTCGTTCCTTGCAAGGTCAAACTTACATTTGCTCAAGGATAGAAAGTAAAACAATGAATCATGAGCTGTGCCTCTATCATTTTGTAAATTGAGCTTTATGCGTGGTTTTTACATGTAATGCTGTGATTCAAAGTATACTAAAAGTGTTTTATACAACCAAGACTAACTTGATGTACAACAGTACAAGTGAGAATTAGTCCCACACTAGAGTGTGATGAGAAGAAAGTAAAATCTTGATAAATGCTAATTTATACATATTTTTTAAATGAGAAATCAAAGTATAAGATCTATTGTTAATATGATGTCAGTGACAGTAACTATTATAATTAAATACAGATATAATTGTTTGATATGTGTTTAAGAAATATCAATGTAATCCGAGAAAAAAAGAAAGATATTTGTTTTACTACTCCCACTCTTAAACCTGATTATATATCTGTATATATAGTCCAACTACTGTTCTACATGAAACAATTGAAATCAACGAAATTATGAATCAGGCCTCTGATTTTTTTTCTTTTCGGGGTACTTATATACCTATAAAATATTGTTGTATAATGTTATAATTAATAAACTACAGGTAGATTATATATGACAAGGATATATCGGACAAAAGGATGACCATAGTTATCGAGAATACTCATCATCATTGTCGATATGCCTCAATCGATCGGCGAAACTGGTAAGGTTGTTGATTGGATTACTCTAACCTAGAAAGTAGAAACCAATAAGAGACCAATAAGAAGGGCTTGGTGGTTGGTTTAATCCTGATGTAAACCCTCTGATAGTTAAGTTAGAAGGTATATACAAGAGAGTATGGACTATGGAAGCATAGCATATATATGTACGTGTTTGGATGGGTTTCCTAACGAAAGCAGCAAAGTTTTTTTGGCTCCAAATTTTCAGCTTTAAGAAAATAAAGAGCTGAAAAACAGCTTTTTTATGCCTTTTTAAAAAAGCTAAAACTTTTAAATTGATCTTGAATGCTTTTATTAAAAAACATTATTTCACAAAGAAGAGAATAAAATAAAAAACTTGATAACAAGCACTGCATAAATTAATGATAGCTAGGATGCAATCACAAGCATAGAAATTAATGGGATAATGTTTTTTATTTATTCAAAATATGGTGAATATATGTTTATTATATATTTATGTGAGAAAGATATTAAATTATATTATATATAATTATAGTATTTTTGTGAAATATAAAATAAATTTATAAAAAAATTAAAAAAGTTAAATATATAAAAATTAGATGAAAAATGAAATTGAAATTAATGGGATACGAAATGCCCCTTTTGTCTTCTGACTTTATATGGAGAAAGAGTAGCGTAGCTAGTGCCATCAATTATTTTGAGATTACTTGATACCCGAATTTCAGCCAAACAGTACAGTACTTTAATTTATCGTCCTCTTTCACACACACTAACTTATAGACTTACATGACAAGAAAAAAAAAATGTGACAGTAGCATTAGTACTCTTATACATGGAGAGAATAGTAATCTTAGTACAAGCGAATTATCGCAGTGTAGACATGCATGATAATCTTGCAGCTGGAAGATGGAGCCC
Source organism: Ormosia semicastrata (assembly GCA_029884595.1). NCBI lineage: Eukaryota > Viridiplantae > Streptophyta > Magnoliopsida > Fabales > Fabaceae > Ormosia > Ormosia semicastrata. The sequence goes on from JAQQTO010000059.1 coordinate 62,423,909, forward strand.
TTTTTTTTTATTTAAGGAATAAAAAACTTGAATCGAGAACAACAAAAATAGTCAGTCACAAGTACGACTTTTCATTGTTGGGGAGGAGCTAAAGTAAAAATAAATAATAATTTAAAAAAAATCCAGAAGGCATTCAATTATTTTTTGAATGGATCATCGATCAACTTTTTCTTTATGGTCGTATTGATCAACTTAAATAAATGAATCATTGGGTCTTCACTCTTCAAAGCTTATCAGATTTAGAAATCATGGATCAACTGAAGTAGAAGGCTCAGAAGCTGATGAAATGGTAGACCCATGATAATCATTAAAACTCACGAAAAAGAAAAGTTACATCTATGAACGAAAAAGTAACATCTAATCCCAATTTGGATTCCAACTTAGTCGCACTATAGACAAAGGGAAGTGAGCAATCCAAGTCAATTCTCTTCGAGTATTCCTAGAGAAGACAGGTTTGTGTATTAAGCGACTTATTATTTTTTTCTTATCTATGTCGAGGGTCTTGAAGATGTAAGGTACTTTTCTAAATGAAGCTACGTACCTCTTATTCTTCTTTCCCCTCCAACTTTTTAAAAAGGAGGTTTCAATGTGATGGAGATGCTTCATTGTCCCCATGCTGAATTAGGATTCTAATCGAGGGTATTTAGAATTGAGTTTTGAGAGTTACTTGAGAATATAAGATGCATTGAGCTCTTTTAAGGTGCAGCACTGCAATAGCATAGCGAAGGGATAAGTACATACAGAAGGTATTCTAACGTGCAAGTCAGTAACTACACAAAAAGAATAATGTGTGGTGTGAGTGGTACATAGATTTGTCCTCTTATTAACCCTTTATATAGAGACATATGAGCGTGTAAAAGTGTGGGGGATCTAAACGTTTTAGCGCATATTATACGCTATCCCCTTATAGTGCGAGAAATCATTATTTTGTATGCTCTATCCTCTCCGTCCAAATGAAATGGTGTCTCCCATTTCTTATCGCGGGGGAGGGGGGACAAGCTCATTGGACGAGTTGCTTCCTACGCATGACAGGCTTAGAGGTCATCTTGATGGATCGAGCTGCTCCAGTTCTATGAGCCTATACCCAGTCCAGAACAGTTGCCCTTAGTTTAGCACTTGGATGAGACAGTTAAATGTCAAAATACATGTTCAACTAGAGTACACGACACGCGATGGACAAAGGAATCCGAGTCATAGTGTTCTATGCTAGATCTCGCGATGTTCGCTTAAAGTGCTGAGGTCTGTGGTGTATCATAGTGGAAATTTGGAGTATGTGAGTAAGGTCGGGATTCAGGTTGAATCGTTCTGCTTACGTCATCATTCTGTGGTCTGGGGTTTACAGTTGATTGCCCCCACGATGTACGGGGTCTGCTGCAGTCCAATCTTAGTCTGAGATATGGGATGTTGTTTCACTGCGGAGTTTTACTGAAGGTCCAGTGTTTGGCTTATGTGTCCCTTAATGGTGTCACACGTCACTTCAGTTTCGAACTTTCTGGGTCTTGTCCTTTTAGTTGCGTTCGTTCAGAAGCAATGCAACGCGTGGTTGAAAAGCAGTGGATTCCTTCGTTTGGGTTTCGTAACGCCATGATGAGCCACTTTTGAATTTTGAAAAGTAGGCGTCATGATGAGTCGTTTCGAATGAGATGCCTTATTTGCACTGAAACGACGTACCCTTATCCTTATGGTAGTGGTTGGGTGGTGACTTTCCACGCCTATAAATGGGGGGTAGAGTGGGGTCTTCCCTACTCTTTTCCTAAACATTTTTTCCAATTTTTTGTACTCAAACTTTTTTTTCCAAGTGACTTTCTAGTGTCTTTCGTGGCGATTGTTGGTGTTTCAAGGCTTCTTCAACGCTTTTTCACCGTTCAGAGCCTTTTTCCAGAACTCAAGGTACTCTTCATCTTTGTCTTTTCTATTTTCGTCTTTCTCTTTGAACCCTTAGTGAGGAGAAATGTTGGGTAATGAGTAGACGATGTAGGATGGTGGCCTGTTGGTAGGGGGCTTTGAGTACTTGACGACGTTAAGAGACTTGAGTGGTTCTTGGGAGTCTAACTTAGGCGCTTCCTTTACAGGTTTGGCACAAAAGCAGAGGGTTGCACCTGCAGAGTGGAGGAGGATTGTTCCCACGTAGAAGAAGACACTCGTATTTTCTCGAGATGTTGACAAATATCAGTGGGTGGACTATGAAATTTTGGGTACTCCCTCTAACGTGAGGACTATTAAAGATGCCTTGCAAAAGCAACAATACTTGTAACTAACTGTGAAGAGGCTCAAGAATCGAGATTTTGAGATTCGACACCCGTCGGAGGAAGAGAGAGTGTGCTCGACCCGTACGGAGGCTGAGCACTTCATGCATATGTATGATGCCCTCTTTACTCAGATCGGGGTGAGGCTGGCTTTTACTAATTTCAATATGGACATTCTTAATCACCTGTGAGTGGTGCCCACTCAACTTCATTCTAACACTTGTGGGTTTGTCTGGGCATTTGAGCTAGTTTGTCGGGTTTTTGGGTGGCCGCACTTGGTCAAGTCTTTCTTCTTCCTTTTCTCTCAATTGATGACCTCGAGGAGCAATCATAACAAAGGATGGGTCACCTTACTAGCATAGAACGAGCGCACGGTCTTCAGGCCCTACCAGGAGTCCATTAAGAATTTTAAAAAAGAACACTTCAGGGTAGAAAGGTTTTGGGTAAGACGTCCTTCTTTTTCACCTTAGAAGGCGAGTCGCGCTTCCAACTATACTGGACTGAAATTGGCTGGGGACGAAGTAACAAAGAATTAGAGACTCTGTACTTCGAGATCCCTTCTCTCGAGGCTCTGGTTTTAGATTTTTTTATTGAATGGACCAGGGAAGGGGCCCATCTCTTGTAAGGATATCTTAGATGAACCCGTTGCTTCCGTAAATGCTATGTTAGGTACCTCGTCCTCCGTATTTTCTTTTGTACTTGCCTTCTTGTATAAACTTATCTAAGTGTAGTAACATTCTCCTTTTTGTTTGTAGAAAGCATGGCTCCACCTTCCAAGCATTAACGCTTGGCTAAGATATTGGCGGCAAAAGGTGGTGAGGCGTCGGGATCTCGGCTCCCGATAGTTACTCAAGGAGTGGCTATTGTCATCCCCACTCCTCCTAGCAATATGCATTCTCCTCTTGTGGTTGTGGCGGTCTCTCCACCTACCTTGTCCGTTGGGGCACAAGACGCTGAAACGAGCTCTCTTATTCTGCCATTGCGACCCCAGAAAAGGCAAGCTAAGGGTAGCAGGGATGACAGAGGGAATAGGCACGCTCTCAATGTCATTCTGAAGTATCTTGAAGTGTTAGAGACCCTTATTGGTTCAGAGTTTGAGGGTGCTCCACTTAGACCTCCACCGATATCGGTGAGACATCATGTGGCTGATCCTTTCAGCTTTATCGATGGCTCGTTATATAATCAGGCCGAGGTCGAGGCGTTAGTCTAACTCGACATGCTAGACTTCTTCCGTTGGGCACAACTGAAGGGTTTGTGGCTTACCTCTTTTCTTCAACTCATGGAACAAAACTAGGGTTCTTCCCGGGATATTTTTAGTTTAGAGGGGGAGCTCAACACCCTCTAAGGTGACAATCAGAAGCTCGATCTGGATCTTGGCGAGAAAGGCCAAGTGCTCGACCTGGCTATCACAGAAGTGACCCAGAAGGATAGGCAGCTTAAGTTGCTTAGTGCCGAGGCCGATAAACTGTAAGCCTAGGTTGACCGCCTAACTCCAGATGCTTCCGTCATCCCTTCTCTCTATGCTTGAGTTGCTGAGATAGAGTCTCTCTAAGTCAAGGTTGCCGAGGCAGACAAACTTCAGGCTTAACTCTGTCAAGCAAAAACTCAGGAGGATGAACTGAAGAAGAACTTAGCTTTGTCTGAGTTCGCCATTGCCAATGCCCAAGTTTAATATGATTTTTTAAAAAAAAGAGTTTGATCAGATTATGGATGATTGTTCGACGTCCGTGGAGGAAACATTTGAAAATGCCCTCAACTAACTCCGCCTCCTTAATCCCAGACTTAACGAAGAGGGGGTCGACGCACTGAAGGAAGTCTAGGATGGCCATATTGTGGACACGGTCACTTCAAAGGTTGTCCCTAGTAATTAAGCATATCACAGGGTGGAAGGCAGTGAAGGGGCAGAGATGGTGTTGGATGTTGGCTAAAATATAGGTGGGGTGGTCGCAGCTGAGGTGATGTAGATTGAGGTTGGGCAGTCTGAGGCAGCGATAGAGACCTCGAAAAATCAAAACACCACTTTTTTATACATCTTTTTATTTTATTACCCTCTGTGTGGGGTTTTATTCTTGTATTTAGATAAATCTCATAGTTGGGCATCTTTTGATTGAATAGTTGATAATTTCTGCATGTTGCTTTGTTTCTATTGCCGAGGCAAGTCCAACACTCCATCTCGATGTTGCCTTCATACTTATTGAACTTTTGCCTTCGCTAGATCGAGATGGGTTAGAGACTCAATCTTGGTGTTGCCTTTATACTTAAGCAATTTTGCTTACGTAACTCACCGAGATAGGTCCAACGCTCGTTCTCAGTGGCGAGGCTTTGGATATGATATCTTTTTAGTAGCTTTTACTCTACAGTTTATAGCAGTTTGTGCTTGTTCGGGAACCATTACTTTGGATTTGTTAGGAGTTAAGATTACTTTAATAGCCACGCTAGTTTTCTGCTCTATTCTCCAACTACCCGCTGCCTTTAGGCCAATTACACAAGAAGGGCAATTAATGTGGCTTTGATCGTGTAGCCAGTTCACCTCCTTTATAGACCAATCAGGATTAGTTATTCCCTCTATAAATAGGGAATGTTTGTAGTTGGGTTGTCACCTGTTCCCTTTGTCTTCTAGTTCTAGCTGAATATAGGTCTTCCCAATAGAATAGACTCTTTCTTACTTCCTGTGAGTGTATGAAGGGTCGTGCCCCTTTCTGAGGCCATCTTTTAGTTCTTCCCAAATTCTCGAAGGTGTTTTTTTGTTGTTGCATATTCTATTTGCAGAGGCCTTTTTTTCTAAGAGTAGTGGCTCGGTGAGGACCAAGTATTTGCCTTACACATCTTGGTCTAGCCACCTCTCAGTAGCAGAAGTCTTTTTCCTTTAGGCATATGTAGCGGTTAGGTATGGTTCCGCTTCTATTGGAAAAACTTGGGGCTTCTGTTTGCAGTTCTTTTGAGGTGTAAATGGGCTCCACTGCCTTCTTTCTTTGCTCCCCTGATTGTTGCCTTGTCGTGGGCGTGTCGGGTGGTTAGGAAATGTGACCTATCTTCATTCTGATCAAGGGAGAGGTGGTTGCTCTCATCTTGAGCAATAACTACGATGGTCCGTGCGGGTCGATGCTCGATTGTCACCATCATTTCATCAAGCTACCTTATTGGCTGTTCCCAAGAGGGCAGTCTTTGCATGAGGGTGACTTACTGGCCCTTCTTGAAATAGAGTAGCTTTCTCCTTGTAAAATAGACTAAAGTAGGCGATGTCTGGAATGAGAATAAGACTTATTTTTTCATACATTCTGCTTTCACTGTATAGTTAAACTATTACTGTCTTGTGTAGTTATTTTTGTAGTTTTGAGATTGGTCCAATGCCAAGTCTCGTTGTACACTTACATTACGAACGCTTGCTTCACCTGACTGAGGTAAGTGCAAAACTCGACCTCGGAGGTAGGGTTCATTTGATTGAACAAACACTTGTTTGCCTCGCTGAGATGAGCGCGAGACTTAACCTCGAGGGTTGGGTTCGTTTGTTTAGATGAACACTCACTTCACCAAGCCGAGATGAATGCAAAACTCAACCTCAATGGTAGGGTTTGTTTGATTGAACGAACACTCGCTTCACTAACCGAGATGAATGCGAAACTTGACCTCGATGATAGGGTTTGTTTGTTTGGACGAACACTTACTTCATTAACCGAGATGAATGTGAAACTCGACCTTGGTGGTAGGGTTCGTTTGATTTGACGTGGTAACCCTGTGGCGTGGAGTCCACTGTCTCGGGCTATGTAGAATTATCCCTAACCACTGCAACCCTCATCGGTCTATGGCTCACGTGCGGCTCAAATTGGCACGAGTTAAGATCCTTGATCACATTGCTTTGACCCCGAAGGGTGTTCAAGTGGCTTTCCCTAATTTGGCCATCTTACATAAATATTCGAATAACTGGTCCTTTTTTAACCTTGTATTCTTCGAACCTCACTAAGGCGTGATGAACTTGGGGGTATGGCACGCCGAGGCATTCATAGACTTGAGATCACGACCGAAGTGCCGACTTCAAATGAGACAGCAATTGGAAATAACTAAGTCATTGATATCCAAAGATGTTTACACTGTTGAAGTAGTAATTACATGATATTATGTGATCGTCTGAGTTACTTTAGCATAGCGATGACTATCCCCCTGGTTATCCCGTTAATGTTGTGCCTTATCTTGATTTAAGGCATTAACTCGAGGTGATCGCGGTCTAGGGTTCTCATTCGTCATCGGGGAATGTCTTCTTTGGTAAGGGGAGAAAGAATCTAGGAGTTGTAGTTCTGTTTCCTATAATGGCCCTTTCTCCGATCATTGTTGTCTTTTTGGCGCACGTATTGGCCTAAACATCCATCCCAGATGAGGGACTCAATGGCATCGTGGAAGTTGGTACAATTCTTCGTGTTGTGACCATAGCTGTTGTGTCAAGCACATAACTTGGATCTATCATTTGGCTTCTTTATAGGGGGAGGCCTTTGCGCATCTCTAGAACTATCAAAATGGGTCAAGCTCGATGAGCCGGCTTGAATAGCTCAACAAAATAGGCGGACTGGGCTAATAAAATGCCAGCCCAAAATTAAAATAGCCCGAATTAGCCCGATCTGAATGGGCCAAGCCACAAACGAGCCAGGCCGAGTCAACTCATTTACATTACAAAGAGGCATTTACATTACAAAGGGGCAGGGTGGGCTAACAAAATGCAGCCCGAAAACTCACATAAACCAATCGGGCCGGGACGGGCCGTTTTGACAACTATACGCATCTTAGAGCTCGGTGTTCATGACCTCTTGGTAGATCTAAGCCCATGACGCATTGAGAGAAGTGTAACTCTAGAACTTTTCCTTAAGATGTGGTCTCGAATTCCAGTCCTGTTGATTGGATTGTTCTCTGGGTTTGGGTTAGTATCTTTTCTTTTAAGATGCTTCCTAACTCGGAGAACATATTTGACATTGATGTATTTGTCGGCGTAGGCACGAAACTAGTCCATGGTCTTAGGCTCCTTTTTTGCCAGTGAAAAGGAAAAGTATCATGAACGAAGCCCTTCCCTGATATAAAACAATCTGAGTCTTTCATCTCAGTCTCATATGTTTATGATCTCTTTGTTAAATCAGGATATAAAGTCTCGTAGGGACTCCTCTTTTCCTTGCTTGATCTGGGCGAGACATGATATATATTTGGGCTGTACTTTGTTGGTGGTGAAGTGCACCAAAAATTTTGAGGATAAGTCCTCCCAATTAGCGATAGACCTTTGGGCTAAAGTGGTAAACCATCTCAAGGCGGCTTTTTTTAGTGACAAGGGGAAAGCTCGACACATGATAGAGTCACCACCTCCAATGAACAAGAGTGCGAAAATGTAGACATCCAGATGTTCTTGAGAGTCCGTGGTCCTGTCGTAGGGTTCAATGTTGGTAGGATACTTGAACCGCTTGGGGATCTCGTACGTCATCAATTCATCAAAGAATGACTGGTTTTGGGAAATTGAGCTCCTGGCTCTGAGTTCCTGCTCTCTTGTCTGGGCTTGCCTAACATTGTGGCCAAGATCAATGATCTTGGAGGTGGTTATCTACACGGATTCCTTTGCCATCTCCATGATTTCTTCTGGGAGATTGGTTTTTGCCGCCATGGTTCTGGTTGGTTATTCACATCAGGTTACAAAGTCTTTCATCTTAGTGCTGAATCTGCTCATCTTGGAGTCTGACCAGGGAGAATAGTTCTGCCCTGGATAGCTCCTGGTGGTCGATTCTATCGGGGCGATACTGAGTTTCGTTGTCTATGCGATCACCAAGATGGTGCAACATTGATACTCGTTGTCTAGCATCTTTAAAGAGTGCCTTTTGCGGACTGTGGTGTTGCCACACCGAAATCTTTGGGGGGGAGATTCTCTCTAGTGAAAGAAGTCTCATGCTCATCTTGCCCGAGTTTCGGTCGGGGTATGGCTGGACCATGAGCGACATGGACTGATGTTGGACGACAGCTCACTGCTTGGGGAGCGCTCACCGTAGAAGCTTTGTTCTAGTTTGTTGGAGTTTGTCTCATTCTTGTGTTTATCATTATGGTGGTGTTAGGGGGAGTATTGAAAGTGGTGTTGGGAGTAAAAATTTATCTTTTTCCTATAAACGAAGCCAATGTTCAGAAACTGAGTTCTGAGGGTTACTTGAGACGGCAGGATGTGAACACCCAATTCTGTCCGGACAAAAAAAAAGAGAAAAATAAAATTAAAAAAATAAATAAATCAACTAGTTAATTGTCAACATTCTTGATCAAATTCTCTAATTATATTTTATTCCATTTATTCTCTCACTTTATCTAATTTATGAAAAAACAAAAATATATTAATAACAAAATAAGAAAATAAAAAAAGGTAAAAAAAAAGAGAAAAAAGGGTAAAAAAAATTGATTTTGATTAAAAATAATAATCATAATAATAAAGCAGCTTGTCACGTTTGAACCATTTGCAAAAACTCAAGCCTCAATGCAAAAAGGAGAAACACAAAAATGGTAAATTGGTAGAGATAAGAACTGGGAGGAGGTCACAAAGCTAAAGAAAATTCATAGAAATGGAAACTGAGCTAGAGAGCAGGAGCCACTCTATTTGCACCTAAGCTAACTTCCTTGAAGTTGCAGAAAATCTACTTCTGCTTACAAGAAGAGGAAAACGAAAGGAGGAAGAGGGAACAATTTTCAGAACCAATTTTTTTTTTACAGAGAGAAGAGAAAATACTCTTTACACCTTGAATCACCTTTACCAGCAGCATAACCACCAAAAAACAACCAAAACCACCACCATCTTTATTCTTCAATTTGAACCAACAAACAACAAACACTACACCCGAACCATAACAACCCTAAAGCTCCCACCATTGCCATCAAACCAAACCCCTAAAAACCAATCCAAATAGCAACCATAAAAAAAAACTCAATTACCCCAACACAGAATCAAGAACACAACAAAAATCAATACAATAACAAGTTTTGAGGAAGCAGAGTAAGGAAAACGAGAAGGAGACAAAAAGTTTGTTAGCACCAAAAGGGAGGATTCACTTCAAGTTGTTACACCTTGAGCTCCACAGGTAAGATTCTTTACCTGGTGTCATGTAGATCATTTTATTAATCATTCTTACTTGCACATGGCACTTGAATCCCTCTGCACCCAACCTGAAATGACTACCACACACTCGCTCAAGCCTCCATGACTGAAACTCAGATCCACCCAAAGCCACATTGAACCCATAGCCACCAATAGCTGACAGGAATTCTAACAAAACAGCCACAGGCTAGAAACTCCTGACTCACAAAGCACTCAACCTTCATTAACCTGAAAACACCTCGAACTCTCATATTCTACTCACGTGTAGCCGAACCCATCGCCTCTATCTAGCCACCCTCTTTGCAAACCGTGAGATCCTTCAACCTCCACAATCCGTCTCTCATCACCACCATGAATAGAGATCCACAACAACCGTGCTGCTGCCACCTGGTCATCGCGCCTCCACCATAACTGTACACCACGTGAACCAAAAGCCACCAACCTTGACGTGGAATCCAAATCCGCGACCCAGCCACCACGTCTTCTCATTTCGAACCTCCTACAACCCATAACCTATTTTAGCACCACCCCAACCAAACGCCAAGTAATATAATGACGAAAAGATACGGCCACCATAGGGATTGTCATCTTCCACCACACCGTGACCCATAGAGCCTAACCAGATCCGACCACCTAACCTTCCCTCACCCAGAACCATCACCTTTTCCACCCCACTTCAAACCACCCACGAGCCCACGTTGTCGCGACCGATTTAATCGCGACGAAATAGCAACTTAAACTAAAATTAATTAAGTTTAGGAGTCGCCACCAATTTTATTTTTTTATTAGGAAAAATTGGAAAACCCAAGAAAAATAGTCTTTGAAACCATTGAATTTGCCAACTCAACTCGGTTATTATGTGTGTAGGGAAGGATGGAAACTTAATCCCACTAAAGATCAAGTATTAACACACCAATCCTAAGAGTAGAGTGCTCAAATACTTAAATTAATTATGCAAATTCTTAATAATTCTTGAAAATATTTGTTTTACCCTTTCGTAAAAAATATAAAATAAACAAATAAATTATGAAAATTTAATTTTTGGCTTGACAGCCATTGAATTGGAGTCCCGCTCCTACATATCCTCGGTGCAATGAGGAATTCAAAGTCACGTAGTTCTTTAAAAAATATTTCGGGTTGGTTGATTTTATTATAAAAAATAACTTTAAAAATTTGAATCAACAAGCCGTCATCGCTCACGCTTATTCAAATTAAGAATTAAATAGGTGAAGTTCCTCGCCACGCTAGAGACGACGTCACCCATTGATTATCAAGTTTGTTACAAAATTTTTATTTAAAATTATCAATTAATGGCTGATTTTATTTTTAATTATTTAAAAAATTTGATTTAACAAGTCGTCGCGACTCTAAGTTAATCAAATTAAGGATTGAATAGGTGAAGTTAGCGTCACGCTAGAGACGTCACCCATTATTCATCAAGTTTGTTCTACCTAAATTTTTATTTAAGATTATCAATTGCTAGCGATTTAACTTAAAAAATTGAAAACATGATAATAATTTAAATATAATATAAATAATAATAATAGTAACAATAACTTGCATAATAATAATAATAATAATAATAATAATAATAATAATGATAATGTAAACCATCAAGCTTCGTCGCAACTCGACGTTTACAAAATACAAATCCTAGCAAGAAAAGTGTTTCACTAACAAGTGTTTCGTATAAATTACATATTATTATTATTATTATTTTTAAAGAAATCAATTATTTTTGTTTTATTTTTACTTTTACCATTTTTTAGCCCAATGACCCTACTACTTGGAAAAAAAAAAAAAATGATCTTAAAAATCTTTCAATTTACCAAATTTCCTAAAATAATTCTTCAAAATAAAACGAAGAGGGGGTTTTTTTTTTTTGCTTTGGAACATATTTTTTTTTTTTTTCTTACGAGAGAATTTTTTTTTGTTTTTAGAGATGCGTCTGGTCATGGGGAGGAGTCCACCAGAGAGAGGGAGGAGCATTGGCTCAAGATGACCCTAACGTGGACATGGCCTGGAGTTCGACGGCTCAGATCTCAAGTGCGTGGGACAATGGTGCGGCCAAGTTCGGCTTTTCATGGTGATTCACGCAACGAGTAGTAAAGGCGTGCGGTGGTTTATTTAGGCTTTGATGGTCACCGATCGTGGTTGGGCGGTGTGGTTCGACGGTGAAGGGGCAAGGTGGTTCACATGGAATGATGGAGGCTTGGTTTAATAGAGGATTTGGTGGTGGTTTCGTGATAAAGTTATAGGGTATTTGGCAGGAGGAAGGTGATGACTTCGTGGCGCAGGGTGTTTTGCTAATTGTGCAAAAATTTGCTATGGAGAGAATAATATGGCTACAACAGGCAAGAGAGTGTGTAAGTGAGGCTAGGCTAAGAGTATGTCGGGTTCTTAGTATATGTTCGATGTGAAATGGGTTAGGTGTTTTATAGGAGAGGATTAGGTGAGGTGTTTGAGTTAGAATGTGATTAGGAGTTTGTTTAGGATAAGTGATGGGAGGTTTAGGATAAGTTTGTTTAGGATGGGTTTGAGATAGGATGGGTTTATGTTAGGATAAGTTTGTGGTAGGATGAGTTTGAGTTAGTTTAGGATAGGTTGGTTTAGGATAAGTTTGTGGTAGGATGAGTAATGGTTAGTTTAGGATAGGTTGGTTTAGGATAAGTTGATGAAAGTTTAAGTGTGAGGATAAGCGATGGGTTGTGGGTTAACGGGTTATGGGTTAACGGGTTGGTTTATGGGTTACGGGTTAATGGGTTAATGGGCCAATAGGTTGAAAGATTATTATTTTTTATCTTTTTTTTTTTTTTATTTAAAAACGCCCGGACAAAATTGGGTGTTCATCTCACACGTTCTCCGCCTGCACGATAAACAGATTCGTCCTCACAAACCCGAGGCGATGAGAGCCGGCAACCATTTACGCTCACATCGCGCTTGAAAACCAGCCTGGTCGCCAGTTAGAAGCGCCATGCCGTCATTCGCCCTTCATCGAACCCCGTTTCACTCCTCTACCTTTATCTCCCCCTCCTTTGCGTTTTCTGCTTTCCAGAATAATCTCTTCGTTTTTTATCTTTTGTCTTTCTTTCTTTTATTTCTTATGTTCATTTAATTGCCCCCCACCCTTTTTCTTTGGTTCATAGGCCAGCAACCTATTTCTGACTTAATGTTATCTTTATTCCTTTTTTTATTAAAAAAATAAGAAAATGTAAAAAAAAAGAATAAAATATAAATAAAAAATAAAAAATATATTTTGAACTTATTTGTTTGTGTTATTTAAAATTAATTGTTGTTTGATAGTGTTTACTTTATTTAATGGTGTGCTTTATGTGGCGTTTTGTAACTAATGAAAAAAATTTTGAAAAAATGAAAATAAGAAATAAATAAAAAACGTTACAAAAAAAATATAAAAAACAAAAAAATATCAAAAGTGATGAAAGTGAAATTATGGGTTGAGTGGTGCTTATCTTTGTCAATTTGTTGTGCTTGGCTATTATGTCGGTTAACATGTGATTTGATTTAAATTAATTCATTGTTAACGGGTTTGTTTTAAACACTTCAAATTTTCTTTATATAATTTAAATCAATAAATTCACAATCATTTTCTAAAGAATTACATGATTTTGAATTTCTCATTGCATCCAAAGATACGTAGAAGCAGAATCTCTATTCTGTCAAGTCAAAATTAAATTTTCATAATTTATTTATCTATTTAGTTTATCTTTTAACAAAAGGAGTAAAACAAATATTTACAAGAGTTATAAAAAAAAATTGCATAATTGATTTAAGCTAACCATTTCAAGACGGATGTATTAAGGGTGCCGTGAGATTAAGTTTCCATCATTCCTTATGCATAATTGGCTCCCGAATCCAAGCTGGTTTCAAAGACCATTTTCTTAGGTTTTCTAATTTTTTTCTCAACTTAAATGAAATTGGTAGTGACTCTATTTCTTTTCTTAACAATTTATCATTCATCGTTCTCACCGCGATTATGGTCGCGACATAGGATGCACTAAGTTCCTCAAAGGCGCAACATTATAGTAGCGGAGCAAGGGGTGAGTACCTGCAAAAAGTACTCTGACACTCAAGTCAGTAGCTACACAAAGAGGATAATGTGTGGTGAGAGTGGTACATACCATTGTCCTCTTATTGAGCCTTTATATAGAAATATATAAATGTGTGAAAGTGTGGGGGATTTGAATGTTTCATTATGTATTGTACGTTATCTCCTTATAGTGCAAGAAATCATTATTTCGGTGGAGTGATGTCTCTTCTTTCTTATCGAGGGAGATCAGGCTACTCCAATTTTATGAGCTTATACCCAATCCAGAACAAGAGGTAAAGTTGTTTATTTTTCTTTTTTATCATAATAATTATTTGCATACTGATGTACCTCTCAACTTACAACTGGGATATTTGATCGCCACAAAATTGGTAAAGAGTGTAGCACGAAATGGGGGCAAGCACTAAGCAGTGTGTAATATTGCTATTTTTTCTCTATGACTAGTGCTCTTAGGTGAACCTCCTTCTAAGGCCAATTCTATGAGCTTATACCCAATCCAGAACAAGAGGTAAAGTTGTTTATTTTTCTTTTTTATCATAATAATTATTTGCATACTGATGTACCTCTCAACTTACAACTGGGATATTTGATCGCCACAAAATTGGTAAAGAGTGTAGCACGAAATGGGGGCAAGCACTAAGCAGTGTGTAATATTGCTATTTTTTCTCTATGACTAGTGCTCTTAGGTGAACCTCCTTCTAAGGCCAATTTTCTGCTTCTTGCTATTAAATTGCAGTTTCTTTTCCTTTTACTTGTAAGCTTTATTCCCCCCGTACGAGAAAAAAAAATGAACTTATTACAACTCTATAATACAATTCATATTTACCATTGAAATGACATATCAAATTCGACTATTCAGTAATGACACATGGCATAGGAAAATACACGATATAACATACACCTCAAATATAAGAAGAGTATCCTAATTAATTAGAACCACCTATAAATGATGAAGAGTTCAATAAATAAGTATTTTATTATTGCATTTGGCAAAAAAATTCTGATCCACCCTATCCTAAAGTCAGATTTTAAAATTTATTTCACCTTGTAAACTTTTCGTTTTTTACAATAACTCAATCAGTTCTTAAAGTGAGTAATTTTTAAGTGAATATGATTCATTATAAGTATTCAAACTATTATTTAATATGTGTAAGATAGTAAAATTATCATATAATTATACTAATTATTAATAATATTTTTATATATATTAAATAATAATTTAAATACTTAAATAATGACATAATATATCGTGTCCACTTAAAATTTTTTCCTCTTAAATAAGCACCATGTTATTAAAGCCGCAGTATTTTAAAGAGGGCCAATCAGATCATATAGATTGGGTCTCAAACGGTTGAAGAAGACCTATGACAATTTTATAAATTACAATGCACAAGCTAATTAGCCTGAAGTATGTGATATAGCCTAAGGCACGTCAACCACACAAGTAAAATTTATCGCTAGAGTCCATTAGATACGAATTTCCCCAACATTTTGGACTCCCCTTCACCTAACAAGAAAAACAATAGTAGTTAAGATTCCTTCTGGAAACCATTTTGCTCCAAGAAAACAATGTTCCAGACATATCGGCAGCATCAATGAAAACAATTTTGCTCCACCTCCGTCTACCTAACAACAATAATAGCATGACAAAATCTCGTGTTCCTTGTGGAAGAATAGATATTGTTCTGAATAGATTTAGAGAGATACTTGTATGAGGTATGATGTGGTGGTTTCCTCCTTCAGCAGTCGTACTCAAGTGTGGTGATCTAGTGATAGTGGTACCTACAAAAAGACTTCAACGTTCAAGTCAAGCTGTATACTAATTGCGTCAATAATCAGATAACCGTTACCTTCTTAGGTTTACTTAACTTGGTCTTTATAGAGCATGATTGGAGTCATGACATTCAATGCAGGTATTATTAGAATGTGGACTGTTCTGGACTGTGGACCAGGATCCTACCCAGAAATGTCAACCCGACACACGCTCCGCCGTATTCCTCCATTAATACCCCGGAAAGGGCTGTAGGACCTCGAAATACAGAACTCTAATGAGGATCAGGGAGTTAGCACTGACTTTCGTAACTGCTGATTTGAATCTCTCTGATTCTATAACCTCTCCTCTTAATGAATGACTGTAACGTCCACATTCTAATAAAACCTGCATTAAATGTCATGACTCTCATCATGCTCCATAAAGACCAGGCTAAGTACACCTAAAAGAGGTAACGATTATTGAATTACTGAGACACCTTAGCACACTGTCTGACTTGAGCGTTGGAGTCCTTTTTGCAGGTACCACCCCCGCCAGATCCTAACGTTGGAGCGCAGCCGCAGAAAGGAGTGTTGATACCTAATTTTGTCCATAAAATTTTGTTGATTAATCAAGAGCTTATGTTTCTTATGTTAAGTGATGCTTAATTGCAATGAGCACATATTTCTTGTCTTTTCTTTTATTTACTCTAATCTCATTTAAGTCTTTTTTTAAGTAAAAATAAAAAATATATAAAATAAAAAAAAAAAGAAAAAAAAGAGGTCTTCGTTACGTTGCAGTTTCAATTTAGTTGAAATGCAACTACACCATTACTCCATGACAAGGTTGCAGCAGCTCCAAGGGCCCAAGGCTCAAGAGAAGCAAAAATGGAAGGTTTCAGTGATGTGAAATTGGGAGAAAGACACAAAGCAGAAGAAAAGACACGAAGAAGGAAGCTGAGCTAAAAAGTCTATCTCTGCGCCTAAGCTATTTTCTTCGGAAATTTGCAGAGGGGTCGTGTCGGTTTTGAAAAGCAGAAAATGAAGGGATTGATATGGGGGAGGATTTACAGAGCAAAGTAGACAGGGGAGGAGGGGGCTTCATCTTCACCAGAAAAGGATTTCTCACGCGGATATTTTTGGCTCTCGGACCTGCTACCCACTCTCACCCACTGACTCTGATTTCTCCCCATCCTCCATCACACCTTCACCTCCCTGACCATAAGCCTCCATAACCAATCATACCAAACAGCCCCCCTCACCATCAAACCCAAACGAAACACCTATACACGAACCCCCATCTCCATTCAACAATTTGTTACCACCCTATACACGAACCCCATCCCGATTTCAACAACCATCCACCCAATACGTGAACCCCATATCCGTTCAACGGACTCCACCACGGCTAATCTCCACTACACCACCTCTCAACTTCAACCTCCATATCAAGCCACCCTCCACCGTGAAGATCATCCACAAACCGTAACCACATCAAACCCATGAACCCACCATTCTGACCACCTTCAACAACCAACAACAACCACCATAAACCAAGCATCCCATCACCATTCATCTTCGTTTTCACCAACTCACCACCCACAACCGAGTCAACTCAGTGAGCTTCCACCAACACCCTTACCCATTCTCCACCGTGAGACACCCCTTCACACAGCACCCCACCGAACCCAACCGTGAACCGCTCCCCCCCAAAATCGTGAGCAACCGTGGAGACCGGGGCTCCCCCACCGAACCCAACCGTGAATCGTTCCCCCCACAAAACTGTGACCTTTGAACTGCTGAGTTGCCGGCTCCTCCACCCACATCGCAACCCGAGCTCGCCAGAACCAGGCCACCGGACCCGCGAACCGGTCACCGCCACACAGATCCGGCCGCCGCGCCACCCACGCGAATCACCGCTCCGCCAACAAGAGGCCGAACGCAGCGTTTACGGCCTCGGATTATTTGCGACGATGACGCTCCCTCACAGATCCGGCAAAATTGGTAAAGTGCGTGTCAGGCACCACTCTCTAGCCCGTCACCGGCGACTCACGGTCCTCCGCACTCCCACTGCTGCGTATCACGCCAACCTCCATAGCTACCGAGCATCAATTGCCCCCTTTCCTGTGTGAGTGCCTTTCTGCTCCTCTGTCAAAGGCCAAATAGCACTTTTGTATTTTGCTTGTTGCTATTTCGTCTACTCCTTTTGCTGAATAAGAAGAGAACCAAACAAAAAATAAAAAAGGGAGGATAGCAAAGTAATTGGGTTATTGATATGTTGGGCTACTGAGTATCATGTGCTTCATCACTTTCAGAAATTGGGACAAGGTTAATATGGGCCTAATTGTTTCCTTGTTTTTTTTAAAAAAAAATAAATTCAAAAAAGAAGACTATTTCAATTGTTTTGGTGTGTCAGGAAAATGTGACAATGTAAAAATATTCATATATAAAAAATAAAAAGGAGAAAGAAATAAAAAAAATAAAAAGTGAAAAATGAAAAATAAAAAGAATTATTTGGTGTTGTTGTGCTTAATTTGGCCTTTATTGTATTTACTTGACTTGTAGTATGATAATGTGTTATTTGTGTAACTACTTAGTTGTCCTTGTGCATGCCTTAAAATAAAATAAAAATCTTTTAATACATGCAATGACCAATGATGATGATTGAATAGCGGAATGCTATCTTCAATGTCGTTTGGATCATAAGGGTTTATTGAGTAGCCTGATGCTAACTTGAACCTCGTGCAAGAATGGATTTGTTTTCAAACAAAATTCCCTTTCAAAAATTATTTTCTTAATTAAAATCAACTAACCCACAATTATTTTCTATAGAACTACGTGACTTTGAGTTCTCCATTGCACCAGGAGATACGTAAGAGCAGAAATCCATTTCTGTCAAGCCAAAAAAAATAAATTTTCATAATTTGATTGTTTCTTTTATTTCTTTTCAAAAAATAAAAAAAATAAAAAAAGTGAAAAAATAAAAAAATAATTACAAAGTCTTTGTTTAAAGGGGATAAAATAAACATATTTGAGATTATTAAAATTTGCACAACTAACTTAAGGTACCGTTCATGGAACGAGGCAAAGGTAGTAGTGCTAATACCTTCCCTACCGTAATCGACTCTCAAGAATCCAAACTTATTTTTAAAAGACCGCCATGACTTTTGCTCCGATTAAAGGGTTTTTCTAATGTTTTCCCAATTTAAATAAACATTGGTGGCGACTCCATTGATTTTGATCTTTTTCGGTCGTCCCGTCGCGATCCCGGTTGCGACAAGGAGGAAACCACCGAACCATACCTTCCACAGGTATCCTTCTGAATCCATTCAGAACATTTGGCGCCGTCTGTGGGGAGTGGTTCGGTAGGCCCACAGGACATGGTCCAACTGCTCGGCCCAGTTCCCTTTTGCTTCATCTAGCCTCCTCTTCAATCCTCGGACGATGATCCAATTTGCGGCTTCAGCTTGCCCGTTTGTTCTGGGGTTCTCAACTGCACTACAATGATATTTTATTTTTAAACCGGATAGCAGTTCTTCAAACCCTTTGTCTTTAAACTGCGTCCCATTGTCTGTCACAATTGACTCCAGGACCCCGAATCTGGTAATAATGTGACGCCAAGTAAATTTCTGAACTCGAGCCGAGGTGATGGTGACTACGAGCTCTGCTTCAATCCACTTGGTAAAGTAATCTGCGGCCACAATCAAAAACTTCAGCTGCCCGGGAGCCTGAGGGATCGGACCCAGGATGTCCATTCCCCACTGATAAAAAGGCCAGGGTATGGACGTTGTGGACATTTCTTCAAGTGGGGCATGATAGTGATCAGAATGCCGCTGGCATTTGTCACATACTTGGACATGTGCAAGAGAGTCTGCTTCCATTGTCAGCCAGTAGTAACCTGCCCTAAGAGCCTTCAAAGCTAGGGTCTTCCCTCCAAGATGGTGTCCACAACTTCCTTCATGGACCTCGACCAAAACGTATTCAGCCTCTTTCAGAGTAAGACATTTAAGGAGGGGTAAGGAAAATCTACGCCGGTAAAGCTGCCCATTATAGATGGTATACCTAACCGCGGTTCTTTTCAGTCTGGAAGCTTCCTTCGGATCATCAGGGAGACTGCCGGACTGTAAGTATTCCACCAACGGCGTAGTCCAATCGCACTCTTGTCCGTTAACCTGAAAAATTACCATGTCGGTGATTGAGGGTTGTTCGATGATCTCTTGGATTACTGAGCGGTTATTGCCCGGGCTCTTAGTGCTGGCTAGTTTGGACAAGAGATCGGCCCTTGAATTCTGCTCCCTTGGGATGTGTTCTAGCTGTACCGACTGAAAACTTGAGAAAAGTTACTTCACTTTTAGCAAATACCTCTGTAAAAGCGGCTCCTTGGCCTGATAATCACATCAGATCTGGGAAGTCACTAGTTGGGAATCACTGCAAAGTTTAAGTTTGGTGGCCCCCAAGTCCCTAGCCATTGTTAGTCCGGCAATACATGCTTCATATTTAGCTTGATTGTTCGAGGCGGGAAATTCGAACCTGGGGGAATTTTCTATGGTAATCCCATCGGGATTTTCTATTATTACCCCGGCGCCACTTCCCTTCGAGTTTGAAGACCCATCCACAAACACAGTCCATTGTGTTTCCTCAGCTCTGCTAGTTTCCGAGGTTAATTCAGCTACAAAATCTGAGAGTGCTTGCACCTTGATTGCTACTCTGGGTTCATAGGTGATCCCAAACTCAGAAAGCTCAATGGACCAGGCGATCATCCTTCTTGCCAAGTCTGGTTTGTGCAATATCTGTCGGATAGGCTGATCTGTCCTTATCACCACCGGATAGCATTGGAAGTATTGTCTTAATTTTTTGGCTGTGACGATTAGTGCGAATGTAACCTTCTCGATCTTTTGATACCAGAGTTCGGGGCCTTGCAACACTTTACTCACAAAATAGACCAGTTTTTGGATGTTCCTGGTCTCTCTGATAAGAAATGAACTAACGGCTTCCTCATAAACAGAGAGGTATATGTACAGCGTTTCTCCTAACTCGAGTCTTGTGAGGATTAGAGGGGATGACAAGGCATTTTTTAAAGAGATGAATGCAACCTCACACTCCTGAGTCCACTCAAACCCGGTCCCCTTTTTCAATAATTTGAAGAGTAGGAGGGATTTATGAGCGGCTCCAGCCAGGAAACGAGTAAGAGCCACGATCCGTCCATTTAACTGCTGTACTTCTTTCACATTCTGGGGGCTGTGCATATCAAGAACAGCCTTACACTTGTCGGGGTTTGCCTCGATTCCCCGGTGCGTCAGCATGAACCCCAGAAACTTTTCAGCCTGGACCCCGAATGCATACATCTCTGGGTTAAGCCTCATATTGTGCTTCCTAAGCTATTCAAACACTTCTTCTATATCCGAGATGTGTGATCCTGACGATGGGGTCTTAACTATCATATCATCGATGTAAACCTCTAACATTCTTCCTATCTGATCTTCAAAGACCTTGGTCATCATTCTCTGATACGTAGCTCCGACATTTTTCAACCCAAAAGGCATTACTTTATAGCAGTAACATGCCTTTTCGGTGATGAACGCGATTTTATCTTCATCTCCGGAGTACATCGGAATCTGATTGTACCCGGAGTAAGCATCCATGAAGGATAGTAATTGAAAACCAAAGGAACTATCAACCATCTTGTCCACGTTGGGGAGGGGTATGGATCTTTAGGGTATGCCTTATTCAAATCGGTATAATCCACACACATCCTCCACTTGCTGTTGGATTTTTTAACCAAGACAACATTCGATAGCCAGGTGGTATACGAGATCTCCCTGATGAATCCGGCGTTCAGGAGCTCTTTTACTTGCCTTTCAATGACCTGTTGCCTTTCTGGGCCAACCTTCCTTTTCTTTTGGGAGACCGGCTTCGCATCTCGTTTAATAGATAAACGATGGCAGATGAAAGCAGGGTCAATTCCATGCATGTCAACAGATGTCTAGGCAAAAAGATCTTTATTCTCTTGCAAGAGTTTTACCAACTGGGCTTTCTCCTGTTTGTCAAGGCTTGCCCCAATCTTGGTGATTTGATTAGGTTTGTCACCGAGCTGCAACAAAATCAAGTCTCCGTCGTGCTGGGGTCTGGTGCCTCAGATTTCCTCTCACGCATCCAATTCGGTCATTAAAACATCGACTTGGTGAGTTGGGATAGGTGTGCGCGCCTTCTTGTTTCTAGACGCCCTACTGATTTTTAGACTTTCGTTGTAACATTTGCGGGCTGCAATCTGATCGCCCTTGACTGTGACCACTTTATTATCCCGGTTAAGGAATTTCATGGCCTAGTGGGCGGTGGAGATTACAACGTCAATGCCGTTCAACGTAGGACGTCCCAAAATGATGTTGTAAGTCGAGGGACAATCCACAATCAAGAATCTCACATTTACTATTTTGTACGTGCTGTCATCACCCAAGGTTAGGAAAGTATCAAAATATCCCACCAGGGTGATCTTCTCTCCAGAGAAACCAGTAAGCTCACCTTCATATGGTGTCAATTCAGACAAAGGGAATTCCAGCCTTTCATAGGCATCCATGAACATGATATCTTTTGAACTCCCCTGATCCACAAAAATTTGACGGACTTCGGCGTTAGATATTACTCCGAAAATTACAAGTGGGTCGTCATGATCCCGGATAATATCGCCGTAGTCCTTTTCAGAGAAGGAAATAGGAGGTGCATCATTATCTCGGGTGGGGGGTCTTCGCGAGGAACTTGACACGCTTAAGATCGCCGTCCGAAGTGCCTTCTTTCAGGAATTATTTGACATTCCCCCTCCAGTGAACCCTCCAGCGATGGTATGAATTAGTCTGTCTTTTCGGTATCCGCCTCCTTGAGCATCCCGATTCTGTCCTTGTTTGTTCTCCCCATCTCAGCGTGTCGGGGTTCGGGATCTTCTAGCAGGACTTCGGTTTCTTCCGGCCGGACTGCGGGTTCTTTGACACGCTTAAGACCGCCGTCCGAAGTGCCTTCTTTCGGGAATTATTTGACATTCCCCCTCCAGCGAACCCTCCAGCGATGGTATGAATTAGTCTGTCTTTCCGGTATCTGCCTCCTTGAGCATCTCGGTTCTGTCCTTGTTTGTTCTCCCCATCTCGGGGTGTCGGGGTTCGGGATCTTCTGGCAGGACTTCGGTTTCTTCCAACCGGACTGCGAGTTCTTTGTCGATGCTGGATTGGACTATGTTGTGGACTACGACTTCATCTCTGGTCCCTTCTCCTTCCACGGTCTTGATTACCACGAAAACCACTGATGTACTTCTGCAGACATCACTCCTTGATTAAGGACTCGATGACATCTCAGAGCTGATAACAATCTTCAGTCTCGTGGCCGTAACTGTTGTGCCACCTGCAATGCTTCGAATGATCCCTCTGGGATTGTTTCTTAACAGGTGGTGGCCTTTTGATATCCTGGAACTCGATTTGAAAGACCTCCTTCAAGATTGTTTCTCGAGGGGTGTTCAAAGGAGTATACTCAGAATACTTGGGTCTATACCGCTCACTCTTGGAGGGATCTCGGGGCTGGCTAGAATTGTGATTCTTTTTCTGAACTGGTTCACCTTTTTCAAGGCTCTCTTTGGCCCTGGTAATTTCTTCCAGTTCAACGTACTTGTCTGCCCGCAAGTAGAATTCATCTAAACTAGCCGGCTTCTTCTTAGCTAGTGACCGGAAGAAATCTGAATCAGTCCGTAGGCCATTTCTGGCGTAATGGAGGGCTATCCTATCATCAAAGTTTTCTATACCCACACAAGTATGACTGAATCTCTTTATGTATTCGCACAAGGATTCATCACTTTTTTGGCAAATTCCAGAGAGAGAATCAATCGACTTCGGTCGTTCTTTGGCAGTGGTATAATGCAACAAGAATCGTTGCATGAGGTCCTCCCATCCTGTAATTTTTGTCCGTAAGGCCACGAACCAATGAAGAGCATCCTTCTTCAGGAAGAGCGGGAAAGCACAGCACAATAATTCCGGGGTATACCCGTAGAGTTGCATGGACTGAGTATAGGCATCCAAGTGCTCTTGCAGATCCGTGGTCCAGTCGTAAGGCTCCAAGTTACTTGGGGGCTTAAAGTTCCTCGGGACCCTGTGCACCATTAAGGCGTCGGAGAATTGCTACTGGCGGCCAAGTCATTGTTTTCTATGACCCTGGTGCCGACATGATGGGCTTCCTTTTGAACTGCGATCCGCTTTCCACCCTCATTGCCAGCCTGCGCAAACCTTTCTAAATTATCCAAACGACGACGTTGTTCCTCCAATTGACGCCGTTGGTTGTTAATCAGTGCGATCTGTTGGCGCAGTAATTCTCGAAGCTCATTCCTCGCCATTCCAGACTACGAGTTGTCCTCATAATGTGAATGGTCAGCATCCAAGTTCGGGATTCCCAGGCGGGCATGCGCTGGGACCCTTGCACCTTGATTTGCGTTATTCTCTCCAGTTGGTGGTAGATAAGTCTATCCCGGACAAAGACCCTTCGCGAGGGGACTGGGCTTTCAGCTGATGCTGAAGTTTCGTGTCCCCCGTTGAACGTCTCT
The DNA here is from genome assembly GCA_029884595.1 of Ormosia semicastrata. Taxonomy (NCBI): domain Eukaryota; kingdom Viridiplantae; phylum Streptophyta; class Magnoliopsida; order Fabales; family Fabaceae; genus Ormosia; species Ormosia semicastrata. The sequence continues at coordinate 62,447,638 of JAQQTO010000059.1, forward strand.
ACCAGAACAGGCCTGCTCCTTATGACGGAGGTTTCTAGTGGTGCGACGGAAGAAGGGTCGCGCTGAACTGCTGGGCCCTGTCCATGAGCAGGGGCAGCATACGCAGCACTTCCTCTCCGTTGATTTTGCCTTGTACTCACCATGATGAACGTGGGTAGGAAAAGAAGTATCTTCAAATATTTTGGGAAAAATAGAAAAATGGTGGCCTTCGCAAAAGGCAAAGCTTCTCTAACTCCCTCTGAACATAAGCACAGGCATAAGAACAACAAAACCATTTTGGAAGATAGAAGGAAAAAGGAATGACTGTATCAGACGTGAACCTTCTGTATTTATAGAATGGGAAGCTTTGACCAACCCTACGAATCAAATCAGCTGCATTAAATACTCTCCCTTTCCTATTGGTTACGAGAGCAACGGGTGTTTGGGAAATATTGAAACTGATCCTTTTTTAAAGGATCCTTATCTCCCAATTAAATCAGAAGCAACAGTTTCTAAAGATAAGGATTCGGATCTCTACAAGTTTCAAAAGATCTCACCACAGGATCCCAGTAACCCAAGGAAGCAACAAGATCCAGACTCCGGGATAAGGGGTATGGATTTACCGATTTCCAACCCCGGAGGTATTTCTATACAATGGACGTCGGCCTCAGTATGAGACATCGCGAAACCTGGCTCTAAAGTCGGGGCGTAGTCCATTAAGTTTTATAAAGCTAAATACATTTGCACTTGATTATCCTATCTAAGCGCCAAGTTGGGGGCAACTGTTCTGGACCGTGGACCGGGATCCTACCCAGAAAGGTCAACCCGGCACACGCTCCGCCGTATTCCTCCATTAATACCCCGGAAAGGGCTGTAGGACCTCGGAATACAGAACTCTGATGAGGATCAGGGAGTTAGCACTGACTTTTATAACTGCTGATTTGAATCTCTCTGATTCTATAACCTCTCCTCTCAATGAATGACTGTAACGTCCACATTCTAATAAAACTTGCATTGAATGCCATGACTCCCATCATGCTCCATAAAGACCAGGCTAAGTACACCTAAAAGAGGTAACAGTTATTGAATTACTGAGACACCTTAGCACACTGTCTGACTTGAGCATTAGAGTCTTTTTTGCAGGTACCACCCCCGCCGGATCCTAACGTTGGAGCGCAGCTGCAGAAAGGAGGAAACCACCGAACCATACCTTCCACAGGTATCCTTCTGAATCCGTTCAGAACATGAACGTTACGATCATTTATTGAGAGGAGAGGTTACAGAACCGGTGGGATTCAGATCAGCAGTTACAAAAGTTTACGCTGACTCACTGATCCTCGTCATAGTTTCGTAGTCTGAGGTCTTACAGACCTTTCCGAGGTATTAATGGAGGAGTCAGGTAAAATGATTGATCATTCTCGTATAAGATTGATCACTCGGCCCAAAATAGAATATATATATATATATATATATATATATATATATATATATATAAATATATATATATATATATATATATGTTTTAATAAAAATTTAAAGTGAGGGCAATATATGCTGATATGTAACCCTTGCTTTCGGTAAAAGATATTTCTAAAATTTGTCTTAATAATGTTTGCCAAATTCTCCGTAACATAATGGGGAACTTGCCTAATTTCTCAACCACAATATATGGTGCATACATCATCCAAGCTTCTACAAATCGAAAAGGCCTATCCCCCATGAATTTTTGATCAAATATTAAAAATCGTTAGGTATATATTTTTTATTAATACAAGTATGGATTCCGAGTGCATATATAACTGATTCCATTTTACCTAGACGTAGTAGCTATATAAGATTCCATTTTCAAGTCAATATGATGATGAAGACTTAATTAGTTTTTGGACTACATGGCATAATCTCATTGGTCTAGTATAATACACTCAATGCGTATAATAATTTCCTGGACTGTAGAGTTTATGTCTATAAGTATGTTGTGTATTTAATTTATGTTAATATTAATGGATTTCCGTGTATGTAAGAGTTTAGATAACTTAGATCAGGGACGGAACTATGTTTGCCATCCTCCCAATATTTTTAAAATTTATAAAATGATTTAATTTAAGTTTTAGTTGTATTTTTATGAAATATGAATTTAATCTCCAGATTTTTATTTTGTTTGTAATATTTTTATTATAATTCTAATCTGTTTAGATTCATAAAGAAGAAGGATTGAATCAGGGTAATTGTAAAAGAGTAGTGACATTAGACCTAGTAGGTGGAAGGGACTAAGGGAGAGAAGTTGTTAGGATAATTTTGATAAAAACATATGCAAAATAGAAAAATTATCGAATTAATGTACTCTTAATCAATAATAAATATATTAGCTTGTAATTCTATATTTGGCAAATAGAAGTAGCATCTCATGTAGAGTTAAACCCAAAAAGAAGAAGAAGTAGAATATCATGATCCTCATGGAAGACCCTCTTTTCAACTCCGTTATCATGGATTTATTTGACAGTTTTTCCTTAGTTATAATTGTCATCAATCATGTTAATTGAATACTCAAAATATGATATTTAATTAATATTTTTCTTATATTACCATACGATATGTTTATTTTGTTTTGAGACATAATATACTCTGACACTTATCTTCACTCATATTAATATGTAATATTTTATACAAGGTGTTATATAACATGTATTAAAAAACATTTTCCAATTACCATTGACGAAAGATGCAGAAGTACCTCCTACCAAAAGCCCTTTAGACAGGAAAAGATACGAGAGGAACAAATCAAGCAAAATGCTATAATTGGTGATGAAATCACGGACAAATGTAAGTTTCTAAAAGCAAAAGTCTTAATTGTCAATAAATTAGTTGATTTGGTAAGTGATAATTAATCTATAGATTCACCCAAATGTCATATCGAAACGATTTTAAAGTAGGATAATGCTTTTATGCATATTCTGTATACATTACCTTATTATATTTAGGACACGAGAGAAACAAAATATGTGTGTAGAAATGAGATAAGATGAATTATAATTAATATCAACAATAAAATTTTTCTCATTAAGTGGAGGATTAATTATAATTAAATAATAAAAATTATAGAAATACATTGTAATAATATGTGTGGAAGTATGGAATTAGCATGTCACAACATTATTTGTACCAGATCCATAGATGGAGTTGACTGTCAAAATTTAACAGCTAAGACTCTGAGTACAAACCTAAATATTAGAGTTGTCAACATGAATAGTTTCACAAAAAGTATAAGTGGAAATAAAAAAATTTAAATTCAAACTTAATTTAAGTTTAATTCAATATAACTTAATTTTAAAATGAATTAATTCCTTCAAGTTGAGTCAACTCATTAGTCTAAATTTTATTTTTTAATTTAATAAAGTATATTATTTTTTTATTTTAAAAATTAAAATTTAATTGATAATTGAGATTATTTATTTAATTTATTTATTATTAATTTAAAATTAAGTAATGTAAATTTCTTATTTTTTAATAATTTGATTTTTCAAAGATAAAATTTATTATTAAAAATAAACAAAAAATTTATCGAACTAATAGATTGGTCTATAACTCACAACAAATTAGATTAAATTAACAAAATATTATCCTAAAACTTAATTGAACAGACTTAACTCGACTAGAAATAACCCCCCTCGATGACAGGACTAACCTATTTTCACAGTTCTACCGACAAATCTGCAGCGAGCTTTGTTTTTGGTGGTGTCTACTCGTAGTCTCATCAAATTTCGTGCATAATATATCTGCACTAATCCGGAAAAATGATGGATGCATAAAAATTTATCTCACATAATCCTAAAATATAAATAAGTGGCTGATATTAATTCTGACGTGGATTCAAGCAAGAGCCAAGTCAACGTGGGTGCCTCTGCTTGGTCCACCTTTCAGTGATTACCAATTTATGTATCAACGTAAAATATGTTTGAGCCGTATTCTTGTGTTATGCATCCTCATATCCTTTAATTTCTTCTTGATTTAATTTACTATTAGTTCATTCTTTTAATATTTTTTATATAAAAAAAATGAGACCTAGCTAGTTGCACCATGAAAACTTGGGAGCATTTAATTGTTTTAGAATAGTTTATTGATATTTTATTAAAAAAATAATTTATTGATAATTATTAATTCTAATTTTTTAGTTTTTAAGAATATTTCACTAATAGATTAATCTTTTAAATTATGATTAAATGCTTAAACAAAAATTCTGTTCAATAATATTATTTTTATATACATAAATTCTAACACATAATTATAAAACTCGGCCCGAACAAGTCGGTTGGACCGGTAAATCATTGAATTGGTTTCCCAGCCGATCTAGGCATGATAATGAGGCAGGGCGAGGGTGAGTAGTGCTTCTCTCACCCCCGCCCCTGTCACGAGTATCCATTTTGTGATTCTCACGGGTAGGCGAGAGTATCTACGGATTTCTACGGATAGTTACTTAATTTAAAATAAAATTTTAAAAATTATAAAAATAAAATAAAATAAACTTTAATATAACATACTATAATTTTGTTCAACAATTTAAGATTCTTATCAAAATTAAAAAAATATTATAAAATAAAAAACTAAATTTAATTATATTTTATAATAATAAATTTATATAAATAAATATTATATAAATAATATATATATTTTTAATAAACTTTATTATTATGAATTTATTCAATAAAAAAATTATTTTAAAATAATAAAAAAATTATTTTCATCTCATCTCAAAATAAAAAAAAGAATTATAATATATAATATATATTAAATAAAAAAATATACGTTTACAGAGACAGGTATTATAATCCTTACTTCACCCACATTTATTAACGGATATCCATTTCCCGTCGGTAATCTTCACAAATTCCTATAAGTACATGTAATTTTGCCATCCTAAATCAATCCGAACCTTATGTCAGATCAGATCTGCAAGAAACTCGATTCCAACTGTCTAACTCGGTCGAGTTTGAAAACAAATAGTTTGACTCGGATTATTGAGGACCGATCGGGTCAGTAATTACAAAAAAAAAATGAAACTATTTGAACTTTGAACACCCAGTGACTCTAGGATTCTCATATTGAGACAAAATTCAGAAAGAAAACAGAAGGATGGATGCCTTGCAAAGCTTCTTCAACCAAGAAATAAGAGAGAAAAATAAAAAAATAGAGACAAGAATGAAGATTTTTCAAGTATGCAATGAGCTTCACTTCGACTTCCACGCACTAGATGTAATTAATTTTCAAATCATAAAAGAAATAAGAAGATAAAGAGACATAAGAGGAGAGGAGAGGAGAGGAGGAGAGGAATTTTCTTTCTTATATGAAAATTTTGGATTCCAAGTCGAGTCACACTCATAGTATAAAAAAGTTTTTCACTTTCTTTTCTTATTAATTTGTTGACCACTTGAGTGACTAAACTGCATGTGGCAAATAAAAATCTATCCTCACGATTACAATGAACCCCATCTTATCTTTTATTCCCTCACCTTATCTCTTGGTTTATTTACTTTTTTTACTCTCTTGGTCTAAGCTTATCTAACATGCTTTGTAATTTGTAAACATGTAAAAGATTGATTTCTTTGTTGTATGGCCTACTGATTTCTTTCTCTCGTGCGCTGGACTTAGTTTAGTCATTATTCATTTTTTCTGGTAGATGTGTTATATTCTCCATTAAGAAAAATAGTAGAACGAAAATGATTTTTCTCCATATTTGGTGAAAGGCAAAAAAAATTGTATAGTTTTTTTTAATTTATATTAAATATTTATATATTTTATCTATAAAAAGATATTTATATAAATTTTTATTTTATATAATTTGATCAACTAAACTAATGACTCATCAATTTAGTATTTTGACCGAATTAATTATCAATCTAAATTTAATAATTATGTTTTAAAAATAAATTTAAAATTATATGTTTAAAGACTCGAGTCTCTTTTACTTTAGTATTAATTCTAATATGTAGATCCTAAATGTGAATTTGGACATTCTTTACGTTTGGAAATATAATCCAGATGACATATATATGCACAACTCAAATCAAACAGAAAATCAAATACATGTGTTGTAATCTCATACATACATGTAAATATAAACTATGTGATGAAAAAAACACTGGCATACAATTTTTTTTTTCTTAAAAGCACAAAAGACAGTTCATAGAGGACCATAAGTATGTGTTTCTAAGTAGGGTTACATCATTATTTGAGTTTGAAAGTTGTTCCGCTAACTTCAACTAGGATTTAGGCTTTTAGGTGGCATAATGTCGACACTATACCACCAAGATTTTTTTTTTCTTCTTTGATCGATTATTATACTTTAGTAAGATGAACAGCAGCAAAAACCGAAGAAAAAGGTCACCAGAATAATTAGGGGAAGAAAGAGATAATATAATATAATAATATTTGTCAAATTAGAATAGGAAAAGCTTGACTTTTTCCTTCCGTAATTGAATCTTACAAGCGTTGATTATTAGGGGAAAATAATATGGTATAACAAAATAAGAAACGTACATTTCTACAGTAAGGAGACTTCTAATATTATTCTTTTGCAATATTATTCTATAGTTTTTTTTGGGGTAAGTTTGGAACATAGAAAGAAGAAAGCAACAAAACTAAGAACGTACGAAGATTATAATTAAGAGTGTCAAATAGATGGATTGATATAATTTTAAATTAGATCATAATAAATAAATTTAAAATAAATTATTAATTTATTTGAGATTTATTATAAATTATTTAATATTATTTAATCTATTTATAACTCAAATTAATAGATAAATATTTAATTTAGTTATTAATTTATTTTAATTGATTAAATGGATAAATATTTAATCTACTCATTTAAAAATATTTCTCTCTCTAAAATTTTTTTTTTCTAAAAAATATTTTTCTCTCTAAATTTTTGTCTCTCTCTATGAATTTTATTATCTTTTTAAAATATATTTCTCTCTCTAAAATTTTTTCTCTCTCTAAAAAATATTTCTCTATCTAAAAAATGTTTATCTCTCTAAATTTTTTCTTTCTAGCTCTAAACAAAATTATTCTCTCTAAAAAATATTTCTCTCTCTACAAATTTTTATTCACTCTCTAAAAAAAAAATTTTTTCTAAAAATTTTCATTCTTTCTCTAAAAATTTTTATTCTCTCTCTAAAAGTTTTCTTTCTCTCTGTACAAATTTTCATTTTCTCTCTAAAAATTTTCTTTCTCTTTCTAAATATTTTTTTAGTTAGTAACCTAAACGTTCAGTTGTTTGAACTCAAAAAAATGTAAAATACATTAGATAGTAAAATTGATTTTTAATTAGATATCAATTGGATTAATTTTTAATTAGATATCCAATATATGTTTTAGTTGGATTACTCTAATCATTTATAATTAAATTTAATCTATCAGATTTAATCTAATAAAATATATTATTTTAATTAAATAAATTAGATTAATTTTAATATAAATAAATTAGATGAATTAAAAATTAATAAATTTTATTATCAGCCCTAGTTACGCCCAACATATCAGAAAGAGTGGTGATTGTACAGTTGAATATAAGAAAATATATTTTAAAATTAAGGATTTAGATATTATTGGAAAATAATACAATGGGATTTTAAGAAGAAAATAGGTTACTTCACCGTAAGTATTGAATATTTGTTTCAATATTTTAATATGTTAAATCTCGATAAAAATAAATGCATAACAAACGAGTAATTGATAGAACTTATACTCATAACGAATGTTTTAAAAAATGAATATGAGATCACCAGACTTTAGATCATATTTTGATTAATTCAATTAATTAAATCAATAATCGAATTGAATAATATAATATGAGATAATTCGAAAATACCGGTCCGGCCACGTCCGAGTTTCAAAACATTTCTAAGAATTACTTACAAAGGATAACACCATGCCTTAGAATCCAAGACCATAATTAATTATTCATTCCTTTTATTTTTAAATAATATTACTTACACATATTTAATTATACACACATTATTTTATATTTATATACTTTTTATCATTTCATTATAATTAATTTTATCTCTACATATCTAAACTTAAATTTTATCACATATCTCTAAATGCAAGTGATATAATGACGTGTGATTAGCACCTAATATATTTTTTTTTGGTCTTACAACTTACAAGTTACAAGATAACATTGTGCATGCACAGCCAACCAAAGCACCATCTTCCACTCGACTATTGTATCATAACCTGATCGAGTATCATTACTTATTTTATACCTTTTAAATATTAAATGAGTTCTGTTATCTAAACAATTAAAATATGATACTTAGACAATATTTTACTTATATCTATGTAATATACATTTATTCTTATTTTATATACAATATATGATAATATCTAGGTACATTTACATCTAACTCAATATCTCATACAGATATTATATATTCACATACATATAGTGTATTGGTTATGCATTGGATGTGTAAAAAACATTTTTCTTATTAAATCAAGAGGAAGAATAAGTGACGGTCCTAATAATTTTATTAAATAGGGACAGCGTATATATATTAAAAAAAACTTTAAATGTTTATATTTAATATCACATATTATTATTGAAAATACTAATAATAAGAGATCTTCTGTATATTATGCACATGATTCTTTTATGATATTTATAACATATAAAATTATTTAAACTGTAAACTTAAAATCTTTAAAAATAACATTTAATATACATTTTATAAGTCTGTTTCTTTTTTGTTTTTAGATTTTAAAAAATTAAATCAAATAAAAAAATTAAAATAATGTTAACTTGTAATTATAAAAAATGTATAAATATTACAAAAAAAATAATTTGATAAATTGAGTTATTATTATTTTTAACAACTACTTATGTGAGCAAATGAGCAATAGACAAACAAAATAATATAACGAGAAGAATAAATTTATATATATATATATATATATAATATAAATTTAATTTAAATTTCAATGAGAGTATATGCTCCCATATCTTATAACGTGAATCCGTCCTTGCAAAGAATAGTTATATCTTGTGGAGGACAACTTAAATGGTGAATAATAATGCTATATATATATTTCACAATAATGTTGTATCTAAATACTAAAAGAAAATTAATAAATTTTTGCAGCCAAAACAAAGTTGGCAAGATCTGATCTTTTATATAAAAGTTTTGTTGTATCTCTTAAAACATTTTTTTAATAAATTTTTTATTATTTAATAAAAAAATATTAAATAAAAAATTAAATACAAATAATATTTTAATAACATAAAAAATATTTAATATTTTTTTATTTATAATTAGGATAATTATTAAGAGGTTGAATTAAAAAAATTAATATTTTTCTTTATATAACTATAAGGTTATTCCCTTATTAATTAGGAGACCGTGTTTGGAGGCTATTACCTAAGCACATCATTTGCGGCGAAGCAGGTATTGTCTCTGAGTTGTCTACATATAATTATGCCATTTACAGCATTATTAAATTGTTTACCTAGAAAGAGCAAGTAGAATCCATTATTACTACCTAAAACGATGATCGACTAATATTTCATCCTATTTATTTGACAAAAATTAATAAGATATTTCCATTGAAACATAATTAAATCAATGAAAAAAGTTTTTTTAAAGTAAAATTTATGAGAAATATTTTGTGCATAATTTTATATGCACATTATATTTACACTATATATTAATGTGAGATAAATATCAAATCAGATTATATGTGATTGTAATATTTTTACGAGATACAAAATAAATTTATGAGTGAGTTAAGAGATTGAAAATTTAAAATATACCTATATTACCTTTAATTTTTTTTAAAGTATATCATAATTTTAATTCACTAAAATTTAATCATAAATAATTTTATTTATTCACTTTAAAATAAATTTAATTTAGTAGAACTTTATCTTAAACTAATAAACTTTATAGCTAACTGATTAAAGAAATATAATCAAAGGTCCAAGTACAATAGGTATTAAGAAAGGTATCATAAGATCAGAATTTTGATTCTAAAACAATTAAGTATATTATACGGTAATAAGAATTAGCAAAAATTTATTAAAGAAAAAGAACTAGTAAAAAATATATGTTTAAAAATTCATTAAAATTAGCCTGTACTCATGCAATCATAATGAATCATTATGGTCTTTTAGTTACAAAAAATTTGCCATCCTGTCAAACATACACCATCTCTTCTGAACAAATGCACTAGGTTTAGGTGCAATGTCATGTTTATGGTAACTTGCATAGAAATCTCATGCATGAAGGGAGCCAAAACTAGTAAGAACATTATAAAATTAAATAAAATAGGCTAGGTAAATGACTCTTCGTTGCCTAATAGGTAGTGCTATATGCAGGTGCCATTATTTAGCAGAATCAGTCAAGCAATCCACCAGTGACCAACCTTGTATATAGTACAGTAATGGGAAGCCATCATTACGCCTTATCTTTTATTTATGATTGATGATAATGATAATATAATAAAGCAGGAGATGCATTTTATATTAAAGCACAAAAAACGCCAAATCTGACCTGATTTTAAATTATAATAACCTTTTGAGCTTGGTTTAATCAAGTTTGAAGAACACACACGCCTGCTGGCCTCCACTTATTGACTCCTTCATTGGACGTTGCATGCACCAAACCCATACAAAAGAGTGAAGAGAAAGTCGCCCATAAGATCATAGTGATGCAAATTTGAACCAACCAAGGGCTAGCTGGAGTCAGGGTGATGGGTCGGGTATGGTTCACTGTCATGGTGCCATCATGTACCATGATTGAGCCTGTGCTGGCTGGCCAAGTGGTCTCATCATCCCAAAACGGGTCCCCCAGGAGTTTCTTTCTTGCATGGGAACTTCACTAATTCTATTTGGTAGATGATACAAAACAAACTCGAATGCTAATTTATAGGGTGAACGAAAAAGATATACAAGATTACTTCATCTGTACTCGTATTATTTTTTCGAGGATAAGTATCTTGATTAATTGTTAAATGTTTATTGATTAATAATTATACTTAACAAATCTTAAATATTCATTATTAGGATCAATAATTAATAAAATATTTATTAAATATTTAAAAATAATAATGTATTGTGTTCTTTTTAGTTAAATAAATTTTAAGAAAAAATCTATCAATAAAAGTGGGACCGAGATAAGTGACGAGCCCCAGAGAATTATTATTGTTAAATAAAAAAGTAAAATTTAAGTAAAGTTTCTTACTTTTTTTTAATAAAAATATATATATATATATTTTTTTTCATTAATAAAACTTTTAAAATAAAAGTTTAAATAATAATAGATATATAATATTTTTATTAAAAAATAAAATATATATCATATTTTTATTAAAAAAATTTCGTCACATCTAAAGAATTTTATTTAAATTTTGTTTTAAATAAAATAAAAAATTAAGTGAAGTGGGACCCGTTCTTATGGTTGCCGTAAGGCAATGGTAAAGGATTTTGGTGATACATAATAATAATAATAATATTAATAATAATAATGATAAAGGATTTTAGTGATATATGAAGGTTCATGGTACATCTCTAGACGGGTCCGTGAACTTCCCACTACCATTTACGGAATTAAAAAAATTAAAAATAAGGCCCACCGAAATGACTCTTTAAAACCTTGACTTCTTGGTACCTCTAGTTAGAAAAAATTTAAAATATTTCTGGAATAATATTTTACATAAGTTAATAACTATTTAGATCTTATTTTAAAATATTTAAATTTAAATTTAATTATTTATATGATTATAAATGATTGTGTTACAATTTTATTAAAATAGTGTAATATTTTAAAAGTGTACAAAAATCTCTCCTCTAATTATGTTTTAAAATTTGACAAAAATCTTATGGTAATTATTATGATAATCTTATAAGTACGTTATGTAAGGTGAATTGTCTAATTGTTCGTTTTACAACAAATATTTCAGTTTTTAAAATATAATTAATATCATCCTGGATATCGGTACAAAAAAATGGGTATCGAAATAAATCTTATGCATCTATTTTCCATTTTCATATTTTCAAAAGAAAAAGAACTCGTTTAATGAAATGTTTAAAAAAAAGAGCTTATATTTATATATACACACACACGAGAGAGATATCTAAGTAAAAAGAATTTTTATTATAAGAGAATGAGATGAGTAAATTTTGACCATATAATTATATATAGATATTCAAGATTAAAAGTTATTTAAAGGTCATGTGACCATTTAAAAAAGTCAATGTATTTATATTCTAATTTTAATCATTTATGTAAGATTCAATAGTCAAAATTCACTCATTTTACCTCTTATAATAAATATTTATCTTACCAAATATGTTATATATATATATATATATATATTTCAAGTACACGTTGTGAATTTATTTTAGTTTTATGATATGTGATGCTTAATATTAGGGGTGTAAATTAGTGGTTTGGTTTGGTTTTTTGAACAAAAATAAATCCGAACCAATTAAAATTAATTGGTTTGATTTGGTTCGGTTTTCATATTTTTGATAGTCAATCCGAATCAACCGAACCGAACATCAAGGATTGGTTTGGTTCGGGTGATTGGATTAACCATTTTTTAATACAAAAATTAATTAAATAATTAGTTTTTCATAACAAAAAATAAATAAAATAAACTAATTAAAAAATTTCTCAAAATAGAATCAAACTTATTGATTTGAGTACTAATAATTATTTCATGTTTTAGAATGTGTATTAAAAGGTTCATAAAGAGGGAACAAAGAAATATATTGATATTTGTATTAAGAAATTATATTTAAATAAGTTAAAAAATTCTTTAAGAGATATTTAATTTGACAAGTTGTATACTACTACTATTCAATTAAAAGAAAGTTGTGATACTACTAATCTAGAGGTATATATGTAACCAATTGAAATGAGTGGAGCTAATAAAGACTTGATTAGTTGAACTTTGAATCAGGAACCTAGCAAATCCAAAGTCTCCAACCTTTGCAATCATATTTTCATCCAAGAGAATGATGTTAGACTTCAAATCACAATACACAATAGGAACTTCACTATCATTATGCAGATAATCTAATGCAAGCAAGATCAATATCTATATTGAGTCTCTCCATAAGGTTTAACTCATTTTCATTTGCATGATTTCTCTTCCCCTTAATTCAATCTTCCAAGCACCCATTAGTTAAGTACTTATAAACTAGAGTCAGAAATTCATTTTTTTTAAAGTCAATATTAAAGCATTTAAAGTCAATTCATCGTTTCTAAGCTTCCAAGTTTAGATGATGTTGTTGCTGTTACTTTCACTTTTATATTCTTTATGTATAGTAGCAAGCAAATTATTAGACATAGTATCAGTTTTATCACTGTGGTTATAATGATGTAATGTCTGATATGCATTCTTTCATGGCCATGGAGACTCTCATGCAAAATACAAGCAAAGTTTTTTATTACCTTCTAAATAGACAGCAGAAAGATTTTAAAAAACTCCACCATTAAGAATAGTTCCTTCTAAATCATTATAAGAGAGGTTCAAAAGTTGAATGACATGTAGATTTTGAAGTTCAATAGGAATACATCCAGAGAGTTGGTTGAAAGAAAGATCCAAAGTTTTCAAACCTCTCACATCTCCAAGAGTTTTCAGAATAGCACCTGATAGCATATTCTTGGTTAGAACTACAGTGCCAGTGAACCGAACATTTTGGCAGAGGAGTTTTCTAGCCTTTTGTGTTAAACGAAAACGACGTTTTAAGAGTTAAAAATTGAGAAAGTATTACAAAAAATAAAGAAAAACAAGTAGTAGCCAAAAATGTTGTAGCATAATTTTTTTTAAAAATAAAATATATAAATATATGGTTTGGTTTGGTTCGGGTTGTTCGGTTTTGAAATTTCAAATCCGATAACCGAACCAATTAAGCTTTAATTGGTTTGGATTTTATCCGAACCAATCAATATACTCAAACCAAACCGAACCAATTTAATTGGTTTGGTTTGGATTAATCGGGTTGGTGGATTACCCGAACCAATTTACACCCCTACTTAATATCATAGTTTTTTATTTTATAGAAGTTACTACTTCTCAGACTTTGGACTTGGTAGTTTTTATATAAATGTGTTTAAATTAATTTATTTTGTGTTAAAAAATAGTTTATTATAAAAAAATTGAAATAATTTTTTATATATGTGACTATTTCTCATGATTTAAGTTAAACCAAACATCTATAAATATTCACGAACTAAATTTAGATGATTTTTTTATAAAGAATAACTTAAACCTTATTAAATGTAAATTAAAGTAATCAAATAAAGTAAATTTTCAAATTCGTCTTCCAAATATTAATATATAACCACATTAGCCTTTTTTTTTTTTTTTTTTACCAAATTAATCATTCAAAGATATAAAAATGTCACTAAATTTATTTTTATATTGTCACAAAATATGTTACTAAAAGATAAATTTGATAACGTTTTCATATCTTTAAAAAATTAATTTGGTAAAAAAGTTTTTGAAGCACTAATATGGTGACATATTAATCTTTAAAAGACTAATTTAAGTGTTTAATTACTCAAATGGAATATTGTAGCTACTCTTAATTTCTTGATCAAACGGCTAAAAAAGAAATAAAAAAACCTCAAGTATGTCTAATGCTTACAATTTAATACTATTCAGTTCTACTTATTTGATTTATTTAAGAGCTAATCGTTCGACCAACTTGTTTTATAATTGAGAAAAGCACTAACTGAACTTTTAAAGCGCCCTTTTTTACGTAATGAGTATTTATTTTTGGGTAAATTTTAAAAGTAGAGAGCCTGCATACAATCTTTTTTTTTTTTTTTTGACGAGCTGTATAAGATCTTAACAAACTCGTGAAACAATTAATTTTCTGAAAAAAATATATATCCTTGGCTTAGTATACTTCTTTTTCTATGGCATTTAAATTTTTTAATATCAAAATGCTTAATTGCAATTGTCCTGTTTGCATTCAACCCCTTATTTTTATCACAAATCCTACTTCTGTTAGTTCTTCCACAACTATGAATCAACCTGGTTTCAAAACTCTCCCTGTGTTGCATGACTACTAGTGTCAATCATAGAAACGCGGATTTATAATGTGACAGTTGAGAGAGATACAAGATTTAATAATATAGCTATATTTTTCACACGTTCATACCCACATATAATTGGATTTTTAATTACCTACCAACAACAGTTGGCTGTGGTAACTGTTTGGAAGACTAGACTTCAAAATTTAGAGAAGGTAACATTTTGGAAGACTTCTTAATTATAATAGTATTTAATGGATTAATAACGTCTGTGAAGACACTCGGTCAGAGAAAAAAATTGCCTACTATTGATCATAATTATATATAAATGAAAGGCAAAAATAAAAGGAATTAAATAATAAATTAAGAAAAAAATTAAAAATTCTTATATTTGGGGACAGATGCAACTCCTTATATATAAATATAAAATATATTATTTTATTTTTATTTATAATTAAATATTAAATAGTGTAATTACTCTTACAAAATATAATTTTTTCAGCAACTAAATAAATTGAGTAAATTAATTTGCTTTTTTTTGTTGAGTAAGATTTAATATCAAAGGTGACTGTTTTATTCTAAGATCACTGTTAATCTATTAGTGTAAATCTTTTTACATTATTAGAAAATAATAGTTTATTGGCAACATATTTTTTTTTTTTTTTGTACAGGGCAAAATAAAACTTTTATACCTTTGATAGATAAAAAAATATTAAATTTAAATTTATTTGTTGATAAAACTATTATAATCTAAAAAATAATTACGATTGATATAATAAAATAATATTATTTATATAAAATAATTGCACTATCTTATCTTAACTCTTAAGTATTAGATGCAAATAAAAAATATTTTTTTTATAAAAATCTTATGTGACAAGACAGTATAAAGTTTTTTAGAGTATCTCTTAAATAATAAATAAATCACTAATATTTCAAGATATGATTATGACCCATGGTGTATAATACAATTTTTTTACCAAAAAAAACGTACCATTTGTTTATAAAATATTTGAATTTAATAAAGATGTGATAGAGGTATCTTCTAATTTAAAGTCTCGTGACGTGCCTCTATGGATGATGTGAGCCTGCTATTATACTATAATACACTCCCATAATACTCTGCCTCTGATCCATTGACGCTGAGTGAGTTGAGAGTGAGAGATAGAGATAGCCGATCGAAAATTCCACTCACAGAACCACCTTACCTTTGTTTTGTGACACAAACACAGTGCCAAAGCCAGAAAGAGAGTGAGAGAGTAACACTAACATGGCACTTGGCTAGCAGCCTTGGTAAAAACTGCTATTGCTAAGAGCATACTGTGGCTTTTTCAAATTTTCAAAACCGCTGATTCTCCTGAACCAAGACAAAAAAAGAAAAAAAAACCACCGATTCTCAAGCACACGCGTCTTTATAAGAACCCACCAACCCCTTATTCTCATCACAAACCGCTTTCTTTCCTTTTCTCTCCTGGGTGTCCTTTGCTTCTCTCTTTTTCTTTGTACTACTCCCTGCAACTTCATGCCAATTTTTCAGGGTCTCATGATGGAAGACTGAACTAGTGGGCAAATAAAGAGCAAGAGAGAGTGCAGTAAACAGGATAACCCCACTAGTTGAGTCATAAAAGAAAGGAGAAAGAGGGACTTTATGAATTATTATCACTGTTTCTTTTAATTTTATTTTCAATTTTTTTTATATATTTTGGTGCTGAAATGGGATTTTAGGGACCAGTTTTTGGTTTTACTGTGGTGGGTCTTGGCCTTTTTATTTGTTAGGCACTAATAATAATAATTCATGCTGAAATAGGAGTGCAAGACACAAATGCAAAGAATTAAAAGGGAGAAATAATGGTAGCCAAAAGAAGGAACAAAAATACAAACTCGTCTTTGTTCTGCTGTCTGATGCATGCACGTCTGGTCCTTTGATCATGACTAGTGAGGGTCTCTTTGCATGTCGTTTTTGAGCCCCATCGTGATTCTATTCTGAGAAACAGGAGAAGGGAGGGCGAGAAAGCCGGGGAAAAAGTGGCCCTTCTTTTTTTATTTCTTCTTTTATTTTCTATAGTTGTTTCTAAATTTTTGTCAGTGGTTTAGGAATGGAGGTCTTAGAGGTTTAAGATCACTAGATCAGGGAGAGAGAGGAAGAGAGAGAGAGAGAGAGAAAGAAAGAGGGATTTCAACTTTCAATTCATGGAAACTTGTTTGCAATTCCTGGTTTCTTGCTTTCCTTAGAATGGTGGATTTGACTGCAGTTTTTCCCTTTCCTTCCAAACGTTGTAGTACAACTACAAGCCTTCAAAAGTTTATAGCCTCTAATACTTCTTCAGGAAAGCTTCAAGTTGGTTTTGATTTTATTGCCTCCTCAAATTCATGGCAGTGTCTGAGTGACAACCTTGTCCTTTCAGGTAATTCCTATAATCTCTCTGTCACAGACATACTTGTTTAAGCACTGCAATTAAACAAGGTTCTATTTTTATGGATCTTCTGTGTCTTGGTTTCACAGTGGGAAGCATAAAAGCAAGCTATGCTGAGGAAGAGATCCAGAGCAACAGCTAGTGACAACTGACAAGGTCTAATGGCAGATTCTGGTTCCTCAACATCTCCAGCTCCAGCAGAAAAACACAAGAAACCCA
Organism: Ormosia semicastrata; assembly: GCA_029884595.1. NCBI lineage: Eukaryota > Viridiplantae > Streptophyta > Magnoliopsida > Fabales > Fabaceae > Ormosia > Ormosia semicastrata. The sequence goes on from JAQQTO010000059.1 coordinate 62,465,294, forward strand.
CTTCATCTTTCTTCAGTTCTCCAAGGTTGTTCACCAATTTCACATCAAAAGGGTTCCATGAAACTGAAACCATGATGAGCCCTACCTCCATACTCGACAGCAAGCCCTTCTCTGGCTTCAAAAACTCCTTCTGGTCTGAAACAAACAGCCCCAGAACCCCAGGAGGTGACCACAAACGTTACTGGGAAAAATTGGATTCAAAAGGTGTTGGTCTTGGCCTAGTTGATGCTCTTGTTGATGAAAAACATGGTGAAGTAGCATCAAAACCTGAGAGCAGAATGGTTCTGTTTGGATCCCAGCTTAAGATTCAGATTCCTCCCTTGCCACCAGCAACACTGTCTCCATCTGAATCACCCAAATCCGGAGCTGATTTTGGCATCAAGACAAGAAATTCTCAATTGGGTTCTCCCTCTCCTGTGAGGAAATCTGCATCTGGCTGTGACAATTCAGCCCTTGAAACCTTCAATTCTCATAGAGTTTTCACGGGGTGTCTCTCTGCAAGCGAAATGGAGCTCTCAGAGGAGTACACTCGCGTGATTTCCCACGGGCCCAACCCAAGAACCACTCACATATTCGATAACTGCATCATTGAGAGTAGCTGTTTTGATGTTGGATGCTCTGCTTCTGCCAAGGAAAATGGGTGCCTTCCTCATCACACCAGCTATCCCTCAGATAGCTTTCTGAGCTTCTGCTTTCACTGCAACAAGAATCTTGGGCAGGGTAAAGACATCTACATGTACAGGTAATTTGCTTTTTCTTTATCCCCATATATCGATGATAATATTCTTGGCACTGCTATGATACGTGTCAAGTTTTCATATTTGAAATACAAATTTGATTGGCATGTGGAATTTGATATTATGCATTAACAGAAAAATTTGGCTCATTTATGTGGTGCAAACTTTATTTAATCTCTGATCAATAATCAAAGGGTACAGCTTTAATATGTTTCTGCAGGAAATTAAATTTGATATCATAATGAATAAGGCTGACCTTGTCTGAGTAATTTACATTAAGTAATTCAGTATTATTTTGTCTTCTTTGTATCTTTGGCCTATGTCTCAATGGTCAATAACCATTCCCACTCCTCCTCCCAAAACTACAAAAAATGGGAAATTGTGAATTAAGGATTGTAAGTTAATAAAAGTGTATCTATTTTCAAGTTCAGTTGACTCAAATGGTTATTTTGTTATAAAATATGATTCTTCAATTGTAATTTACAAAAAAACTGGTTATGAATCAAAGTGAGTTTGTGTCTAATTAGAATCATCCCCGAAAAGAATGGTATAATAAATCCAAACAGATCTTCAATCTAGTTGCATGATTTTGTATTTCAGGGGTGAGAGGGCATTTTGCAGCCATGAATGCCGTTGCCAGGGGATGCTGTTGGAGGAGGGGATGAGCAAGTTGGGAGCCGAGGATGTTTATGGAACTTAGTTCCTTTCCTGACAGCCATATTTAGCAACCCCTTACACCCCCCCCCCCCCAAAAAAAAAAAGAAAAACATTGTAGCAGCTTGCTTCAAAGGGCTTAGAATAACTCCCTCTTCATTTTTAGTTTTCTAGGTTAATTTCTAGGACGCAAAATAGTCCTTGAAAATCCTGGATAGTTAGTACCTGGTTTTGCTCTTTCTGCTTCTCTCCTTCTTTGAGATAGCTGTGTAGAAGATAGAGAGGAATTGAAAGGCTGAGATACCGTAGAGGTGATTTTTGTTGAAATGATGAATTAGGGGATTGCTGTTGGGGTTGTCCACAGTTTTTCTTTCAATTCAAAGATGGTAGTGATAATTATGTATGACTTGAGCTTACATTATCTTTGTTTATTGTTTATAAAGTATTCTACAGTAATACTATAATCACGCACATTAGCACATAGGACCAATGACATCATCTCAAGTAGATACTTTTCTTTTCATATTGTTTGATTGCTTGTCCTTTTAGCATATTTGCAGTACTTGATGATAGGAGCAAATGCATAGAGCATTTTTTTTAGATAATCCGTAGATTTGTGTATCGTTTGAGGGTGTAGCACATGATGCAAGTTTTACAAGGGAACAGCTTTCTGACTTATTCAGGGGAATGATTCTGTGCCATTTTCTAAAGTGAGAATTAGAATAATAGGACCAATTTGTGGTCATTTTTACAAAAAACGAACATCACAGTAACTAGTAACTACTAATGTAGTTTACCTTATTTTGTTAATTGATTTTTTTTGGGGGGGATAAAGAAAAGCGCACGTTTCTTCGTATCTATCTTTCTTATTTTTAGAAGCTTGCAATTTATTTGAGGGTTTGGAGCAGGATTTGGTTAGGCACAAATTTTTTTTTTTTAATCGTGGCTAGGAGGTATTTGGATCAAGTACATATTTTACCTAAATCATTTGGGTTGGTCAAAAACAGATCAATTAAACCACTCTCATCTAAATGAAGAGAGTCGCTTCGATCATTTTTATTTATCCAATAACAAATCTTTAATCTTAATAAACCTTGACTAATTTTTGTCAAAATTTTCTTGAGTGTGTTTGAAATAAAAAAAATTGAGAAATGACTTAATTTGTAAATTAAATTGTGTTTTAAATTTTAAAAAATAAGAAATAATTTAATTTCTAAAATTTTATATATTTTTATTTTTTAATTTAGAAATTTTATTAAATTTGATAAAATTTATTATGATTTAATTTAATTTTAAATAAATAAATTATTTTATTTTTATTAATTATTTTTAATTATTTTTTACAAGGATAAAAATATAAAATAATAAAATAAAATAAATTATTTTTTGTTTTAATAGACTTTTTTATTAAACTATCATTAATGATAAAATTATTTATTAAATTATTATTTAAAATTATATATCAAAATATTATTTTTTTATTTAATGTGATTTTTTTATTATTATTTTATTTAAGTAGATAATATTTATGTTTGCACTTTCACATAAATAATGTAAAGTGTTTAACGTTATTCACTCGAAAGCGCTAATATGGATGGTGTTTTAAAGATAATAACGCCATATAGTTTGATATTTTATGTGTAGTAACCTTGTTTCGCTTGACTTTTTTATGTAATGGCATTGTTACGGGTGACGTTTTCCTATAAAAAATCACGAAACTCACAATAAATAGTCCCCCTAATTCAGGTAGAGTACATCTGTACGGAATATTAAAAAATTTGAATAATACTATATTTATTACTTTTCCTTCTTTTCAAGATGAGCTTTATTAAAATATTGTACCTTTTCAAGACTAAAATAATGTATCTTTCTTAATTCATTGAATTAAAATATTACAAATTAAATGTCTATATATATATATATATATTTACAAGTTTATTTAAGTATTAAGTAAATAGGTACGTGACTTCTCAGTTTACTAATGCTATAATTTACTCACATAAAAAAATTCTTTTATATGCACCAATCCAATATATTGGGTTTCTTGAAAAGATAATCTTATAATCTATGTGAATGAAGAATAGAAATATAATTATCACTTCTCGTTTTCATATTAAAAATTTGTTCTCTAATCGAGGAACTTATTTAAATAATTTTATAAATTTTCTATACTTTTATTTAATTGAATCATCATATTAATTTGTAATATTTTAATTCAATTCCAACGATAGTGAATTGAATTAAAAAAGATTTAGTATTTTAGTCTTGGAAAAGTATAATATTTTAATAAAGCTCACCTTACGAAGAAAGAAAAGTAATGAATGTAGTTTCATAATATCACTTCAATGCTTCCAATTTTTTGAGTCTTCCATATAGATATGTATTGTACTCATAGTAAAAAGTCAACTATAATAGTGTTATTATACAAAAAAAATCAAATTATATGACAATATTAACTTTAAAACGTCATCTATATTAACATTATCATGTGAATAACATCAAATTCATTGATATTATTTGTGTGAAAGAATCAACATAAATGATATTATTTATGTGGATAAAAAAATAATAAAAATATCATATTAAATAAAATAATAATATTTTAATATATAATTTTAAAAAATAATATTTTGATAAATAATTTTATCATTAATAACAATTTTGGTAAAAAAAGTGCGTGAATCCATCCCCATTGTCACGCTGCCACCTCTCATCTCATCATTTATATCAAATCCTGATTTGGCCCTTGTGACAATGATAGCAAACCCATCTCATTGCCACTTATCGTTGGCACCAAATTGTGGACATGAGCAAGTTTGGAAAATACTCGGCAGCTTCCCATGTTTGTTAGCCCAAAAGACCTTTGAAAGGGCTTCTGAAGTTTGAACCGTAGAATACTACTAAGTACTAACTCCACCCTTAGAATATAGAAGAAGGCCCTAGAAAGCTGATTGACTAATTTACTTGTCCATTCCATTATCCAACTTCCTTCAAGCACCCCACCACCACCCACCCACACACCCTCACCTTACCACGGCTTCATTGGGTATTGTCTTTGGGTTGAGGAGGATAATACCATCAAAATAAACCCATATAAACTCAAAAATAAAAATAAAAACAAATCAAAAACACATGATAGCGGGCTGCAAGGTCAAGGTGTGATCAACATCTTTGAAATTTGAACTGTCTATTTAGCTCCTTTATCTAATATAATAATGTCTTGTATAAATATTTTCTCTATAATCCCATTCTTACCATCCACATTCCCCCTTTTATCCTTCTCCTCTTTCCTCTTCCGCACACGCCCCACGCCGATCGCCTCTCATCTACCGCCATCCCGCCGGAGAACGCCTCGGAACCCGCCGGTAACGGAAATGTCCGTCACCGTTTCGAGGTCGGGCTCCTTTCTCCGCCTCAACAACGATGATGCCGAACCTTTCTTGGCCTCTCGAACCGGTAAGTAAACAAATTCTCCATGGAATTTGTAATAACTCGCGTCTTTCATAGCATTTCTTCTGTTCTGCTTCTTGTGGAAATTCAGTGTTTGCATAGTCTTAGTGTTTGAAATTTTGAGGAGATGATACCTAAGCTTTTGTTGGAGCCTCTGTGATTGCTGATAGCGCAGTGGAAAAGGGGAAATTGGGACTCTGGAACAAGTGTCTATGTAGTTACTGAATGTAGTCTTTCATGCAACCGGTTTTGCTAACTAACTAGTATACTATTTAGCATAAGCTTGAATAAAAACTTTTAATTTTTGAAATTCATGAAAGTATAATACAATATGTTTAAGTCTTTATGATATGAAGGATTGGCTGACAGATTGAATTGACACCATTGTTTAAGTTATTGTTCCCAAAGTAAGACATTTAATGCAATCTCTTTTAAGAAAATTATCGGTAGCATTGATGGATTTTGTGCATGATTGAGGCAGGTGCAGGAAAAGGGGATACGTTAACAACTGAGGCAGATCTAGAGGCCTTCTCCTCTAGTAGAACTGCTCCTCGAAAGAAAAGACACTGTTTGAGCAGCATCACATTGTTTGGGGTGGATTTATCCCCAGATAATGTTGCTGTTGCGATGGTATATTTTGTTCAAGGTGTGTTAGGGCTTGCAAGGCTGGCTGTCAACTTCTATTTAAAAGATGATTTACATCTGGACCCTGCTGAGGTATGTCTTCTTAACACTCATGGTTTCAGACAGGTGGAAGAGAAGCTTTGGTTTCATATGTAATTCACAAATCTTTTAATTATTTTCATTTTAATTTTATAACTTGTGCTCGTTTACCTATTCCAAGGTGTAATCAATTAAGTGTGAGCCTTTGCTCGGGTCAAATGTATAAACCAAAAAAGTGATTGGATTTCATTAAAATTTTGCTCTCCCCCCCCCCCCCCCTTTCCTTCCTTTGGATTGAATCAATTATAAACTAATATTTGAAGGACTGACAAGTTACATATATTGACTAGACAGCTGTGATTTCTGGTTTTTCTGCATTACCGTGGCTTGTCAAACCTCTATACGGGTTTATTAGGTGAGTGTTAACTGTATCTCTTTTCCCCCTGCGATTCATTAATTTTCCATCTTTTATCTCTTAAGTGAACTGAATTTTTATTATTGAAGTTATTAATATGCCATGCAGTGATTCTGTCCCCCTTTTTGGTTATCGAAGAAGGTCATACCTAGTTCTATCAGGGCTGCTTGGTGCACTCTCATGGAGTTTGATGGCTACTTTTGTTGACAGCAAATATAGTACTGCTTTTTGCATACTTCTTGGATCTCTTTCTGTTGCCTTCTCAGATGTTGTGAGTGTCTCCTACTTAGTAATTCACATATACTTTTTTCTGGAATCATTTAGCTATGTAGAAGCTGTACTTCCTATTCTGCTGTATTTTTTATACTTGGTATGTTTATGTATCAGTAGGTATCTTATGACACACAAGGGTAATGAATGAGATTTTTTTTTTTTATAGATTTTTTTCCTTTTTAATAGAAGTTACTGACTGTTCTATGGGTGGAAATGGCTGATAAAACAAACATTTTTTGCTTGATAATCTTTTGTTTATCATAACAGTGTGTACTCTATCAATCCATGCCAAAATTCTGGAAGACTTGAAAATTCCTAAATTCAAAATTCAGTTACCAGATCCCCACCCATGAATTAATCCCACCAACTCGATTTTGCATTTAAATTATTCAGTGAATCTCAGATAAGTGAACAAAGAACCCAAAAATGAAAATTTTCACCTGGAAATCTCTTTCCATTACTCTCCCCGAACCACCCAAATCACTTCTATTTAACATGGCTCAGACACCTGCAACACCTCCCATCACTCAATATTGAACTACAGATATTAAAAAATAATTTAAAAATTAGTGAAAAAAATGAAACAAAATCCATGCCCTGAACTGCTGCATTTACTCTCTCATAATCACGTCATAAATTAATAAAAAAAATAGCAAATGAACATCAAAATGAAACATTGACATTGGGTTAAAGAGATGAATGCCTAAGGGAGAAAACTCAGTACGTTATGAAAGGCTTCCTGGTAAATAAGTCTGAGATGAAGTGAGAATCGAGAATGAGTCCTGGAGAGTGAGACTCAATAGGTATAACATGGTAATGGAGTTTGGAGAGAAAGCATAGAGCGTGAAAATTGTTTCGAGGGATAATTTATTACTTTATTTGACGGTTACAAGCCAACTTAACTCATAAAACTTTATTATTGATCAGGATTTTAAATGAATTAGTCCCACGTGTTGACAAATGAATGGAATTGCTAAGGATGACATGTTAGGCATTGCCCATGCAAGAATCTATGAAATTTAATATTTTCAGAAATATCAATTTATGATATTATGGCTTTATTGTTTTATTATCTTCTATAGATTGAAATTGTTCAGAGAACTATGTCAGACACTGAACTATGTTTTAGGTTGTAGATTCAATGGTTGTGGAGAGGGCACGAGGTGAGTCACAAAGCACCTCGGGTTCTCTTCAGTCTTTATGTTGGGGTTCTTCAGCTTTTGGTGGAATTGTGAGCTCCTACTTCAGTGGGTCTCTGGTGGATTCATATGGAGTAAGGTGCTGAAAGAAGTTTGTGAATCAAGATACTTCTTATTACTGATAGAAGTATTTTTTTCCCCCTTTTTGTTTTTCTAATAAGAATTTACTGTTCCAGGTTTGTTTTTGGTGTCACAGCATTGCTTCCACTGTTAACATCTGCAGTTGCTGTTCTTGTAAAAGAACAACCTATGCTTGGTACAATAAGAGGGCAAAATCTTCCTTTTGCTAGTCCTGAGTTTTTGGAAAGTTCAAAAAATAACATTATTCAGCTGTGGGGTACTGTACGACAGCCCAGTGTTTTTCTTCCGACTTTGTTTATTTTCTTGTGGCAAGCAACTCCGCAGTCTGACTCTGCTATGTTCTACTTTAAGTATGTCCATTCTGTGAATATGATCATAATGCTTTACTATCTGGAATGAGTTTCATGTCCTCTTGGTATTCTCTTATCAGCACATAGCATTTACTTTAATCTTAAATAATCTCTTATCCATTTCAGCACAAATTCTCTTGGTTTTACTCCCGAGTTCTTAGGACGTGTCAAGCTTGTTACCTCGATTGCATCTCTGCTTGGTGTTGGACTTTATAATGGATTTTTGAAGAATGTGCCTTTGCGGAAAATATTTCTTGCAACTACCATTTTAGGTTCAGCTCTTGGGATGACTCAGGTTTGTAGTATGTTTCAAGTAAGTTTGTGTAATTTTTATTTGAACAGACTGTTCTAAATATCTTTCTGTTATCTTTAACCTCTGTTTTCAGGTTTTCCTGGTTACTGGACTAAACCGGAAGTTTGGTATAAGTGATGAGTGGTTTGCAATTGGGGATTCTTTAATTCTCACTGTTTTGAGTCAGGTTATCATCGTCTTCTGTCACTCATTAATTATACTGCTGGGTCTGGAAACAGATCTAACATACCACCTCTGATATAGTTGCTGGAATTTCATTCACATTTCTGCCACTGCAGTTGAAGTCTAATATTTTCTCACTGTAATGTTAGATATTCAACCTAAGTTAGGTATTGTTGGTACTTTTTGGAGCTGATTTTATATGCTAATGTTAGAAGTTACAACAAAACCAAGGAGAATTTTTCAGTAGTCTTTCTTTGGAAATTTGTGAAAATGTTTAGGTATTGTTTATGTTTAAAATATAAAAGCACAAGGAGCTTCTAAAAGCAGTTAAAAGGACCTTTCAAAGGCCACCAGCAATCTTTTAAAAGTAGCTTTTGAGAGATTTCCCAGACGCTGAAATTTTATATATTTGTATGAAACGCTTAAATTGAACATTTGTACGTGTAATTTTTACAAACCACTCATAGAAAGGCAACCTTTCTATGTAGACTGCTTGTTGATAGGGATATATGGTTTCCATGGATTTTTAGGGCACATCATACTGAAAGATTCATATTTTTTACTTCCTTTTTGTGATAAAAAAGGAATTCTTGGACCAGTTTTTTGAGGATTCACGCCTTTCTTATGGAAAAGTAAATTTAGAGGAGGAATATGTTTGTGATTATAGTTTTGAATATGGTAAGTCAGTGTTGATCATTCTTATGATTTAGGACATAATTAATGCCAGTGCATTCCATGAAATAAGCAATATCAGCATGCGCTACATGAATAACCTTCCTTTACTTTGATTCTGCCATTCAACTATTACATAATTTGTCTGTGCTAAATCTGTCTTGCATCTGATTACTTGTGTATTTCAGGCTTCTTTCATGCCCGTTCTTGTGCTAGCAGCAAGATTATGTCCCGAGGGAATGGAGGCAACTCTTTTTGCAACTCTCATGTCCGTATCTAATGGAGGGAGCGTTCTTGGGGGATTGATAGGTGCAGGTCTGACTCAACTATTTGGAATTACCAAGGACAGATTTGATAACTTGGCAGCTTTGATAATCCTTTGCAATCTTAGCTCATTGTTGCCTCTGCCTCTTCTTGGCCTTCTCCCTGGGGACAATCCGGATCTGAATCTCAAGGACAATTCTGATATTGAGATGAAGTCTAATTGATTCTGGTTGTTTGCCACTGGCCTTCCTTCGGGTTGTCTGTCTTTGCCAAGCTGTACCCAACTTTTGCTCTCAATGCTTACAAATTCAACAGACATCACTTACACACATGCAGATAGAGAGAATTTTGTATATAGTACGATGCTAAAGTTGCTACCACGGCCTTGTTTTGAATCTTTTTTATTATTAGGTGTTAATAACATGAGATCAAAGTTCACTTAGAACTAAAACTGACTGATTTTGTGGAGAAATTACCATTTTAAGTACCTTGAGAGTCATACTCCTTAACAAGCAGAGAAGCCTTAGAACGATTGTCTGCACAATATGCTCCGGAGTCCGGAGTGACTCAAGTCAGTGGTAGCCATCAACGACAAAATATCCCTTCAGAACAATCATTCATGGAGTTCCTTTGTAGTGTACTTTTTCCTTTTTCCCTGCAGCCTTTTACTTCATCGTGAGGACTTGGGCTTTGTATTTATTAGCCAATAATCGTCATTTGACAATGGAAACAGAGGTTTAGGCCTCCCTCGTGTTTCTATAAAAGCTATTGTAATTAGCAGTTACCTACGATTGACAACAGGTAACATGTTTTCTTTCTTGGTTTTTTTCTTCTGTATCTTCTTGTGGTTGTGGAGGGGAAGTTCGTCGGGCCCATGTACTGTATAAAGGTAAGTAATATTCCCGGAGTGCTTATGCTTAACGTTCTTATCTATGGTAAAATGGAGGATTTATGCCATTCCTTAATTTTTGTGTAATAGCTTAAGTTTTTAAGAGAGTTAGTTATTGACATGGCAACAGTTTTTATATTCACGAGTAGTAGGAATTTGATTCTTGCCATCCTTATTTTTCTAATAAAAAATTAAATTTCAGGACAGGAAAGAGTTGGTTTGTGCATAGCCAACTATCCAAGCTTAGCCCAAATGGTTAACTTGTGCTTAGAAGGAATGGAAAGGAAGGGAAGTGAAAATGTAATTGGTGAAGGCGATAACTTATGCACGGGTACTTTATCTTTTGTATCATGACCGTATCGTGTTTTTAAGGAAGATGAAAGAATCCAAATTCAATGAATGATTTCCCCTCACATTCCCATTTTCTCCATAAATATCTGTTTTTTTGGGTGCTTCTCTCCATAAATATCTAAACTCTCAAATAAGGGGAAATGTTTCCTTCCCATTTTTTCCTCTCCTTCCATTCCCTCGTTATCCCTTATCCGAACTAATTCTAAGGCTATGTCAGCAAGAATTGGATGCGATAAAATGACGAGTGAAGTAATGGAATGAAAAAGAGTTTTGGAGTAAAATAGTGAATAACAAAATTTTAAAATGAAAAATAATAGTTATTTTGCCCTCTCATTTGGACAAGAACAGTTTGAGAGAGGGAATGAAGGAGAATGATTCATCTTACATTTTATCCTCTACAATTTTTTTTTAAACTCACGAATAAAGAAAATTATTTCCTACTCAACTTTTCCACTTCCATTCCATCCCCTGATTACTCTTCATCCGAACAAACTCTAACAACTCTTACGTTATTCAAACACAATGCATAATGAATGAACTCTTAGGCGTGATCTTGAATCGTAGTTATGTTTTCGTATAGAAAAACAATAAAGCACCGAACTACGTGATAAAACATTAACATCGTAAAAGATAAATGAAGCTGGAGGAATATCTAAAATATTAATAAGACAATCTCAATCCACAGCCAAGAAAGGGAAATTAACCCAATGTTGTTTGGGATATGGCGGCTTCTCATGTGGAGGGTGGTGGATGTTACACTCAGTGCGCACATGGTGGGTCACCCTATGCTCTGTCATTGTCCACTGTTCTTTGTCATACACTTAATAGCACTAAACTGACAATTGGGGTCATAATTCAAACGTCTGTAGCCACCTTGGTCCGGTCCAAGCCACAGAATGACACACGTATATGTGACTGATCAGTGAATTGAGCCCTTCTAAAAACATTCATCAGATAATATGGGGACAGGGTTCCCAGGCAAAGGGGCTGATAGTTCACGCTTGCATGACTCATTCTCATTATACTCATTTGGTGGGGAAATATCTCATCTTTTTACAGGTGTTTATATAAATATAAATAATTAAAAAAATCACAAAAATAATGTATAATATTTAACATGATCAACACAAATGAGTATTGAAGTATTGACAAATTATCAATACCAATATTTAAATTAAGAATTTGAGTGAAACTCAATACGATTTTCCTTGAAGCGTTGACATAGATAAGCATTATTTTCTTACCCCAAATCTTACCAACATATCTACCATGCATGCTGTTCTGCTAATTAAGGTACTTGAGTTTGTGTTTTGATACAGAGAGGTGCATCAACCTTATGGGGAAAAATCAATGATCTACTAAGATTTTTGTCATTTTTCTCAGTAAATATAAATGTATGTAGCTTATTCCGTCGTGTAGAATTGGTGTATTCTCTGTCGTATCAGAAGGATCGTCCCTCTTGATATTTTCCAATTCAAAATATCCCAATTGGATTCATAATTGAATAACCTTAACTTCTCTGCATAATCAGTATCCTGATTGATACGAAATGCCAGCTGTAGAAGTCTTAGAAGCCATATAAATCCCAACTGGGGCTTGCCAAGCTGCAATGTGACATTTTCGCTTACATATGCAACTATAAATGGTCCAAATGATTCTGCACCATCAAATCAGAAGAAATAATAAAACTACCAACACAGAAGATGTTCTGAAGTGAGTATTGAGATGTAATTGAGATAAACACATCCTAGTTATTTTTTTTTACGCAGCAGTAGCAAAGCTTATTAAACTTATTAAATCAGAGGAGGGGATTAGTATATGTAAAAGGGACTCTAACGCTTAAGTCAGACTGTGCACAAATAAGATTTATGCTGAGAGTGAAGTTACTTGTATTAGTAAATAAGCTTGATATTTATAGAGGTTAGAGAAATATGTTTCTATAATAGTCACAAAAAGATATACGTTCCCTTGTTAGTTGCAATGGATCCCTATAATATCGAAATATTGATATTATAATTAAGGACAATTAAAGACGGTTATGAGTGTTATTATTATACAAGATCATGAATGATGATAACAGTAATGCTGCTATTATCCACTGTTGTGATCTGATATGCATAGAGTTGGGATCTCATCTACGTACCTTAAGCGAGTCACTACCGGGGTGCTAATAACGGACTATAACATGCTGCGGACCGGTAGATCCATGGGACAGCGGCCGGATAGATCCATGAGACATAACATTGGATCACGGTTCAGAACAGTAGAATATCTTCCGTGTCAAAAAAAATAAAAAATAAAAAACTTCCTTGATCAATCAATTTTGTTGTACTTGATTTTATTTTTTCCACCTTAATAGAATATGATTCATTGAATTTGAACTTTGCTTGCATTTATATATCTATGCACTTCTTTTCGTTCCACATATAATTATATTGCTTAAGTAGGTTATTTTATGCAGATTTATTTATTTATTTTCTGTTGTTATTGCTTTTTTCCCTTTTTTAAAAACAAAATATTTTTTGCTAGCTTTTATGGGATTCTGGATGCAACTTAATTTGGTATTGCCAATTGAGATTTTTGGCATATGGCATATCCTTCGTTAGGACAGAAACCAACACCCGAAAAGCTTTCAGATAGGAGGGACTCAAGTTGAAATCTAGCTGACTGAGTCCAAATGATCAAAGCTGGTATAATAACAAAAGCTCACGAATGCCTTAATAAAATACTCGTAGGTAAGGACATATGCCCCACTGACAATTAACAAAAGGAAAATGTTCAGACTTTACAGTTTCATCAACAATAGATTTTTTTTTTTTGGTATATTGTTTATTGTGACTTACTTATTGGCTATATATATAAGATGTCCCACACATAATAAAATATAGCAGAGATACACAGTTACAGAACCAATAATGTCTGAAAGATCTTCGGATTATGTTCTGAATTCGACGAAGCTGTTGGCTCAAGAAATCTATTTGTCAGTGTAAAGATGATAGGCAGTTTTTTAAAACCTTTTCTTAATGTTAGGGATCAGGGTTGTGCCATTCAAAATTCTGTGGGAAATTCAAACCTTTCGATCTTCAAAACATACTAACCAATAACAAAAAAGAAAGAACTTCAAAACTTCTTTTTCAAAGTGTTGTTTAAAAATTGACAAACATAGAAATATTTTTCTTACATACATGCACCGTTGCACTTTGATAATTGGTGGTGGGTGCTGCCTTTATAATATTCGAGAGACAATAAGACTGCTAATGATGATGGACAATTAGATTAAAGCGTCAATCATAATTGACTTGGAGTTTTGTGATGCGTAGACATTTGGAATAGTAAAGTTATAATGATTTTAAGTAAATGATAATTTTTTTTAATATTATTTTGTTGAGAAATATTAATATATGTGAGTTTATGCATAATTCTATGCTTTCTAATAAAGTTAAAGAAATTTTGATTGACATATTCCTTAATATTATCAGAATATAAATATTTAATAAATTTTTTAAATTGGGTCTAAATCATATAATAAAATTAAACAAACAATTAAAATACATCATATTTGTCTTTTATTAGAAAAAGTCAAGTTACTTTAGTACAATTATCAATGAAAGAAACAAATCATTTAGCTTCAAAAATATTAGAAATAGATGTTGGATCCCAAACATCATAGTGAATAAATGCAAAAGGCTCAACACTTTTATTAGAAATAAGTGAAAAAGTTACACAATGATATTTGATAAACTCGTAAATATCACAATGAAAAAACTCAATAGATTCTTTTAAAAATAAAGACAGAAACATTGACTTAAGCAAAGAAAATGGAGGATGTTTCATACGCTTGTGTTGTAGCCAAATTTGAGAAATAAGAGACTTAAAATTGGATTGATGACAGGAAAGTAGCAATTTATTATCAGAACCACTATTAGCTGGCATATTAAGGAGATAGTACAACCATCTTTGTTTCTTAGAAACTCTAATTGTCCTCCCTATGACAAGATCCTGAAAGATACAATGAGAATGAAAAAAGTTACGACATAATTATTGTTTTTGGTAAGCGTATGAATGGAAATTAGATTATTGAAAAGTTTGAGAACATAGAGCACATTGTTTAAGTGTAAGGAGGGCTGAAGTTTAATAGTATTAGAACCCGTAACTAAGGTATGAGAGACATCAACTACGGTTATATAATGCTTATTAGAAGAGAGTTGATAAGATAACATAGGTGGAGAATAAAAGGACATATGGTCAGTTGCACCAAAGTCCATAATCCATAAATTCTCAGTATCAGAAGCATTAAATGATTTAAAATAAAACTTCGTACCAGTCATAGTCAGAGAACAAGAGCCAGAAGACTTACTGAGAGAGTCAATGAGAGTCTGCAAGTGCTCCAGCTTATTTTTACTAAGGGCTGGAACTTCATCACCCACATTTAAGTCTTCACCCAAAGTCCCAGAGGCATAAAATTTGAAGTAGTCATATTTGCCTGATTTTACTGCATACCCTTGAACTTTCCTGTGCGGCTAAGAGTCTGAACCTGTTTTTCTTTGGTGTGACTAGATTTCTTACAATAAGTACACCAGTGACCGTCTTGGTTGGGCCTAGAGAAAGAAGAAGAAGACCCTAGTTTAATTGTCTTACCCATAGCCAAGACTGATCCACCAGTGGTCTTATCATCAAGCATGACAGCCCTATGACTTTCCTCTTCCCGAACAGTGTAGAATACCTCAGACGGTGATGACAGTGTCTCCTTGCTTAGAATATGAACCTGAATAAGGTCATATTCAAAATTTAGGCTAGAGAGGAACTCAAAGATCCGATCCCTTTCCACAAAACTAACCAACGTGGAAGTATCTTTGCTACACTCCATTTTGAGATTCTAGTATTGATCCAACTCAATCCACAGGCCATTAAGGGGTTCATAACAATCAGCAACTGAGAGTGCCCCCTGTTTGGTAGCAAATATTTTAGTCTTCAACTCATAACAAATGGCTATATCTTATTTCATAGAAAAGGTCTGACAAAGATTGTCCCAAATTTCATGGGAGGAAGGAAGGAGCATACAGTTTCTGCTAATCTCAAGAGTCATAGAGTTTCAGAGTCACGTCATAATAAAAGAGTCTTCATCATCCGATGTCTCAAAGTGAGGGTCATCCTTCTCAGAGGTAGTCCCTTTAATGTGGTTAACTTCTGACGGCGCCCCTTAAGTGTAGTACGAATGACTTGGGCCCACTGCATGTAATTTTTTTCATTAAGGCGATAGGTGAGATGCAAGACTGAGAGATCATTAGGATTCAGAGGTGGGGGCGGTGCCGCACTGAGTTGTGAGATGGCTTTAGTAGTCTCGTCGTCTGACATACTCGAGGGAACAAACACAGAAAGGGGAGCGCAGTGCGAGGTGTTGGGAATCACGGATACATCACACAGCAGAAAACAAAATTCTCACTAAGGATCCATGCGAAAAAGTCATAATCCGAGTTTTTTAAAAAAAGTTTACCTCTTGAAGCGTGATCAAAAGGAAGTGATGTGAATCACCAACACCGTAACAGCGACGATGTCTCTGCGGTATCCACACGAATAGACTCACGAACGTCTAACGTCTACAAAAATGAGTCTCACGTCTCTCACACAGTGCTAGCTGCGAAAAGAATAGAAGAACCTGTCACTCTCTCACTCACTGTTTCTATCAAGTGCGACTAGGATTTGTAATTCGTGCCTTAGTAGCCCTCTTAGCAGTACTATTTATAATAGCGATTGCCTTAAATGAGTGTAAGCAGCAGCAGGGTAAGCTGTGTAACCCTAGACTCATCTATTATGAGTCCTGTCCACATTTAAATCCGAGTCCAACTTGGATATATTGCTCCAATTTAGTCTACTCTATGTGTGTGACCTTGCAGGTTCTCATAATGTTGGCAGTAATATTAAAATCTCATTTTAATATTATAAGCAGTGAGCGGTATCTAGCAACACATCGCTGCTACCCAAGTAATGAGAATATCAGTAATTTGACATAACCTTTCCGTGACCAATGTTTCCGTGTCATTTAGTCCCTTTGTCAATATATCTAGATTGAACACAAGACATGGAATGCGTCACCCTTGTATAGTCCAATCATCCGTTTCCTGATACTCTAGTAGACTTTGTAATAACAAATGAAATCAATATCTCATATTGACTTATTTGAGCATGACCATACATTTCGCAGTCTCACTCAATCAGGGGACCCAAAAATATCACTCTTGTTATGTAAGAGTGATAAATCTCATTTAGGTCACTCACATCCCTCTGCATGATTCACGGTATGTCCAATAACTAACTTTATAATCACCTTGTTACTAATAACGTTTAATGGCATTAAAACACACAACGCCATATGTAGGAATCGTAGTGATTTCAAGTCAAAGGACCACAGACACCATTATCACTATGAGAATCGCTTATGACACTCACGTAACGATCCATGTAGCATTCTCATAGCGGGTCAGTCCAGTACATCATTACTCTAATATGTACCCATGTGAAGACTTGATATCTCATATTCATGACCCGTGAGATGTGGTCATCAGTCTACGCATATACTAGTCTCGATGCATTATTGTTGTCTTAATTAATAATAATATTTGACTAGGGACATTTAAGAATAGTGTTCTAATTTTATCCCGATCAAGTCAACCACTTAATGTCCTATGGCATCAAACATACTATTTGTTGATACCTAATTTTGTCCATAAAATTTTATCACTTAATCAAGGATTAACGCTTAATTGCAGTGTTGTGAGCGCTTGGTTTGCTTGGTCTTTTTTTAATTTTTATTTGTGCAAACAAAAATAAAAAATATAATAAAAACAAAAATAAAAAATAATAAATAATACAAATTCCTTCTGTTGTTACAAAAAAACAAAAAAAAATAATAAATAAATATAAAAAAAGGAAAACGTAGCTTTTCATAGGTCGTGTCTTAGATTAGCTACTCAGCATTTTGCACACCTTGGAGAGCTGCCTATCATAGATAGGGAAGGGGCAGTAAGCGTTGGAGAAGGAAGAGCTTGGAGCAGAGAGCAGCAAGCACAAATGAGGAAATGCTATGGTGACCCAAGCTGGGTCAACCCTGGCAGCCTCTCCAGAGTCTCCACCTCGGACAGGGGGAGGCCTCCGAATTTTTCAGATACAAAGGACAAAGGGGAAAGCAAGCAAGAGGGGATTTTTTTTCCACAGACGAAGATCACCACCCTTCAAGCCACCACAGAACCATCACCAAACCACCATCAAACTCAAACTCTCCATCTTCTTCACCCCTGGCTATTTTCACCATCCTGACCCATCAGAAACCACCTTGACTGATTACCTTCCAACTTCATCTTCCTCATCCTTCATCTTCCAAGGATCACAACCGTGACCCCCTCACCATCCATGAACCCACCATTCTCACCACCTTCAACAACCAATAACAACCACCATAAACCAAGCATCCCATCACCATTCATCTTCGTTTTCACCAACTCACCACCCACAACCGAGTCAACTCGGTGAGCCACCACCAACCACCATCATCACTTCCCTCCATAACCACCATAACTAACCCCTTCCACCAACACCTTTACCTTTTCCTCCACCAAACAACCAATAGTTTCCCTTCACCACCATCCTCTATCTCACCTTCAACAACCAGCCGTAACCCAGCCACACCCACAGATCTACCACCGAAACAGGACTCCGTTCGCACAGCACGACACCGGCCAGGTCGTCACCACGTGCAGCGCCGCACACCACCACAAACCCGCTCCTCCTGCTGGACCATGAACCTGCACGAGCTCAGATCCGAGCCCCACTAGCACGAGCCCGCTCCTCCACCGTCAACCCAGGAGCCGCGCCGCACACCGTCCTCCACGCTCAGCCAACCACGCCCGGATCTGCTCGAACCCACTGTCCAGCCGTAAGCCTAGTTCGAACCAGACCCAACCTCCGTCCGTGTCGCAAACCGGTCACCACCACGCAGATCCGGCTGCCGCGCCACCCACGCGAACCACCGCTCAGCCCAGCGAACGCCGCTGCGCAGCTCCGAGTCGTGACCCAGTACGCTCCCCTCGCAGACCCGGTCGGTACCGCGTTAGCCGCCACTCTCCAGCCCGTCACCGGTGACTCACGATCCTCCGCGCTCCCATTGCTGCGTATCACGCCGACCTCCATAGCCACCGAGCATCAATTGCCCCTTTCCTGTGTGAGTGTCTTTCTGCTCCTCTGTCAAAGGCCAAATATCATTTTTGTCTTTTGTTTATTGCTATTTCGTTTACCCCTTGTTGAATAAAAAGAGAACCAAACCAAAAAAAAAAGGACAACAAAGTAATTGGGCTGCTAATATGTTGGGCTACTGAGTATCATGGGTTTCATCATTTTCAGAAATTGGGACAAGGTTTATATGGGCCTAGTTATTTCCTTGTTTTAAAAAACAAAAAAAGAAGACAACTTCAATTGCTTTTGGTGTGTCAGAAAAATGTGACAATGTAAAAATATTCATATACAAAAAAAAAGAGAAAGAAATAAAAAATAAAAAAATAAAAAAATAAAAAATAAAAAGAATTATTTTGTGTTGTTGTGCTTAATTTGGTTTTATTTGTATTTACTTGACTTATAGTATGATAATGTGTTATTTGTGTAATTACTTGATTGTCCTTGTGCACACCTTAAAATAAAATAAAATAAATCTTTCAATTCATGCAATGACCAATGATGATGATTGAATAGCGGATGCTATCTTCATTGTCATTTGGATTATAAGGGTTTATTGAGTAGTCTGGTACTAACTTGAACCCTGTGCAAGAATAAATTTAGTTTTAAATAAAATCTTTTTTTTCAAAAATCTTTTTTCTAATAAAAATCAACAAACTCACAATCATTTTCTAAAGAACTACGTGACTTTGAGTTCTCCATTGCACAAGGAGATACGTAGGAGCAGAAATCCATTTCTGTCAAGCCAAATTTTTTCTTCTTCATAATTTGGTTGTTTCTTTTATTTCTTTTTAAAAAATAAAAAAAATAAAAATAATTACAAAGTCTTTTGTTTAAAGGGGTTAAAATAAATATATTTGAAATTATTAAAAATTTACACAACTAACTTAAGGTACCGTTCATGGAAAGTGTAGGGTGCTAATACCTTCCCTACCTGTAATCGACTCCCGAATCCAAACTCATTTTCAAAAGACCAGTTTTCCTGATTAAAGGGTTTTTGTAATGTTTTCCTAATTTAAATAAACATTAGTAGTGACTCCATTGATTTTATATTTTTTTTTTGTCGTCCCGTTGCGATCCTGGTTGCGACACTATTTTAAGAACTTTATTATGTTTATTAAAAAGAACACAATAAATGAAATGCCTCATATATTAAAATTAGCATAATAGAATATATGTAAATACAGATAAAAAGTACCAGACTTTAGGGCATACACCAACACGAGGCGATGGTGTGCGGTGCCAGACGGCTGTGCGTGGTGCAACTCTGTTTCGTCGGTGATGTGCTGGGCAACTCTGTTTCGCTGGTGGTGCGTTGTGAAAGGGTCATGCGGGGCTCCGATCTGGGTGAGGACGATAGTGCGACGACGATTGGAGTCTTGGATTCCGGGTGAGGGGCGAGGACGGCGATGTGCGGTGCATGGGTCACGCGCGGCTCCAATCTGGGTGAGGACAATAATGTGAAGGTTGGAGTCGTGGGTTCCGGGTGACGAGCAAAGATGGCGACAGCGATGAAGTCTGATTGAATCACAGTGATGAAGGCTAGTCTGATTAGCAATAAAGGCTGATTACAACGGAAACAACAGAAACTCCTACATCAGAAACTTTGATACTAACTTAAAAGAGTATTTATGAATATTGTTATTGTTTGAATATAATTATACATGTATAATTTATATTATATAGGTTTATGATAATTATTATTTATTTAAAATAGAATTAAATTACAAAAAATAAATTTATCCTAATACTAGATTTAAATCTATTATAATAATAAAAATAAAAAATAAATATATACAATAAAACCCAACAATGATTATGACTTATTATGAAAGCTTTATCTATTTCATGGCCTTCTATTAGAGTGTCTTAAGATAATAATTTCTGAGACTGAAAAGTAGGTAAGCAAGTGCTAAATGATTGATAACAGAAATGCTATTAAGGAGTGGTTGGGTAAGAAGAGACGAAAGAATCCACATTAGGAGGGTAAGTGTCATGTGGGTTGCCATGTGAAGGGCATTAAATTTTTTAACAGGGGCTACCTCCCAACAATTACTAAAACATACTTCCAAACAAGGCCCCATGTGAGAAATCATTGACTCGTGAAGTCGCGACAACGGATATAGAGCTATAGCATATCTAGGGAAAATTGTCCAGAAGAAAGTCAGAGAAAACTAATAGAATAATCTATATATATTGGGAAATCTAAATTCTATTTAAGATGAAACAGGGTTATGCCATTTTTTTGGTACAAAACATGGTTATGCCATTTGTAAAAACGATTTTCAATTTCACTTTCTTTGCTAAGCTTCAAAATGACTTACCTCCCCTTGATCAAATTTGCATCGCATTGGAAGCCAATGACATTAGCTTATCTAGACTTTGCACCTCTAGACAAAAAGAAAATTAAAATTGCACTATTGAGAACATAAATTTTGTCATTAGGGATTTTGAACTGTGCAATGGGATAGTTTATTCTTCCTCTAAATTTTATGTAACCATGTTAAAATATCAGTACAAACCCAATAGAGTGGGAGGAGTTTAACATACCACAAGGGTTGTGGTATGGATACAACAAGCATTTTTCTCTTCAAACACCGGCTATCCAGTTTTTTATTTTGTTCTTTTTTTATTTGGTTGGGTGTATGTGTATATGTGTTTGTATGTAAATATTATTAGTTAAATTTTGTAGAATTTTTTGTATGTATAATTATTTATAAAAAAAAGTAATCTAACTAAATTTGTGTGCGAATTTGAGTATATGTAAATATTATTAGTTAAAATATATAAAATTTTCTATATAAAGTTTAATAGATTACAGGTTATTAATGTGATCTAATTTGGCCAATTATCAACGGTTATTAAGGGTTGTTGTATGCATACAATAACCCAGATTATGGTATTGAAAACGCACCCAATATAGTGTCCCTTAAAAGAGTTTGAGGGTTAGATTCTTTCTTTTTTTCACTTTTACTTTTTGCATGAAGGATTGGATTCACATTATAGTTTTATTATGTAGGACAACAAACAAGTAACGGCGCAAACAAACAAAAGGCAAAACAAAAAATCTGCTCGGATTTTCGAAAGGAAAAATGCTATGTAGATAAATGTTGCAGATACAAGGGTAGCCGCGAAAAGCTTAAATGAAATGACAGAAATGAAGGAGTTGTATAAATAATCTGAGTTTAAATAATTAGAGATCTTTACAATGTTTTAAAAACTTTTTGACCATTAATGTTTAATTGACTTTACTTATTATAATAGATAAAAATATTTTATTCTTTCCTCTCATTTTTTTTATAAATGTCCACTCTTTCAATTTGTGGATATAACTTATTGAATATATTACAGATAATACATCTTAGTCATAGATATAAAATTCTTGCAAATTAATGATAAAAAAGTAAAGAACATCTATGCTTAAAAATATTTTAGAAGCATTTTAAACTTTTCTTAAATAATATGACAGTAATCCTTTCGCTGTGGCCAAGGAGCTCTCAGAGCAGAAATTGGCAAGTTTACTTCCAGCATATTTTCAGAGAAGGCAAAGGGTGTGTGGATGTCCTTTTTAAGCATGCACAATCTCTTCCTCAGTGTATCTACTTGTTAGAGTCACTTCATTCTTATTTACATTTTTTTGTATCAAACGTGATTTCAGTACTTTTTTTATTGTCTTGTTGCTGATTATTTGGACTGTTTCCATTGTTTATAAAAAAAAAAAATTGATTTACTATGGCCGTAATTTTTTTTGTACCATTAATGAATAAAAGTACGACATTATTATTATAGTAGCAATTGTAGTTTTCATTTGTAGTAAAAATGTTCTGAAAATTTTTAAAATAGGTATCATCATATAATTTATCGATAAATATAAAACAAAATTTGTTTATATTGTCATTGAATCAAAATTAAATTCAAACAACAATAAAAAGTAAGTATTAAACTTTGAACTTACTCGCTTGATCAATCTACCTACCATATGGAAAATTGGAAAATTGGACCCAAAGCTTTGAATATAGTCTGCCATACAAGAAAATGGAGATGGACACTGATTCCCTATTGCCATATCTATTTGCATAAAAGCAGAAATGCTATCTTCCTGTTCATATCATAAGTTTTCTGATGCCAGTGGTAATCTGGTGTATTGTCCCAAACATTACTCAGACACCATTCTGTGGTCATTGTAATTGCAGTATACCTACCGGACAAACTACCCCGTATTTGGGATGAATGAAAATGGTACTGTAGCTTTACAATGGCCTCGTCTTGTCTGTGGACCTATACATAATAAGGAATGTACAGTTTCTATCTCCGGGAAGGACAATGCTTGCTTCTTCGATTTGATGGTCCTGAACAAAGAAAACCAAACTCTCCTATCACAAGGCTCGTATAAGCAAACATAGTTTAATTCTTATGCATGGTCCTTGTATTATGTGTCTGTTTTCAGCTTGAAACAGAGCACATCTGGATACATGTTTGATTGTAACACGATATCGAAGATTTTTCTTAGATTGTCAATCACTAACTATCTCAAAAATTGAAGTTGTTAGATGAAGGTTTATAAATAGTTTTATATCTAAGAGGCCTCCTCATCGAATTTCATATCACTTGGATACAAAAGTTTTGATAACAGTTAATGATTATAATAAATGATAAGATTATTTATCTCTATTTTTTATTTTTTTCTTATTTTTAACTTAAATTTTATAAGTGTTTTAAATTTAATTATAAATTTTTTTTTTTATTTTTTATTTTAATTTATATTCTACTTAACAAAATTTAAATAAAAAAACAAAGAAGGAGATAAAAAATAAAGCCAGTTGATCTTTATCCAATACAAAAAGCTTATGTAGATAGCTAAAGGTTTAATGATCGTTTTATATCTAACACTGATTACACATGTTCCAAACTTCCAATAGCCTTTTGGTCACAAAAATCTTTGTTTTATATCCTATAGTTGGATACAAAGTCCAATTTGGAAAGTTTTGATAGTTTTCTATTTTCAAGTTATCTTGATGTGTAAGTAACCGACTGTTTGTCTGAAAACAAAATGATGAGGGAAAGAAAATGGGAGAAGCAAAAATTGATAATAAATTTTGACATGATATGTGAATTGACAGTGATACATTACTAATTTGTAACATCTCCATTATTTCTCCTCCTCATTTGATTTTCCAAACCAAAGCTAAATTTCTCCATAAAGTCTCGTGAGTTATATACGCATATATTAGTTAAGGATTGGATGTCTAAGAAAGATAACACGCATGAGAGATTGTAATAATATTTTGTTATTCAAATTAGATTACTGTACGTGCGTGCACGTGCACACACATATATATATATTTATTGTTTCTCAAAATATTCTCACTTAATAAATAAAAGACTATAGTAAAAAGATAATAATGAGATAATTATGGATAAAGTTTCACTTGGACATTTATTGTATAATTTTTTAGACTATTTTATAATTTTGTTTTGATGCCACCTTAAATTTGGGGGTCCTTCTGCGTTTATAATTTTTACTTGCAGTGATTTTTTTGCCAATAATGTCAACTATAGTTAATACTCATACCAAGTTGACATTATTTTGATCGAAAATTAAATGTGATTACATTTTAGGCTTTGGTCACTAACAAAAGTGGTCCTAAAATAATTACCTAATCTATGGAATTATTGTTGTGAACTTAGCCCACTCAATTATGATTCATCTCATGTCATGAACCTAACTAACTTTATGTATGTGGCTTAATAATGATCTGGGCCTTCAAAATCAGATCACTCATCCCTACAGAAGAGGACCCCCCTTGCATTCATTATCAGTTTCATTTCAATATCAAGGTGATCAGATTAAATGACTGAAGCCATATGTGTGTGGTACTAGAAATCTTCTAAAGATTAGAAACTAAGAGCTAGTAATGAATATCAAATCCAAACTTAGTGAATCTATTAAGGGATAGTTGGGGAAGGGACGGAGGGGGTTCAAAATCTAAACAGAACATGCACGTTCCATGTTTCCTTATGTGCATCCTCCTCCAATATACACCAACTCTGACTTTGACTTGCCTTCCTTTTGCTTGAACTCATGAGCAACGACAGACCAATTGTGATCTTCCACGCGTCTGAATTTCGAAAAGTCCATATCTATTTGCTTGTGAAATTGAGTCAACATTATTAGAGACAACATTGTTGGTGAAAGCAACAATGAAGGGAGGAAGGCAAGCTGCCCTAGACCACACACTAAGAATAAAATTTTGGGAAAATATACCAATATATAATAATTGATATTTCTTCCTTTTCAATGATGCTAGGATATGGTCAGTGTGGCGTCATATAAAAGGAGATCAATGAAAGTGAGCTCAAAATAAATTGGACAAGAGGTGCAAAAATGTGCAGTGGGGTTGAGTTGTGTCCCATGAGTCCATGTAGAGCAATTTTACAGGTTGATAACCAGATAGCAGTTGTTAAAATTCTTGCATGCTAGCAGTGTGAACTTATTGGCCAAGACAAATATTTGCCTTGTGCACTTTGTTGGGGGGAAAGCAGCATTGCATATACGTTTTTTACTAGAATCATATGAAGATACCTTCGTCTCTGTAAGAGAGAAAAAGGAAAGATAAGAACATGGTTTAGAAGGCAAAAAAAGGAAACAAAAAAATCAAGCCAAAAAGTAGTTGTATTATTCCAATTTTCAACACCATGGAAAAATCTGGCATTGTGTAGTCAAGTCATCAATTTATTGTTTTGTCACATTCATCTGTCAAATAATTTTAAAGTGTTTTACTGATAAAACTATAGTTCTGTATAAAATTAAACTATTGTACGCACACATGTATTAGTACTTTTCGTCCTTATATTATATTGCAATACTTTTTGGTGAGAGATTTTTAAAACAATAAAGAAAAATGTGTAAAGTAAGGTTGTCAATCAGTGGACAACCTTGAAGAGCAGTTATCTTGAGAGTTCATATTAATGTTAATTCTCTTCTTTATGGCTTTTCTATAAAAATTACCCTTTTCCTTCATAAAGATGAGTCGGTGACATTTGATCTTAGATAAAGATTGCTTTATCAGCTAAATCAATTGGCACACTGCTTATAGCTCGTTAATGAGAAATTATACACAGCTTTCTTCTATAAAGCCACATTGACAATGAATATAAGGTAATCTATATGAGATCAACAAAATCAAATTGAGATAAGGACATTGCAAAAACATGGCAAAAATTCCCATCCATTTGATCAACTGGAGTTGATACAGCACAGCTGGGGCTGGGGGGACCTAGCTATCTGGTCAATAAAGTTTTTCTTTTCTTTCTTAAATATGATTCTGACCGTGTTACCTTACTAAGCAAAAGCTACTGCGCGTGAACCATCATCACATGGCCATTATGGGGAAATTACTCCGAACTCTACATTCATGGAATTAAGCTAATCAAACCGGCAAGCCTAGCCTGCCTTGCCATGTGCGTTGAGTTTCTCTGAGTTTTCTTTACCTTACTTCTTCTGTAACAAGGGATGGAACAAAAGAAAGAAGGAATAGCTTAAATGCAAAGCTTAAAAACATTTTAGCCAAAAGAAGCCGTTCAACAAAAAAGAATAAGGAGACTTACACAACTCGTTTATTTATAATTATTTATAATTATACTAATGCTTCTGTCACAATTTAATAAGTAGAATTGCTAATGACTTTATCAGTCTTAATACTCCCATCTAACTCATTTTCCTCTATTCTCTAATCAAATTTTAGGATATCTCTTGTTAGAAAAAAAAATGTAAAAAAAATCACTTAGATGAAATTAAGTATACAATAGTGTAAAATTGTGAAAATGAAAATTGTATAAATGAAATTTCTAAGACAACTGGACAAACTACCAAAAGTGACAACAAAGAATAGAAAATTAGTGGAAATGCAATAAAGTAATCTAATACATACTGACATACATACTATTAACGGCCTCACTTATTTTAAAAAAATATTTTTTATCTAATTCAAATATTATAAATATATATTTATTGTATATTTATGTGAGATAAATATTAAATTAAATTATATATGACTAACATTTTTATAAGGTATAAAATAATTTTATAAATAAGTTAAAAATAAAAATTAAAGTATAAAAATTAAAAAATATATATTTTAAGTTTTGGGTAGTTTGATTCATGGGCCAGGATTAAAATATTAAATGCTAGAAAGTGCCAAAGCAAAGGCCCCTCCGACCACCCTTGTCACATTTCCCACTGCCCATGTCCCTTAGAACATGGAGGAAATTATGGCATTTTCCCCTGCTTAAACTCTCATTCTCTCTCTCATCTCGAACACCATAAAAGCCCTCATTGAGCAACAGGCACTTCCTAGTTCTTGAAGCTACAAAACCATCAATCCCAAGTGAGAAAACACTGCAACATAAAAGTAAATAAACAAGACCACCTCTATCATTGTGGTCGAATCCAACCAAAGGAAAACCATCCATTGTTTACAATACTTTGACCCTCTTGGTCATCACCCCACCCTTTTACATGTTTTAAGGAGAAAGATTCTCATCCTGAAAAAGCTTTCCTTGAAGCTGAAAAGGGAGGTAAGAGTGAGTCATAAAGAGATGGAGATTGAATCAGCCAAGTGTGAGTGTTGTGGGTTGAAAGAGGATTGCACCCAAGATTACATCAGTGATGTGAAGGCCAAATTTGATGGAAAATGGTTATGTGGGTTGTGCTCAGAAGCAGTCAGAGATGAAGTCAGCAGAGGGAAAAAGCCATCAGCCATGGATGAAGCTGTGAAAGCTCACATGTCATTCTGCAGGAAGTTCAAATCCAATCCAGCAGTTCGAGTTGCAGATGGTATGAGGCAGATGCTAAGGAGAAGGTCAGGTGACTTGCCTTCATCTCCAGCTTCATCAAAGAAGTATACAAGGTCAACCAGCACTTCTCAAGTGGGGGATTCTTCAACTTTCCCATTGTACTGATGATGACAACCAGAGGAGGGTGCAAGTGGGAACAGGGCAGAGGAGACTCTCTGCTTTGGTTGAAATAAAAATTGATAGTTTTAGCCTTTTCTGGTTATGCTTTTTCATCTTGTCATGTACAGGCAGTGTTATTTCAGATGAAGGGTCTTTCTTCTGTTTTTATTTTACTTTTCCTACTGATCCCTAGTTTGGTATTCCTAATTCCCTATATCATCTCTTTGTTTTCTTTTCTTGGCAACATAGACCTAATTTTCAAGGAAAATAGAAGATGATCCCAACTTTATTGTGCATGAAACAGATGTGAACAGAGCCGTTCCCCTCCAAAACTTTGAGTAATGTATTGGATTAATTTCTGCTTAAAATGGAGAAAACAAAATCCAGTTTTATTGCTTCTGAGTAGAATGAGTATTTCCCTGTGTGTCATATATAGAAAAGTGTTTTGGGTGCTAACAAACTTCTTGTTTAATTATCACAAGTATTTTTAAGACTTGGAATTATGATGAAGTGGAAGGCTGGATCTTTCCCAAGCCATCTATCTTTCTCTCTAACTTAGTGTTTGCACCTCTATTGGGTTATTTTCTGTCTTTTTGCTTTCCATAATTTGTATCCCCTCAAAGAATAGGAACCATCTAGAGTGATAACCTTGAAATGACTCAGAGAATGAAAACTTTTTTTTTTTCGCATACATTTTTCTTTTCAGAAGATGTAAAAGAAGCTAAACGTCCTTTGCAAGTCAAGTGACATTTGATGCATTACCCGGCAGTAAGTAAATTGTTAGGTTTAAGGTGCAATTTTTGGTCACTCTATTCTCCCTAGTGCCTAGATATTTGTCATACTTGACATAGAATCAAACGGTTTATAATACCAAATAGAAAAAAAAATTCCACAAACATATCTGAGAATCTGATTAATCTATTCTTAAAGGCTAAAGCAACACCAATTGTCAACTTCCCACTCCATCATACAGGGTTAGTTTATGCCATGGCCCTCAATTTCCAATTACAAAATGTGAATTTTATCACTACCCTTTTATGGACGATGACTTCATCACAACTTGGCAGCTTTAATGATTATAATTTTAAAATTATTTTATTTTCAAAAAATGTTAATCATTAATCAATCACAATTATATTAGAGTATAGGTAGGTAAAAAATGAGATAAGTTTAATTATAAT
The DNA here is from genome assembly GCA_029884595.1 of Ormosia semicastrata. Lineage (NCBI taxonomy): Eukaryota > Viridiplantae > Streptophyta > Magnoliopsida > Fabales > Fabaceae > Ormosia > Ormosia semicastrata. The sequence continues at coordinate 62,494,126 of JAQQTO010000059.1, forward strand.
TAAATGATAAAAATTATATAAATATAAAGTGATGTGTGTATAATTATATTTCGGACATTTTTTTTTCCATTACTTTATGTGGTTGATGATAGTTTTCTTTAGGTTGAGGTATACAATCTATAAAGTTCCGTTAAATGAAGAAACATCAAGTGGCTAAGACAATAATTTGGCAGTGGCTAAGGATGGTGTATGAATTGTGCTCATTATTGTACTTGATTATAATTAACTAAGGTTTGTGTGAATTATAAAATCATCATTAGCCTGCTGCCATTTTGGCGGAGCCAAGTTGAATCCTGGCCGTCACTAGCTCACAGCCCTTGGAATCCGATTCTTCAATCTTTCATGCAACAAAGAAATGATTGATTTTCCGTAAGGAATAAGAGTCATAATGTTAACCACAAATCCTAATATACCTGTTCTTTTTTGAAAATCCAAACATTATGCTAATAGAACGAGAGTGCTGCTACTGTCTGCTAGTGGAAACTCTTCTTAACATGCTCATCTCTGTACTTCATTATTCATGTCATTATTTTCATAGAAAATTGTTTTATGTAATCATTAATCAGGAGTGACATTTTTTTTTCTCTTTTCAATTATAATTGAGCTTTTAGGAAAAGATAAACAATAAAATACTAATTCAACCTTTTTTGTTAGTTTCACACAATACCTTGTAAATTTGAGAATGGTGGAAGAAAAGATATTAAAAAAATGGAAGAGACAAGGATCAAGCCAAGACCACCAAACATACCACTTGAAAAATTATGGTGGATACCATATGAGCAATTGGCGAAAAACTTCCCTTTTCTGTATAGAAAAACACAATCTAAAAAAATATTAAAGAGAGAGAAAGTGAAAAATGCAACAAAATAAAGAAGGGAGGAGGAAAAAAGTAAATTGATACTTATCTTAATTAATTTTAACAATTATTTAATTCCATATATACTTTTTTAATAATAAAAAGCATTTTAGTCAAATAAAAAGTTTAAAAAATTTTAGAGACAAAAAATATAAGTTAAAAATACATATAATTCTCTTAATTAATAATTAAGATATAAAATAAGATTCAACTGGAATAACGTTCTAAGTGGCCTAAACCTTTTCTTTACGCCATTGTCAATATCATTCGCAACAGTTATATTGGTTAAAGTAAAAGTTACTGTAAGCAGTTAAAAAAAAAAGCCACTGTAAGATATATATAGAGAAACCTACTTTCTTATATATGTTAAAATTTAAAATACAAGAAGTTTATGTAAATTTATAATTAAGGAAGAAATTCATTTAATCTTTTTAATGTTAGGAGAGGCTTAAGCAATAAGATAAAATTTTCTTTTTTTTATAATAAGATAAAATATTTCTTTAACTTCTAGCTTAGTTAAGAAGTGTTATTAATATAAATAAGTTTAATCAATAAGCTTTCCCCAAAATAAATCAAATTAAAGATAATGTGCTTCAATTAACTAATAAGATTTTATAATAATTTGCAAAGTGATTATTCCTGCTTGGGTACTCATCATTTTTGCAAGGGCACCTGATTTATTGCATACAGATTATATATTAATAAATTTTCAAGTGTTTATAATAAAACGAATAATAAATAAATATTTGACAAACTCATATTAAATAAAGGTACCTTAGTAATTTCCTTCCTTCTCAAATGTCATCGGAAACTTGTTTGGGTTAAGTGTCCTCTCTTGGAGTGAGAAATTAAAATCCAAAAGAAACTCCATTGTTAAGAGAACGTGTGAAACAGAAGCATATAGCGTGAGTTTTATATAGAAATGTATATGGAGTTTTGCATCTTGATAAATCTAGTGAAAAAGATACATTGTGCTATTAAAGAATTGAGTTTTGCTATATTTTTTTAATAATTTTTTATTACTTAAAAAAATTAAGTAAAATAAATAAATGTATGTAACATTTTAAAAATATAAAAAAATTTAATATCTTTTTAATAATCAAAAAAATTAATAAAGAAAATTTAGAATTATAAGGGAAGAAACCAAAGCAGGACTGATCGGTTGGTCCTAGAATTTGCCGTGTCCCAATTGTGGAGGACATGGCATTATGTTCGAGAAGGCTAAGAGCAACGACTCCCTCGCTGTTGTGAATTCTTTGGACTCATTCATTGTACAATCTCGTGGAAAATGTGAACTTGTCCCATCAAAATTTCATTGTTTTAGCCCAGCATCATAAGTGAACTTTGCCTTCAATTGATACGCGTCCATAATTTGAAAAAAGGGCTTACATTTTCCATATTGTAAATGAATTGTCAATTGTCAATCAAGAAAATAATTGCCAAGCTAGCATAGGAAAAATTCAGGAAGAGAAAACACGCATTTTTCTCTCCTTGATTGATAGAGGTTAACGTTCTTTCGAGATAAATGGAAGACATAATAATGCTAACTTAGTGTGTGTTTGAATTATAATTAATAAATTTAAGTTTGATTAAAAGTATATTTATAAATTTAAATTTAATTAAAAGTAAATTTGTAATAATATGATTTATATTTAAAAATTTTTATTTCAAAAGTAAATTTAACAAAATAAATGTAAGATAAAATTTACCCAATTGAAAAATTATAACTCAAAAGTAAAAAAGAAAATCTTACTTTTAAACAAACGTAAGTTAGAAAAAAAAATCAACTAAAATAATACAATTCAAAATTAATCCAAACAAATTTACAAATCTTTCAATGAACTTCAACGTGTGTTTGAACTTCCAAATAGATATCCAAACATGCACTTAATAATTGGTTCATTTTATGGTGCACTAAGTGCATCGGTAGAGGACAATTTTTAAATTTTTTTTTGAGAAGTTTGTAATTAGTACTATTTTTTTCTAAAATCTTTATAATTGTATATGCTAATTCCGAATTCGTTATAAAAAAATATTTCCAATATTTCCACTTTTGCATCTCGTACATCAATGGGTCTTGTCAAAGTTTTCTGGGATTAGAAGTCCAGAGAAATTTACCTCAATCTTTTGGAACAAGGCCAAATGCCATTAAAGCACAAGAAAAGCCAAATATGATATATCTGCCATGCAAGCATATATTTTTCTTTTTCATTTTCATTTTTTCCGTAAGGTATTATTGAATCCCAGAGAGAATAAAAAATGGGAACGTGAGAAATCAAAACCCCTACCACATAACCACAAACTTTGTAAAGATTAGAGGAAATATCAATTTGAGTCTCCACTATTACCAAGCAAGCATATCTACCTTATAAAGTTAAATGTTGTATTTATTAGGGATTGATGTAAAGTGAGAGACTGCCCTTTGGGACAAATTTAAACACTACTAGTGAATTGGGCGATAGGGCTCATCAACCATATGCTCCAACCAACTTCCTCTAAGAACGACACAAGCACAACACACAATATACTGCCATATAGACCACATACATATGGTCAATCTTGAAGTGGGTGGTATTTTTAACCTTTTCAATTTCCTTTCACCTGAAGGCTACATGTGTCATTCTTGAGTTCCTTAACAATCCAGGCCATTGTTTCTTGAGATGAGTTGTAATCCCAATGGGTTTGGTTTATAAAATATATACTTGTGACTTTGCCATCAATGATGCTGATGCTTCCCGACAATGTTGGAGTTGGGTTTGCTTTGCCTTGACTTTTGTCTCAGTGAAAATAATGTGCCAACAATTGGACTTGCATATTTCGTGGAATTTTACGTGGCTTCCCAAAATCTATTTGACACTAATTAATATATTACCCTGGAATTCATTGCCCCAGTTGTCTTTTCATCAAACTGGTCTAAGATAGACTACATTAAAATCCTATCTTTCAATGATCCCTCCCACAAAGGTAATCTTTGGAGCTAAACGTTCCTCATCATACCTGTATGGAACGCCATTTGAATAGACAAAAAAGCATAGGATATTTCAAGAGCCACGACCAACTTATTAAGTGGTTGGAAAATAGGCCACAAAATATGCTAATGATGTTTGCAACCCTGGTTAAAAGGTCAAGTATCAACTTCATGTCATTCATTCGGAGAATGCTGCAATGCACCCTTTGTTAGTGTGGCGCATGCATGTATTTCACAGTGATATGCAATTGTAGGTTACACCAGTTAATGGGTTAAAATGACATTTTAACCATTATCAATGGTGGTTGTGCAAATTCTGGCGAACGTCACGTGGCAGTGTGTCGGATATCTAGTGACAGCATGAATCTGGTGGTTGGCTGAGGGAAAAGTGGCGAACACAGTGGAGGGGTTAGTTGGAGGAAAAGAGGACCTCAGATGCATAGATCTAATATGACAACCACGGTGGAAAAGAAAAAAAAGGCGCGGCAGAACTAGTTGGACACGCTAGTGAAGCTGTGGACAACATTATTGTGAATGCAAGTGTGAGTTAAATGCGAGAGAAGAAGTCTCACATTAGTAAAGAATAGGTAAGCTGAAGGCTATATAAGTAGAAAAGACCTATGGACCTAATGCCTTAAGGTTTTGAGTTAAGATATGGTGTTAAACTCATTTATGTGGTTCTTCAATTAGCTCATTGATGGAGATCTCCCTGACTTTTGAGATCCTCCTATGGCCCAACAATGATATCAGAGCTGATGGTTCGACTTAGATAAGTATTGGTGTGGACGACGGTGATTGGTAATATAACACCCTAGGCTGACCCCGGCGGCATTAACATTATACTTAGTATTATACACCCATGGGGTGAATATTCAATCCCAACTTCGTGCTCCAACACTTCTTAGGATCGAACTTGTGTCCTAAGGGTCTTTACATTCTTTGCAGAATTGCCTCTCACTAATTGAGCTTTTATGTAACGACCACCCTCTCTACTACTAGGGGGCTGCCACACTACTAGGATATTATCTGACATTAGACACAACATTCAATTCTCACCTTCGATCTACAGTCCTTCCCTAGGAATTGAACTCGCCACACCACCCATGCGAAATGGGGTTCAAAGTATTGGGATTGGCTAGCCGACCATGGGTGGTGCTTCGCAATTAGTTGGTGGTGTGGTGATAGTCATGGTACAAAGGTTGCGATTTAGGGGGGTTTCTGGGTGGTGATAGCTAATCAATGTAGGGAAGCTCCGACGAGGTCGTTGCTAATGGCGAGGTCTTTGCAAATGTTTATAGCCAATATAAAATTTCCACATTTGATCTATTTTAACTATTTTTTTTAGTGTATCAATAATTTGGATTAAGTGTACATCCATGCCTCGTGTAAATGGAGGATGCATATAAGGTGATTCTAATTCATGGGCATTGGATCCCATCACCTTAATCTAATTTAATATCCTTAGCTTTTTTTTTTCTGGTTTCCGAATGAAAAAGGGTAGGTAATATTAGGAGCATAAGTCTAACCACATTACATAATCACAAAAGAGAAATGATTTTTGTTCAATTCAAATACTTTTATCATATATTTTTTGTATATTTGTGTGAGATCAATATTAAATTAAATTATATATAAATATAATATTTTTATGAGATATAAAATAAATTTATAAATGAATTAAAAAATTTAAAATATAAAAATTATACGAATTACGAGGCTGAGCGGTGAATTTACAAACGAAGCCAACCTCTCATCCGATTAGGAATACTAAGCCCATCTAACAAACCTTATGGGCAGCATAATTAGCCTTTCTGGAAACATAGGCAAAAGTACAATTATGAAAAAAAAAGGGACTTTAATTCCCTAATATCTGCATATAAAGATCCCAGTTCTGATATATCAACTATTTTCGCAACAGATTTGGTAGTCAGCTATTTTTCTAAGTTTTGGGCTTGGATATACAGTGGAATATAAACATTTTAGAGTCTGTTTATTTGTGCTTAATTTGTAATAAAAATATTTATTGTTAAAAAGGTCACTTCTCATACATGTATAATTATTTGGACAATTTTTTTAAAAAAAATTAGAATTGAAAAAAATCAATTTTATAATCAGAAGATGAAATGAATATCTTCTTAAACAATAAATCAGTTTTATAAGAGATACAATAGAAGAAAAAAATTATAATTATATCTAAACACAACATAACTTTTGTTTTTCATAAAAATATGTAAAAAAAAATTATGCTATCTTAAAACTATTTTTTTCCAAAACTTTTTCAATCACATCTTAGTTACTTTCAGACCAACAAATCTGTTACCTACAAAAGTTTTAGTGAATTCAAACTTAGGTAGATTTTGGTGACAATTGACAACAAATATATGAGTCAATTCATTCTGAAAGTGAGCTAAATGATGTTGAATTTGAGCTGACGTTGAAATTGCACCAATTCAAAATTATGATATTTTAATTTCTAATGTTGAAAACTGGAGAAGAACATACGTTTATTCAAGGATCAAATCAGTTAAACTCAAAAAATAATTAAACCGTCAATATGAAAATTAACTCAAGGCAAAAGTTAGTAAACTCAAAAATTCTTCCAGCTTAAGATGAAAATGAACTAATTTCAGAGACTGGACAGTAAACTGAAGCTTTGAATTTCATCAGCAATTTTTAATACATACATATAATTACATTTTAAAAGTAATTCTACTTCACTATCCAAACAAAGTCAAGTTTATTAAAATAACTAATTAAAACATCATTTCCAAAAGTAAATTAATTTTTTAAACATTAGTTCTTTAAATAAATTCAACTAAAATATTGGCTTTTTTCTCAGGTAATTGAAATTTATTCTGAATTTCTATACACTTGTTTAGAATCTAATATCTTAAATCAACAAAAAAAAAAACTTTTTTTTCTCTGAGAAAGCAGCAGGGCTATCAGCTATGTATATCATTTCATTTCAGTATTTCAAAAACGAGTCCCCATGAGTCATGACTCGTCATTAGCAGATATGACCGTTGGGATTCGAATTTGAAAACCCACGTCTTTCTCAAAGTTGAAAGCTTCAAAGTTCAAACACACACATTCAAATCAAAGGAAACAAAAAAAGAGTGCAACACCGGCCACAAGAAAGAAAAAAAAAGTTAACAATCTAGAGAAGCAAGAAGCTATGAGAACCATCTTTCTGCAATCAAAATCCAGCACTGGCAGCACCATGGAAGAAGATCATCATGACAACAGCTGCTACTACCCAGGTTGCAAGAAAGATGCCAATTGTAAATGTGAAATTTGCTTGGCCAGCATCAATGCCACCCTTGACCTCATGCCCATGAGCATCCACAAAAGCTCCCTCACTAAGCTCTCTGCTTCCAGACCCAATGTTGAGTGCACTCCAATCTCCTTTGATCCTTCCATTCTGTCCACACCCACTTCCACTGCTTGGCAGATACCATCTACTCCTGCCACACCCACTTCCAGTGCTACATCAGATTTCAACCAGAAAATGGAAAAGCAGGACAAGGGACAACAAGGGTCTTTCTCTGGTATCAACTTCTTGAGATTGCTACTGGGTTTGGGTTTCCTTTTATCTGCAGATATTGTTTTCCACTGGGTAGCTTCTGTGGTTTTTCAACCTGCTTTATCGCCGGATGTAATGAAAATGGTTGGTGAGAAATGTTGGCAAGTGCAAGGTTTGAATGGAAAGTTGAGGCTTTTGCAGAAAGAATTGACTAGTATTGTTGATGGGAAAGTCTCAAATTGCAGCTATTCTGATTCTACATGGGAAATCAGCCAGGTATTATATTATTCATTAAAAAAAATATAGTTTCTTGATTTGTTAAAGAACTTTGAGTTTAAAAAAGATTACATTTTTATTGATTCTTCAATTGCCAATAAGAAAGTGTGGCTGACCAGCAACTAAAATTGCATATAGGATGGTCTGCTATTGAATTCAAGGTGCACATTGTACAAATCAGCAATAGAGGAGGTAACAATCTGGGGCTGGCCTCTGCAAACAGCAGGATTGCTCACGACTGGGTTCTCTTCTCGAACATTCACTATCTTATCTGGAAGAGTCACAGAGGTAAATTAAATTCTCCACTATGCCTTCCTTTTTCATCTGCCATTAATTGAAGTTTTTGACTAACTTCAAGTCCATTGTCTCTCTTTTTTCTTTGTTCAAAAGTGGAATGGTGGACAAGTTGGCTATTTGATTCGAAAGGCCAATACTTCATGGGTGCAACCAAAATGGGGTGCCTCAGTAGTGCAATTAGACCCCAATACGTGGGTTCTTGAATATCAAAGGAGCTCTATTTTTTATGGGACAAGATTGTATTCAGCAGCATTGGAGTTCCTCAAGTATAGGATTTCAAGAATTATTGGCAGAGTGAAGAAAGATTTCTGGCTGTTAGCTGCATTTGAAGATAACCAGTACAGTGGTTTCACCACAAACAATGGGATTAAAATCCCAACTTGAAGCTAACAGTAGATTTTGGAGTTAACTCATTCTCAATCAGCATAAATATCATTCTCATTTCTTGTGAGAAGCTCCATTTTCTTCTGTTAAGGTTCTCTATTTCGAATTTATCTTTCAATTCAGGATATTCATTTCTATATGATTTGACTATCCTAATTTGCCAAGTCATGCTGTTTCATAAGAAGAATGTATAAGTAAATCTGGTTGGCTTTCCAGCACCGAAATCTAACATCCATCTCTTTGGTATCTTTACATCACCTCCTTGGTCAACAATAGATTCTAAACCTCTATTCTTATAGATATTAGGAAGATGAATAGTATATTTTTTATTCACTTACTACATTTTTATTTTGTTTCTCACTTTATTCACTACTATAAATGATAAACTTGATCTATCAAAGGAGCGCCTAGCATAGCTCTTTCGCTTAAGTCAATTTGTGAACACTAATTCAAAGAAACAGTAAAACTTTTAATTTATAAACTCCTGCGAACCCAAATGATCCTAGATTTGCATGGCATCAATAAAATAGTGGGGTCAACGTCCAATGAGTAAGACTGTCTACTGTTTTGAACACCACAAGTAGCACGGAAGCTTCATCAATACAATATATATACCAAGTCAATTAATAGCATTTTTCAACCAAAGCACGAAGTCAATTTATAGTAGTGAACCTTCACTAAGTTCCAGTACAAGCAGTTGCACCCGCAATACAGGTCCAAGGCATTGTCTCAATACAGGTCAACCATGTAATCATAGTGTCCAGTTTAGGAGAGATGTTGTGCTCCTCAAACCAATCCTGCATGACTTCAAGCATAAAGGACATCTATAAATGGAACCCCATCGGGATCAACATTTTCTGCTTTCATCCTATGGAAAAGGTTTTATGGGCATGGCACTGTCAGCATCCCCATCAATGTCAAAGGCAAAAGCATTGACCATATTGGACCAAGATAACAATTTTTGTCTTGGCATAATCTCAAATACCTCTCTTGCTCTGATCAAGTCCCCATATTTGATTTGGCGTACATATCAATCAGGGCATTGTTGACAGATAGAGCTCTTCAAAACCCATTTTTATCTGCATATGTTTGACTCCATTTAGCTTGAACAAGTGCACCAACATGAGCACAAGCAGAAATGACATTCAGCATTCTGATCTGATCAGGCAGCACTTTTCCCTGTAGTTACATTTCATTGAACAAGTTAAGAGCCTCCTGAGACTGATCCCTTTCCACAATTTGCAAACATGTAAGTTGTAACAAGAGCACGCAGTTTGGACCACAGGCAGAAGTACAGTGCTCCATCAGTTTAATGACTATTTATCACTAATTTCTACTTCTTACTTTATATATATATATATAGTGAAAAGACACCAAAACTAAGTTTTGTAAAATATATTAGTATAAATTTAAATAAATTTTTGAAGTTTAAATAAAATACATTACTAACAAATTATCAATTTATTTGATTTATTTAAAAAGAAAATACTACATCGCTAATTACAACTTATTACTATATGTTTAGTTAAAAATTTATCTATAATTTCTGCAATTAAGTAAACTTTTTTAAGTCTAACAAAGTTAACTAAAAACACTAATGTAAGTGTTAGATAAAAAAATTCTTCAGTAACATAACACTCCATTCAACATAAAGGAATTTTTTAAGATTACACTCTACACTTGTATTTTTATTAAGTTTACACAACTTTACATATATTTTTTAAAGCGTCTACCTATAAACTTCTAGTGTTAGTTAGATAAGGCTAAGGTAAACCTAGCTTAACCTAATTGAACCACAAATAAATTAATAATAACTACTAATAACATGTTTAATAACGCTTAAATTTTGAGAAATAATCGATCTTTTTTTTCCAGAAACTTGTTCTAAAAACTTTTAATTATAAACTATTTTGAATATGAAATAAGTTAATTCAAACACAAATATAGTATTTATCTATAAGTATTAATCTATGAGTATGACTGGAAATTTAAAGAACATATAAAAAGAATTCAGAAGCACCAGCCAGCGAGTGTAGCAAACGGGTGAAGGAAGTGTTCATCTATAGTCTATACTACATAGACAAGGAAATCAAGGCTAAAATGGGTGAGGCGTTTTTTGAACTTGAACAAGTTCTCCGTTCCAAAAAAGGTGCCTTTTTTACTCCGCCCAGTACCCTAGGTTTTTTTACTAAACTGTCACTGTTATTAAAATTATTTATCAAAATGTCATTTTTTTTAACTATTTATCAAATTGTCATTTTTTAACTATTTACCAAATTGCCCTTGTTGTTTAACTATTTACCAAAATGCCACTCTTTTGAAACTATATATCAAACTGTCACCCTTTTGGCTGACGTGACATTTTTTAATATTTTCTGGCCAATCAGGATGCGTCATCCTACTTGGCGCATCGTGGTTGGCTCTGGAACCAAAAACGCCACCCTTTTTTACGCAAGCTATTAAAATTAAATAATTAATTAAAAATTAATTGAAATACTTAATAAATATTTATAAACGTTTATTAATGAATTCATATTAATTACGAGAATAAAATATATAATATAAAATAAAAAAATGACAAATTTAATATGTTAGTAATATTGAATATTATTTTAGTTATTATGAAGATTTATTAATTACATAACACATATGTTTATTTTTTTGTTATTTTTTAAAAATTTATTGTTTCAATTTATTGTTCAATTTAAAAAATGATTGAGGTATTAATTATTTGCTTTTAATTATCTTTATGTATGATTTTTAATAAATTTAAAAACAATCTAATCAAATGTACGTACATATCTTATTATTGAAGTTATTGAATATATTTATTTATTTTGACACAAATAATTTAAACAACATATAAAAAAAATTAAATGGTATATCTTGTAGAAGAGACGTATCACTTAAATGAATTTTTGTTGAGTAGGATTAGGATGATAGTGAGTAAGATTCGATCAGAATAATCCTCTCTCAAATTTTTAGTAATTCGAATTAGTAAAAATTTCGACATGATTTCCTAAATGTTAGATCTCCCCAAAAGCCAATGATCCTGTTTAATGTAACCAGTTACCACAATATTTAATAAAATCTAAAACAGTGCAAAAAGCATATATAGTGTAATCTAATTAGGGTACCAAACTCACAAGAATATATTATCAATAGTATTTTACACAAAATCAATAAATATATTCTCTAAATGTCATCGATGAGATGGGCCCGCATCGAACGCGGTAGCTTTGTGAGATGGTTCGGAAGAGGGACACATTTGTGATGGGTATGGTGGGTAACCTGGTGGTGGGTAAGGATATGGTGGGTAACCCTGTGGTGGGTAAGGATATGAGGGGTAACTCGGTGGCGGGTATGGATACGGTGAGTAAGGGTATGGTGGGTATGGTGGGTAATATGCGGTGGTGGTGGGCGAGTAGGGGTACGTAGCGTAGTAGGAGGTGAGTGGGGGGTATGTGTAGCGGTAGCAGCAGTGCAGGATGCTGTGTCGTATGCTGGCAAGTAGAGCTGGAGTCCTCGGGATGTCGAAATCGTGTCTGACTGCTCGCTAATCCTCTCCTTCTTCTACGCCGCGTTCCCTGTTGGCTCGACTTCTCGGGCGGCCCTGAAATGTCGTCTGCTGGTGGAGTTGGACGCAGCTGTTCCATCGTAATGCGGTCATGCTCCCGCAATGAGTGTAGGATTTGTGTAGCAGCCTCTCGAGCGACAGTGTCGGTAGTTGAACTGAGCAAATACTCTGCAATGTCCGCCTAATAAACATATACAATTTATGTCATTATACTGAATACAAAATACATATAGTCACTAACGAATTAGTAAAGAGCTTACCGCATTCCCAATAGATGCGCTTGTGGGAGCAATCCAGCGTCTGATAATTCTTTTATACCAACGCATGTATTCAGAACGCGAACTGAGGGGTGCGACCAATGGGACTCCCCTAACAAGCTTCTCCCTACGACTATCCCAGGTGGCTATATAAACAGCATATTGTAGCCGGCCAATCCTCATCATGCATGCCTGCCAATGTAACATAGTGCAATCTGTCTGGCTGGAGCGGTCTCCGTGGAATGGGCTGGTCAAGACCAAACTGGCGCATGACGCGGTCTGGCTGGTGCCACTCGACAATATGGAAACATATGAGAGGGACCACTGCCAGCGCTATGTCCCTAGCAGCCACACAAAAAGGTGGCAATGCTGCCACCTGCTCATCCGTGTATGGTTGCCATATAAACTGAAAAAATGAGATGCACAAAACATTAAGACGACATATGCATAAGTAAATATATCAAAGGAATGTAAACGAAGACATACCTCATCGTTCTTCAACTGATCGAAGAACTGACGATAATATGAAAGGACGCCAATCACAGTATCACTCAATACTTTATGTTTGCGCCACCTATTTGGTAAATAAAAGTATTGCAAACGTAAGTATTTTTATTAACAAAGCATGTCATGAAAATAATGTAAAAATATGAAATAAAATAGAAACTTACTCCCATCCTAAGGGACGTAGTTGACCACGACCAGCATCGTAAAACACATCAGGCTCATCATGGTCAGCTAGTGAAGGGGCAAGCAAGGGAATCTGTACCACGCCCAGTACTGCAATAAGATGCATGCACCTCTGATCTCGCGTGCGTTATAGTCTGTAGCTTTACAAAGCTCTCTATACAGGTACGCCAAAACTGCAGACCCCCAACTATACGTCCCGGCAACAGCAAAGTCCTCCAACAATGGGAGGAACATCAAGTGCACGAGCTTACCCGAATGATCGGGGCATAAGAAACCCCCAAGCAAGCGAAGTATGTAATGTCGTGCACACTGTTGCACGTACTCATCATCATCGTCCTCAAGGACTGTAGTAACACTCGGCTGCCACAGGAATGTCATGTCAATGCGTGCCCCAGCTACGAGCGAGGGAGTGTCATCAATCCCTAATAACTGAGCGCACAAACTGAGCCAATCGTCCCTATGCGTAATGCCAGTGACTGCTGTGCCATCAATGGGAAGACCCGATATCATTCCGATATCCTCCAACGTAATGGTGCACTCCCCGGTCGGCATGTGAAATGTATGCGTCTCTGGGCGCCATCTCTCAACCAACGCAGAGATCAGGGAGTGATCAATACTGCAATAACCCATGTGGGCAACTCCCAAGAAACCAGCCTGCTGAAGATAAGGAATAATCGGAGCAGGGGGTCCATATGTTTCGTCTTCTGAGCACGTCTAACACGCAGGTGTCGGTCCTCATGTCCCTGCCATACATGCTGGGAAACATGGTACTCCTACAACTCCAAAATCGAGCCGTCCTCTGGTCCGGGGTTTACACGGAATGCCATCTGTCAGCTGTATGCCAAACATTAACAATAATTAGTATGATCCTATTATTTTTATAATAAAATATGATATAACCATATGATAACTATACAAGAATATAATATGAAATAAATAAAGATAACACTGACAATCAACTAACATATATAGGAGAATAGTATTCGAATACAACTGCATAGATTGGTGATACAAAACAATACAACTCGTAAATACACATCATTACTAATACAAGATTCTAAAAATGAAAATTAGGCCGAGATCAAATTAATGGGGGCAGATTGATGGCCCAGCTCCATCATCCCCCAAGGAACTCGATCCGCCGACACGACAAGTACGAGAATTATGTCCACGTTGATGGCATCTTGTACACGTCTGTCCTGGCCCTGCTTCGCGCCAATCCATCTCATTCCTAAGTCGGGTTGATTTTGGTCGACCTTTGGATCTAAGCAATGCACGTGGTGGCACCAAAGTGGCGTCGGAGGCGCAGAGCCACCATGGTTCAGCCCGGACCGGTTCAAAGTCAAACTCATAGGCCCTATAAATGCTTTCCATCCTGTAAACCCTATGAACAAGTTCGAATGGGTCAACTGCCACCAAAGCACACGCAGCAAGCGCATGCGAGCAAGGATAATGCAATGCTTGAAACACCCCATCCACACTTGCCTTGCTTCCAGGTTCAAAGTATAAGAAAGTCCACCCTGTTGTGTTACAAGATTAAAAGCCTCTTCAACCATGAACCTTGTGTTCTCTCTATTGTACCGACGAACTTAGTGTGAACTGGCCTTTGCCAGGTTTACTCTCCAGTGCTTCAATAAGTCATCACTGCAGATCTGGTTAAATTAATGGGAATAACAATATCAAACCATAAATAGATGCACGTGTGAACAACAATTTATTTGTGGTTGTACTTAATATTGTAAAACAATATCAAACCTGGTTGAATGTCATCAATTTCAAATTTGCCTCGTCCTTTCGGTTGACGAAGTATTCTACTAACTTCGTATATGTCAATTGAACCAACGCAGTTATAGGTAGATTTCTGCTACCCTTCAACACTCCGTTAATGCATTCTGACAAATTGGTAGTCATATGACCGAATCTGCGACCACCATCATACGCCAAACTCCATTTTTCCTTTGGAATTCCGTTAATCCAATTTACCATCTCCGTTGTAACTTTAAGCTTCTCTAGCCTAGCATCAAACTTTATTGCAATTGGTTCATACCCTGATACATCGAATAATTTGGGTTAGTATTACAACCTAACTATTATTAGCGACAAAAATTACAACACAAAGAGAAAATGTAAAGTACCTGTGTTAATCAAAAATCTTTTCAACTCCTTGTTCTGAAATTTGGAGTTAAAATTGGAACCAATATGCCGTATGCAGAAGACATGATATGCATTCAGAGGCTGCCATCCAAGATTTTCATTTGCCACTGATTGTAAGATGCCTCGATGTCGATCAGAGATCAAACACAAGCCCTATTGTTGGGTTACATGCAATCTCAGGTGGGCTAAGAACTAACTCTAAGCATCCTTTGTCTCCCCCTCCACAATGGCAAATGCAATAGGCAGAGGTTTTCTGTCTCCATCTTGAGTTGTTGCAATCAACAACTTATGACGATACTTGCCATACAAATGAGTGGCATCAATCTGAATGATGGGCTTACAATATCGGAAGCCAGCCACACATGGTCTAAATGTCCAGAATAATCGACAAAAGACTCTTTTTGAACGATCGAGTCGGTTATTCACAAAACATTCCTCGTCTTGCAACTCCACCACTGTGCCTTCCATGTCTCTCTGTATGGCTGGTAGCCATCTGGGCAACACCTCATAAGATTTGTCCCAATCCCCAAACACATTCACAATAGCCATTTGTTTTGCCTTCCAAGCCTTTCGATATGAAACTTGGTAACCAAATTGACTTCGAATCCGTTCAATAATTAATGATACGGGTGCATCGGGTTTTGTTCTGACTAACTCCAAAATGCAAGAGCAGATCAAACGAGAGTCCAACTTCTGGTGATCTAATGACATAGATGGGCTTACGCAACTATGAGGTCCATTATATTTTGTAATTTGCCACGTATTCGACCTCCTGCTTTGTATGGCTCTAAGTCTCCAACTACAACCTTCGTCAAAGTTAGGGCATTTGGCAGTGAATCTTCGTGAATCAGAGTCTTCAATCTTCGTGAATCAGAGTCTTCAATCTTGTACTCTTGATGCCTGTGAATGGAATATTGTTTGAGAGCTAACTTTACAGAATCTTTTGATGGAAATTGCAAGCCAACATAGAATTCATCACCCATGCTCCAAGTCCCACGAGTGTCTAACTCAGGCAAGTTATCAGGATTATCCAATGCATCCCAGTTAATTTGAGAAAACTGAGGGCATGGTGGCACAAACACGGATTCAGGTACCCGAGGCATAAATATGGATTGAGGAGCAATCGCCAAAGGAACTCAGTAAATTTTGTTCGGCATCAAAGTTTTCTGCCTCTATGTCGGTGTCTGAATCGTCGCCCTCGCCTACTTGTTCTTCGTCTTCACTTGACTCCCATCGCATCTCGACAAGTGGGTTATCGGAGTTCAACCATTGCACCACCAATAACGATCATATTGCATGACTCAACTTGATTAGACGGACCAACTTGAGATTCGGTTTCACCAGGAGCTTCAGCATGCTCTTCTTGCCCACTTGTTTCTACCTCCACATACAACTCCATAGATGCCATGTTCGGAGTTTGACAGAAAGAATCTATCATGTACTTTAGATCATTATCGTCTTCTATTGGAAGCCCTACCCATCTCCACGGATTGAAGTATTGCGGACACCGATAGACAACTTTTGACACATGTTGGTTTGCTTGAAGCCTCAACTTTGAATGGATCTTAGTTTTCAACCCATCCAAAGTCATGTCATTTGTGATCACAATAGCCAGGAGGAGGACCTCGATACATGACACCCTCTTCACCATCATACATTGTCCATTGAAGTAAATATGCACATTTAGCGATTTTGTCATGTTAACTCCAATTCGAACAATAACAATTCAACACATTTGTAGAGAGATTAAACATCAATTACAATATTCAATACACTTATTTATGTAAAAAAAAATTTCTAAAGTCGAATATCTTGAATTAAGCTACATTTACTAATGTAAATCATGTCAAAGATATATATCCTACTAGATTACCTATAAATTAATTATCTATATAATTTAAATTACATATCATACAACTTCATTATTCATTAGTCAATACAAATATTAAACTATAATAATAATACATTATAATTAACACTAACTTAGTAAAAAAGTAATCAATAAATAATAAATAAACTATTTAACTATTGAAAGAAATACTTACAGTGTGAAGGAATATAATTTAAAGTACAAATAATGATCCTGACACCACTCGTAAGAATTGAGAGACTTGAGTGTTTAGAGAGAAGAAATTTGTAGAGATAGTGAGAATTTAGGAAAATGTGAGAATGTCACGCACGCGGGAAGGGGTGTGGGAATATATACTAGGTTACGCCACCCTTGTTGGCGTTTTGTACTTGGTTGCGCCATCAAGGGTGGCGTTTTTAGTTCCAGGGCCAACCAGGATGCGCCACGTAGGATGGCGCATCCACGTAGGTTGCGGCGCATCCTGGTTGGCCAGAAAATATTAAAAAATGTCACGTCAACCAAAAAGGTGACAGTTTGGTATATAGTTTTAAAAGAGTGACATTTTGGTAAATAGTTAAAAAAAAGGTAATTTGATAAATAGTTAAAAAAATAGTAATTTGATAAATAGTTAAAAAATAGTATTTTAATAAATAATTTTACTAACAGTGACAGTTTAGTAAAAAAGTCAACTTTTTCCCTTTGATTCCAACATAAAGATAATTTCTCTTCATTTACTGTATGTTCATTTTTGTGAAATTAGTGTCAATGGGTGCCCCTGATCATGCTTAACCAGAGTTTTTTTACTGTTATGATTGCTAGTATAATTATTGGTATTTTGACTGCCATTTTTTGATTTTGACTTCTGAGAGCACAAATTAGTTGTTTCTTGACTCAGTTTCAGTTGGCGTTGATAATTTTGACATAAATTCTTTTACAATCTGGCAAATGTTGAGTACAATTTGGTTCCCCCTCCCCCCCCCTCTTTTAATTGGAGTGTTGGTTTATAATCATAGAAGGTTAGTGCTTTCAAAATGCTTTGAAAAGGGTACTCCTAGAGGCTAGAGGTGCTTTAAAATGCTGCTGTTTAGAGGCATGTGAAAGTTCATTGAAACTGTTCTTGAACGTGCTACCTGCATTATCACCATATATCATTTTAAAATGCCTGTATTTTTTCCTACTGCTCGAGAAAAATATTATTTTATCATGCAAAATTGCAAATCGAAAGTTGTCAGGGATTTTACTTATAGTGCACTTGCTGCGGATGCTGTTGTACGGACAGGTCTGTGATTTCGGGTTTCTAACGAGGAATCCGGATTGTCTTCAGCAGAGTAATGTACAGTAACATTTTATTGTAGTATCTGGATTTTTTATTTTTTATTTAATAATTAATATTTATTTTTTAATATTAAATTAATATTTTTTAATACTGACTGTTAGATAAAAAATAAAAAATCTAAATGTTACAGCAGGGTGCTGCCCGCTAGAGAGAATCCGGATTCTTCTAATGATTCTGGTGCTCATTTACAATAAATATTACTTTTATACATGGAATTTCTTGTTTCAGGTACATGGTATCTTTTATGTATCAAAATATACGTGTGTCTTTGAATTATAGTTAATAAATTTAAATTTAATTAAAAGTATGTTTATAAACTTAAGTTTAATTAAAAATAAATTTATAATGATGTGATTTATATTTAAAAATTTTTATTTTAAAAATAAATTAAATAAATAAAAGCAATAAAATCTTCCCTTTCACCCAACCTGAGTTTGGCTCTGAATCATGTTGCAGCAAATGAATATTAAAAATTTCCAAACCTGCATCCACGCCTTTCGAGAATTGTGAACGTCAGTTTGCGCAGGCAAATGAGTATCCAAACATGCACTATCTAGTTGGTGACTAGACCCAGCTAGTTGTTTTCTTTAAAGTTCATTCTCTTTATATTCATATGCATTAGTATCCCCACCAATTATTGCATTTTGTGTTTTTACATTCTGTATCTTCTAATGTTATGGCACTTTCAAAGGAACTGCTAGTGTATAATAATTGGATGGCTTCCAAGTATGTGAATCCCAGTTATGCTAACTTCAATAAATCACAAAACTGAATATTGTTAATCTTACTGAAGATGATCATTATTGCCGACTCCATTCCACCCAAAAAAAAATTTGCTGGCTCCTGAGTTAGTTGAAAATTGTTTCTTCTTTATATATATATATATTAACTTTTCTTTTTGTGACTCTTTCACGTATGTTGATAATCGTAATTACTTGGAAATACAATAAAGTATTTCGAATCAACTTTTCAGCAGGTAAGGTAAATCATCAGTCTCCCCTTTACCTTGAATCATTGGTTGTATCTTTATTTATACCAAGGCCTTTCTCCCTAATCCTTTTGCAGGAGCTTGTATTTACTTTGGACTGTGGAGATGCGGTAGATCCACGGATTCTTGTCAAGATCACATTCTTACACTGATGGCCATGGGAGTAGGTTACATGAGTTAGCAAAATATGTAGGTCCCCTCATCTCACTGTCTGGTGGTATTCATGAATAGGCATTAAACAGATGCTTTCAGTTGTTAGTTAGATATCTGGGACACAATTCAGCTTGGCTATGATTCACTACTTCATTGTATACTAGGGAGGGTGAGAATTAAAATTACAAAGATATTGTGTGTGGCAAGATCAATGTCGAGTGTCACGTATTCTGTCTGAACAGAAGTAGCTTATTAAACAGTAAGTAAGATCAAGGAAAACTAAGGATGCAATTGGTAGGGGTGATAATATGAGTTATTAGAAGTGAGGAAAGAGTTAGTCTCGCTTAGTATAGGGGTATATAAGGTGAATTGAAACTGAGTATCTTATTATTATTTTCTTTGTATTGAAGATATGTCACAGATTATTCTGTATTTCTTTCTTTGGATACATTATGCTTTTCTTGGTCTCGTTTCACATTTCATGACCCGGAAAGATTATGCATTCAAGTTTCCTTTTCCTAAACTTCCTTCCTACCAAAAAGAAAAAAAAAACTCCTTTTCCTTGCGTTGTTACTGCAGAGCTAGGAACCACTGATTTGTGGCTTATAAATTATAATTCATGGAGGAGATGGCATGTTTAGTTTTGAATAATGTTAACATAAGCGTGAGATTTCAACATAAAACTAATTAACATTAAGTAGAGTGGATCAAAGGATATATAAATCGTATTCGAATTTTAACTTAAAATTAATCGACATTAAATGAAATAATCTAACATATATATAAACTGCACTCAAAATATTAAAACAGATAATGTGAGATTCTTAACAATAAGTATGGCAAGGATTAGGTGGATAAGATGACAATCAAACAACAATATGGGTGGTATGCCAGAAATCGCAAATGAACCACTCTATAAGTTTGTTTGGATTGATGGTAAAAATAAAATAAGATAGAATGTGATGGAATGCGATATGATTTCATTGTTTAAATTTCTTTTTTCTTTATTTTTTTTGGTGCTAGGCTCCACTAGGCCTAGAGGGAGGACCCCACCCAAAGGTGTGACCTGTGGGATGCTTCATAAAGGCCCCTTCGGAAGAGGGTATTTGGTAAGGAAATTGGAGAAGTCACATTCCATTTTTTATTCTCTTCTAAATTGGAGAGCATGTAATGGAATCAACTAATATTTTATTAATTTAAATATAAAATTATGTTATTATTTTTAATTTAAAATTGATTAGATAAGAGAATATTATCTTTTCTATTCTCTAATGCGCTTTCTTCTTCTCACTTTACCTTGTCACCTAGTTACTTTGTCCAAATATTCAATATTTTCTTTTTCTTTTTTCGGCAATGTGGGGTCTCCAAAAAAATATATTAGATAATAGAAAAAAAATTAATACTTCAAATTTTGATAATGAATAAAGGCTCATGTTAGTCTAAAAATCACCGGAATTGATATATTTTTTAAGAGAAAAAATATTATCTAATTAATATAATTAATAGGTAATAATTAAAATTATTTTTAATAATTTTTAATTAAAAATAATTAAAATTTAATATATTTAAGATAAGAACAATACGATAATAAAAAATTTATAATACTTATCATTTTATTCTCTTCCATTAATATTTTCAAACAATAGAATTGTTATATTTTTTTATTATATCATATCTCACCCCATCTTATATCAAACAAAGCCGGAAGCA
Organism: Ormosia semicastrata; assembly: GCA_029884595.1. NCBI lineage: Eukaryota > Viridiplantae > Streptophyta > Magnoliopsida > Fabales > Fabaceae > Ormosia > Ormosia semicastrata. The sequence continues at coordinate 62,515,144 of JAQQTO010000059.1, forward strand.
CGCACGATAATTTCATGCGATTGGACTTGGAGATTAGGCATGTAGAATTAGCAAGTGTTTTGGTTAATATATTAAAGTAGTTTTGCTGACGAGGCTGTATCAAGTTTTTTGAGAACTATATTTTGGGTTCAAATTCTACCTAGATTGCTTTGCTTTTATTTTTAGCCTGCCTTTTTCGACCTTCTTTATAAATAACCAAAAACGAAAATCCAAAAAAATAAAAGCTACTTTAGTTGGAAAATTGCTGTTTGAAAGCGAAGGTATAAGGCTATTGTCTGAGACGGTGACGAGGATGAACAGCGAGTCGCCTAAGTCTTCGGCGGAGTCGATGGCAGCAAGGTGGGGGAGGGGAAGACAAGGTCGGAGAGGATGGAGACGCGACGGTACTTGAGTACTTGGTGGCACGGTTGAGGGCGGCTTGGCAGGAGGAATTTGTTTAATTATTTGCTGAGATGGTTTTAATTAGGAATGGCAACGGATGAGTAGTGCTTCTCTTGCATCCATTCTGCTTGTGGCATTTATTTATGATCTTATTGGGAAATGTAAGTATCTTTGAGTATTTATAGATATTTAATAATTTAAAATTAAATTTTAAAATAAAAAATAAATATATAAATAAAATAAATTTTAATATTACATATAATAATATTATTTATTAATTCAAAAATTTTATAAAATTAAAAAATATTACAAAGAACATATCAAATTTAATTATATTTTATAATAATTTATATACATAAATAATTATTATAAGAATAATATATATTTATTAAAAAAATCATTGTAAAATAATAATAAAATAATTTTTTTATTTTATCTCAAAGTGAAAGCGAAAAAAAACATAATATATACAAAATACTAAATAAAAAAATATATTTAACGCGAGACAAATAGTATGATTCCTGCTTTCATCTTTTATTTATTAATTAGGTACCCATCACTCATCTCATCATGAATCATTCTTGTAAATCTATACCGTTGCATATATTTTTATCATTCCTAATTTTAGTGTGCTGAGTTGATTTTAGTGGGGACAATTTTATTGATATGTCATTTTGTGATTGATTATGTGTCAATAAAATAGGTAGGTTAGACTAAAAAAATTTGATGTAAAAAAAATTATAATTTGGGCCAACGCAAGCCAACCCATAAAGGGCTAGGCATGGGCCATAAGCCTGATGTTTAAATTTTTAATTAAGGTATTATTATATAATTTATATTATATATGAAGATTTTATGTTTATATTTAAAAATAGAAATTAATATTTTTATCACAAAAATAATTTTATTTGATATTTGATGAAATTTAAACTATATAAAAAAAAAAAAAAGTGTTGAAGCATAAAAATAAGATTTTTTAAGTGTTGAAAAATAAAGAAAAAGACAAATGTATATATAAAGATATTTGCATGAGTAAGAGTAATCTTAATCATTAAATCTTATATGAATGGGTAAAATTAGAATATAAACGTACGTGACTTTTTAAAGTTGTTACATAATATTTAAATAATTTTTAATCTTAATCATCAATATATAATTGTATGGTCAATATTTTTTAAGTGTTTAAAAATAAATAAAAGACAAATATATATATAATCTTAAGAGTTCTCTCTCTCTCTCTCTATATATATATATATATAATGTGGGCCAATTTGGCTCAATTCATAGCCCGCATAAGGTTGGGCTATGCCAATAATTTACTTACTCACAACATTTTTTTCTCGACTCAACTCGATTTAAATGGGTTGACTCGACTTATTTTAACACTTTTAACTTAGATTCACAATCTTGACTTTCATTCCCCGATTGGTTGATTGAAAATGATGATGATTTTTTCCTCCTCTTACTTCTTGTGGAGAGGAATCAAACGTCCGATAAACTTTTAGATTAACTTAGAATACTTAAATTAGATGCACTTAATCAATTATATTATTAATTAATAATTAATTATTATACTTAAATACTAACTAATTGTCATAACCTATCATAATTAATAATATTATTGGCTAAGTATACTTAAATTGAATACTTCAATTTTATACAAGAATCTCTTTCGAAATTCAAAGCTCCATACTTGTAGAATATTACATAGAGATAAAAGGCAAATATAAATTGCCTCTGGCAATAAGGGTTAGCTCAACTATAAAATCAAATAATGTAAATAAATGGTTTATCGGACTTAGGTCTTTATTAAATTTTGTTTTTGGTTATTGTTCAAATTTTTTAATTTTTTTTGTTTTAGTCTTTGTTATTAATGAGTTTCCGTTAAGTATTTACATGACAAATAAAATTATTAATACATGACATTAATGAGTGATACTTCTATTTATCATGTAAACATTTAACCAAAACTTACTAACGACATGGACAAAAATAAAAAATATTTAAGAAAGTTAGACCAAAACTAAAAAAAAATGATAATCATAAGCACCTAAATTAAAAAATGATATATTTTTAATGATAAAAAACATATTTAAGCTTACCAATAGTTTGTAAATATTATAATAAATTATCACTAAGGTTAGTAGCATATCTAATGGAAGAATCTCTCTTCTCCCTCTAAATTTTTCTTTTTTGTGTAAATAAAATAAACAAAGTGCCTCTGCGTAGGAGGAAGGTTCGCTTTTAATTATGTTGCTACCCCAGCTTCGCATTATGGCCCCTTGTGGGACTCCGCTGTTGTTCCACTTCCAATCTCTTCTTAAAGGATAAGGTTATTTTAAAATAAAATTAATTCTAAATTGAATAAGTAAATATATTTTTTAATTAAATTTTTAAATTTGTTAAAATATTTAGAATATATTTTAAAATTAAATTAGATTTAATTTTGTATTATTTTAAAAATTTAATTTACACATAATTAAAGATATTATTTTAATTATATTTAATTATATTTTTATATAAATTTTTTATTTTATAAATAAAAAATTCTCTTATACAAATTGATTAATTTAAAAATTTATAAATAAATCAAAGAATATATAAACTTTCTCTAATTTTTTTCTATTCCTATTTTTTTATTTCTAATAAAAATATATCATAATTTCAAATACTAAAATTTAATAAAAATATATATTTTTATTCATTTATTTTAAAGACAATATCCCTTTAAAATAATTTTTTCCAGGCACAAATTCGAGTTTTCAGTGTGACAAGGCCAGCAATGAGGCCCTCTGGCCATGCATTGAACTCATCCACAGAAAAATTGAAAATGACGACCACGTTGGATTGACTTCAACAGCTCAGTTAATTGAGATGTTGATGTTTCATGCAAGTGAGACCTAGGCACCAAATGATGCTATATCTGAGTTCAAGTGGCAATTCCTCATTTTTTTTATCTTTATAATTTTTTACACACCTATATTTTAATTTTGTCACATATACTTAATATAAGGTGATATACTGATATATGTCTCCAAGGTGTATACCTAATATTATTTTTCTTAGCTCAATTATCTCTTTTTTGCATCAATGATGCTACATATATACATCTTATCACACTGACAGTTTTTACTTTCTAATTAGTGACGAGCTCATCTTTTTTTTTTTTTTTAATTTCTTATAGTACTTTTATTTAATAAATAAAAAATTAATTTTTTAAGATAAAATTAGTTGCTTAAGTATAGATATTTTTTAATAATATTATTTTTATATATATAAATTTTAAAATCAAATTTAAAATTATATACTTAAAGTATTCAAATTTTTTTCTACTCAAACTAACACACATTGACTCCCCACCTTATTTTCTTTACACGCTTCTATGATGGGAGAGATGAGCTCCCAAAGTGTTATGTATGAAACATTATTCTTTTTCTTTTTTTGTATTTTTTCCCAAGTGTTTCTGAGGCAAATATTTGTGCATGAGTTTCTTTCTGCTTGCATCGCATGGGTAGCTTGTCTCTACTTCCCAATGACATACTAATAGAAGACGTTGCAAGACCAGACCATAGCATGAAAGAAAACGTCTTCATTACTTTTATTTTTTTCTGCGAAGGATCATGGCATCTTCATTCTCTGTCTTTAAGCATATGAAAACTTTATATGATATCTTTTTCCTATTTTTCAGAAATTGAAAAAATAATATCTAATAACAAATTTTATATTGAAAACACTATATGTTTATTCACCATCATTTTTTTTCTAGGTTTTTCTCTTCTATTTTAGAATAGAATAAAGAAAGAAAAGTCAAACGCAAGGAAACAAACATCAGGGGAAAAATGAGAATGATATGGCAAGTGCTTCTATTGTTTATATGCCAAACAAAATTTGCGTGTAAGCTTTCTTTGTGAGTTTTTACTTGTTAATACGTGATGATGGTAGGTATACCGAAGAGTCATGCACACAAACGTGTTATTATCAACTTGTAGTCACTCTATCACAACTTTGATTAAAGCAAATCTTTCTTTTTATCATCTTTTCGATCTGATAAAACCGTTTTATCATCTTTTCAAGTGAGAAAAGTTTAGTATATTTAATTATCACTTCCACAACAATTTTATCATAACATACTAGCTATCATCAATTGACGAAAGACAACTACTTATGGCATAATTAAAAGTATTTATTCTATTCTATTTCTCTTGAATAAAATAGTATTATCATAAAAGACATGTGAGCTTAGTTTAAACAGTGGAGCAATGATATAAGAATAATAAGATTAATAGCGCAAGGGACTATGGACTTGGGATCATGCACTTATTCGTGAGATTAATGCCACTTGATATAATAATAATGTTACTTAATAACATTGCGATAACTTATAAATTTAAATACTGTTTTGTAAGTACAGTCGGTTCAATTACAAACTGCTAAATAATTTGTAATTTGTATTTGAACTTAGTTATCCTCACTAGAAATAACTTCAAACGGATAAATTTAACTCAACTGCAATACGTAAAGAGAAATATCATATATTGCACCCCAGAAAAAAAAAGAGGAAAAATATCATATCCTTCTAATAAATCTTTCTTGCATTTTTTTTATTATTTAAAACAAAATATTAAATAAAAAATATAAGTATTCAATATTTTAGAATTTTAATTTTTTTTAAATAATTAAGAAATTTATTTAGGTGATTCGTTAGGAAAATTTTAAATTTTTCATATCGAATATCTTTTAGAAAAAAAAAACAGAAAAGTATGGAGACGGATACTTAAAAGCATGTAATGGGCAACTAGATTTTCGAAAAGGACCACTGAGATTTTTGACTGGGTTGGCATGGATGAATGGGAAGGATTTTTTTCTCTCTTCAACATACTGAAATGCTACCTACTTTTCTAATCCAGCAATAACCCCACATATCTTCTTTTTTTGGATTGATAGGGATTTGAATATTTCATCTTTACTTCTTGTCCTCTACTTCAAAGCTTGAATTCGTAGCAACTAGCATGTTGTAAATCGTCCTGCTCAAGCTCTCATGTGCGATTACTCCCCTTTCAAAAGGAGACATTTAATATGCACGTGAAAATTATGGAGCATAAATGCTCTAACCTTGATAATCGTTGATTAATCAGAAAAAAAAAAAATCAAAGGTGGGGAATTAAGAATAACTACTTATAGAAGAGGTAATGCTATAAAAATTGAAATTTGTAATCTGCAACCTCTCATTCTTTGCTTCCCTCGAGCATCCCTGCAACTTCTCCACCACCACCTAGTCTCTAACGACGCGCCACTCACTAGCTGACGCTCACAACTCCGGCCGTTGAATATAATAAGAATTATAAAATCATTCCTTGTCTTTTTATATTTTATTTTATTTTAAGGTTAATTATGCTTTGGATTTTGTTCACTAATTGTAGCGACTTAATAGAACAAATTGGATGGCCTCGCACCGATGATTATGGAATGTGTAACATCTTAATATAGATATTTAAATATATTTTAGATATATAGAGATATATAAAGATAAATATTATTAGAGATATCACTTCTACGTACTACATCAATAACATATATTTATAATTACAACTAAGTAATTATAGAAAATCTTGAGAGAATATAAAAAATTTAAACTCAAACATATATATATATATATATACACACACACAACTCTAGCTACAAAAGGACACATTGTAATATACACTACTTAAAACAAATGTAAATTGTATACATAAACTTTGTCTACTAAAGCATATAAAAATTATATTAGTCTTCATGCTTCGTCTTCATTCCCTTAACAGGGTCTTTACCTGGATTTACGTAAAAGAACAATTGAGGTGAGAATTATAATTCTTAGTAAAAGTAATTCCAATACCAATTAGTATAACATTACATAAACAAAATATAACAATTGCTATAACTACAAACATAAGAGTTTCCTCCACTAATTCTCATAACTGCACACTAATATATAGTGTAGTCTAAACCGATAGCCTACATATCGTTAGATATAAACAATTACTCATACAATTGTAAATACCAACAGCAATAGACAATGTTCATACAACTGTTTATAAATGCAATGTAGATGATATGCAATATGATTATGCCTAAGAAAGATCCTAAAAATATGTTTGTGCAATATTTTGTTTTGAAATACATGCATGGGTTATTTTGAAAACAAAGAAATTCATTAGGAACTGGTTCAATAAATTATCCCGTGGTAAATAGAGGGAAAGTTCATCCTCACATTACACGTATCCTAGCACACTGAGAAGTTTGGTCTTCATCCTTCCTCAAAGAGACTTTTGGATTTCCCGTTTATCTCCTTTGGCCTTGACACTATCGAAATATCAGGGTTATGTCTTTCTTCAATTGAGTCTATTAGACACCATTCAATCTCTCTTGGCCTTCATGAATGGACATTAAAGGATACTCACAAAGATCAACACTACTAGACCATTTCCATAGAGATACATACTTATATTTAAACACCAACTCATCACTCATTTCTCTTAAGTGATCTCTATACAACATTATGTTCCTAAGGTGTTATATACTCACCTATGACAAACCATTACTCTTGGTTCAACTAAGGTCCTTACTCTTCACATACAAACTAAATTAATTAACTAATATGTGAAAAATGTAGTGTTATGTTTACCTCTTACATAAGCACCACCTTAACTTTCCTATAGACTCAACTAATTCTAGTGAAAGAGTCTACCTTAGCTAATGCCTCATTCAACCTCGCTTAAGGAAATGAATGAGCATTTCTCTAGAACTTTATAAGTCAACATTCATCCTATTGTGTATTCTATAATGCACAAGGTCCCATTTAATTAGAGACTTAGTACATAACATCCCCTCTTTGAAACTAAATACACAACTTTATCTCCACACAAGTGAATCTAACTCAATGTGGTTCTTACTTACAACTCTTTGTTGCTTAAGGTTCTAGGTACCTTCCCAAGGTAATCAACTACTCTTGGATATCCTAAGGCTCATACCCTCTTTATTCTTACTAAAGTGAGCCCTACAATTCATCCTAGTATCTCGTCTCTAATGCACCATCTTATCACATCTTAAGTGATATCTAATATAGCACTAGGTTACCTTGGTTACCTGGGGTACTATGTCCTTACCTAGGGCAATCCTTTACTTTAGGTTACTCAAAGGCCTTATACTTTCTTTACTAGGTAATAATTCTTCTCTTGAACTATCCATATTTGTGTTCTCAAGTACTTTAGGAAACATATACTAATGATCTTATCTAGTCCATAGCTTTAAAACATCAAAAATGACATTTTTGACCTATTTGGCGCCCACGCCACGGCACAAACCCAGGGCACGCCACGGCGCCCTAGCCTTGTGTTTTAATACTGGTTCAACATTCACTCTCACGCCACGTCTCGCGCATGCACAAACTTGACCTCACGCGTGCTCATGACCATTCTCGTGGCATTCAATGCACGCTGCGGCACGAAACTTGACTCTCAGCGCGCAGTAACCGTGTGACCAAATCTTCTCTAATCATCTAAAATTAGTTTCTTGGTGATTTCTAATACTTAACTATGCTCCTAAACTTGTTATAACTCAATTACAACCTATAGATTCTCTTAGGCAAAGATTTAGGTCCAAAATCACATAACTCTATTCATTGTCCAATTCTTAAATCTATGGATCCTAATGGTTGTTCTTGGGCCATGAATGACCATCTTACACTTACTAAGCTTAAACTAACTTAGCATAATCCTTGGAATCAAGAATCAAGTCAAGAACTCGGATTTGACTCTCTAAACCCATATTTCCATTCAAAAGCCCCAAATTTCATTCAATAAGAATCAAGAGGAGAATGATGAATAGAAACTTCTTACCACTTGATTGGATGATCAATCTTCAAGCTTTGATCATTGATCTTGATCTTCCTCTTCCCTTTCTCCTTCTTCCCTTTCTTTCTTTCCTTTTCTCTCTTCTCTTTGTTTTCTCTCTTCTTTATTTCTCTATTTCTCTTCTATGCCAAGAGAAAGCAATAAGAAGGAAAATAACATAAGTTCCTGTGCTAGAACTTATCTGCTAAGGACACCCAAATTATGCTAATTCAAGTTTTTCAGCTTCTAACAACTTTAGAATAAATCATGAGATTCATTTAAATTATTGTTTTACCTATATTCTCTTTTTTCATATTTGTTGGTAGTCAATCTGACATTAAAAGCACAATCAGTATGCCTAAAAATATCAAATTAACTCAAATTCTCTTGAAACTTTAACTACATCGTGTTTCATTTATTTGTGACTTAGAAACAAATCTGCTATATTTATTTCCCTTTACTTAGCAACTTATGTTATTATCTTAGTTATTTTAAGCTACTTTTCAACTTCTATGTTACAACTAAGTGCCTAAACAAACTCAATTTGTCATAAAACTGAACTGGCATGTTAAGCAAGTCATATGTTTTCTTTTGAACACATAAACAAGTCTAACATTTTACTAAGGGTATTACAGTATGTGTTTGGGTCTGTCCAAAGAACATTGTTACATGAGTGGTTCTATTCAGAGGTCCAACAACGATTATGGAGGTGGTTAATTCAACGCTGGTGGTGGACAGGGGTGGTCGTCGACTCGTCGGCATCAATCCGCCACCAATGCTTCAACCGTTGAGGTCATTTTCAGTGCCAATGGGTGAGAGTGACCCAGAAGAATCTGCTAACCAGCTCTGATGTTGCAGACTAGATAAAGCGATGCCATTGACTCCAAGTTGCTGCCTTTGCCTCCACCATTGTTGCTTCAACTGGTGAGATCTTCGTTTTCAGAAAGCCATCTCCGACAAGTTTGATACAAATGTAGTTGAACAAGGGAGAAAAAATTTAACATTACGGTCTAGAAAGCTAAAGAAACTATAATGTTTAAATAATAAATAACTATATATATAAAAAAAAAAAACAAACCAATGACACCTGCAATAGTAGGTATTTTGGCTAGAGCATCCTCACCTTTAATTATTATTTTTTTCTGATTAATTAACAATTACTAAGGCTAGAGTATCCATGCTCCATAATTTTTAAGGTGCATATTAAACGTCTACCTTTCAACAAGAGAAAGTCCTTACTTTGGTCCTATATATTTGCTTAATTAGTGGGTTTTAACTCTCTCCTTGACTTCAATTATGCATCAGCAACATAAAAGTTTTCCTTAAAAGGTCTACGGAAACGATGAAGGGAGTGCACACATGCAGCAAGTAGCATCTTTTGTGTTGTACATATTTATTGATTTCTTGTGTGGCATCATAAGCAACCATGGAGTGAAAGTGGTGAAGGAGGTTGACAATCAGAAATTATTATATGTTTTTGGAGCACCAATAAATGTAAGACAAAACTTGGCTCCAACCCTGGTTGGAGGGAGTCCCTCCAACTCCTATCTAATCTGTTGCCACGTGTCCATTACCCATCTAATTTGTTGTCATGTGTCAAATAACTTAAGTTAAATGAGATTGAAAGTAACATATGACAACAGATTAGATAGGTAATGGACATGTGACAATAGATTAGATGGGGGTTGGAGGGACTCCCTCCAACCAAGGTTGGAGCAAAGTTTTGTCCATAAATGTATATTTAAGGAAGATCTCAACCATTGATTTAAGTTATTTTCTTTAAAATTTATGTGAATATGTTTGAAATCAACGGTAAGTATCATACTGGAGCATACATTTATTGTTGCTCATGTTCTAGGAACATGGTTATAATTAATTTCTCAATTGACAATAGGGTTATGTAATAGGTAGAGCTAGCAAAATGGGTTGACCTGGTACGATGTCAGGCCACATTGGGCTAGGTCATCTTCAAGGTAGGTCAAGTTGGGGCAAGTATGTTTCAGGCTAGAATTTTGTTAGTCCAACCATACTCGTCATGGGTTGTGGGACGGGCTGACGCACTAATTCGACAATTCATTTTTTTTTTAAAAAAAATAATGAATTTAATCTTTAAAAAAATTAAATTAATAAAAATAAGAAATTTAGATTATTTAATTTTAGGTCAATGATAAATATATTAGATAATTAGTCTAATTGTCAATTGAATTTTAATTTTTTAAGTAAAGAATGGTAGTTTCCTTTTAAGTTTATATCATTAGATTTAAAAAATAATTAAAAATTGAGCCAATGAATTGGCTTGGTCTGAAGCGAGCTAGCTCAATTTTAAATTGAACCAATGTAGAGCCAAATTAAATTCAAAGTTAAAATTTTTTAATTCAACTTATATTTTTTATTGAGTTATTCAAGTTAATTCATCAAATTCGATTTATAGCTCTAATAATAGAATGAGAAGGAGGCAATGAGCCTTAGAAACAAAGAAGAAAAGGGAGAAGAACTCTCTCTAAACATGACTGAGGACTGAGGAGTAAATCCATAGCAGAGGAAGTCCTTTGTGGTACTTGGCGCGGTGGCATCTTAATTGCAATTATGACAAACAAAAACTTAGACTATTCATCCATATCAATGGTTTAATTTTTTATTATACACTCACTTTTAAAGAACACATGTAACTTTAATTTCAAATTTATATATTTTTTAATTTAATTATTCATTATTTTTTAGTTTTAAATTAATATTTTTTAATAAATATCTTTTAAATTTAATTTAATTAAAAAATTTATACAATACACAAAATATTTACTAGTTGTTGGCATTTGAGTTTATTTAACAAGTAACAAGGAAGTGAACATGTATTGTAATATAAATTTGATATTCTTATTATTAATGGTATATATATATATTTTTATATTTTTTAATATTATTTATTTATTTATTTTTTTTATTATTTTTTTATTAAATTTAACATCTTTAAAAAGTGTTAACATTATATATATTCTTAAAAAAAATGTATGATAATTTTTTTACATTGTAATATGCCTGTTTTAACTTTCATTCTACGTACCCACTAAAATTTATTGCATTTGGTGTAAACTTTAATTTTTATTTTACAATAATAGTTTGTTTAGGAAGTAGAGAATCAGAAGTATTTGGAAGATAATTGAAGTAGCATTAAGTTGTGTAGTTACCGTGTCAGTTAATTTCAACTATATATTTTAGTCAAGTTCCCCACTTTTCAAAGTTCCTCTTGATTCAGTGACCTTTCTTTCAGCTTTTCCATACTTAATCTTTGTCTAATTAACTAGTAGGAGACCGTGCAATGCACGGGTGCTACTCATTTTCTTTGTGTCTATTTGTTATTTTAATAAACACAAGAAAATTTAAATGTTACATAAACATAAAAATTAATTTTAACTTTATTTGATATTATTTTTTCATTTTTTTTTCTCCTTTGGTAATACTCTTTCATCTCTTTTAGTCCAGTAAACTTTTGACTTTCATTTTACTTATGAGTCCTGTAATTCGTATAATTAAAATATATTTAATTTTATTTAATTTATTTATAAAATTATTTTATATATTATAAAAATATTATAATTATATATAAAATAATTTAATATTTTTCTTATATTAATATACGATATATATATATATTAATGTATATAAAACATTTCCTATGTCCACTTGTGGAAGGCTTGACCATGGTGCAAGCCTAGACGGTCTAATCTAATTGATGATGGATTCATCATCCAATCAAATGATACCCTGACTCTACCCTTTACATCACTAGAATGTGTATGATTCTCTAGAGCAATATATTTTTGCTCTTCTATATATATGCCGACAATATCTTTGTAATCCCGCTCATTCCATAAAGCCAAAAAGGATGGCTTAGATTTCTTCTTATATAAGAAAAATGTTCAAATATATTTTTATCTCTTAAAATATAATAATGTTTTCTTTTGATCTCCTATTTTGAAAACTTTTTAAACGAGTCCCAAAAAATATTTTATTCTTGATTGATCCTTCTATTACGTATCTTGTTGTTCGAAATGGTTGTTACCTGCTTACATGAATATCAACATAGCTATTAGGGTCCTTGCATACATAGTACATGGCATATGACATGACCCTCATGATTTGATGTGACAAATAAATAGTTGATGTGGACATTAATAGTTTATTTACTAAAAAAATAAGCATTAAATAAAAAATTACTATATTTAAATGGATTAAAATAAAAAATAATTATATTTAAAAGAACTAAAACTAAAAATCAACATGTTTAAAGGGAATAAATACATATTTAATTTGAGATTTGTTTATCATCAACACACCAATCAAAAACTTTATTCATTATACACAATTTTCTTCAACCTATAAACTCTATCTCTAAACATATTTTTCTTCAACCTAAAAACTTCACCTCTTAGCAACTCACTAACACAAATTTCATCACCCTAAAACATCAACTAATTAACCTCAACATACCAAAAGCTTCCAAAGTTACCATGATTATACCAGTAGTATAATACAAAATATAATCCAAATTGAAGATAAAATATTACCCAGTCCATTCAAACAAAATATATTTTCATCAAACTTCTAACTGAACCATTAACATAGGAGATTGTCATGTAGCAGAGCAAGGGCAGATCTTTAAAGGATTTGAGGTGAGCCATGGCCACCCCAAATTTTTAAAACTCCTTGGAGGAGCTATAAGGTGTAGAGTGATGTACTTGAGAAAAATACACATAATATTTTTGAAACATAATTAAAATATCATATGGCCACTCAAATTTTTTTCCTCAAGATTTGCCACTACAGCAGAGACCACCATAAATAAGCCATTAATAACAAACACCAACGCCAACCATCACACCTCAAGTTCATCCCTCCAAATCGTAGAACAACACCCACAGCGACTTGAAGCCCACAAAAATTCCCTAAATTAGATTAACGTGTCCGGCACCTGAATTCTTAAGGATAAATTTAGGGTTTATTACAATTTTCTTGAATACAAAAACCCCACATCTAAGCAACTCACTAACTAGGATCCATCACCTTAGCTCACGGTGATCATGTTCTCGATTGAGTGGTGGTGGTTCTATAAGTTTTGTTCACAACCTTGAATTTGGTGGCGTTTGGTGGTTTGGTCAAAGATTAATTGATGAAAACGCAATCTATGTGAATGGACAAGTTAATATTGAGATATTCAATTAGGGTTGTATTTTGTAGGCAAAATAGGTATTTTAGTCTTATATCTTTATTTCTTTTTTTCAATTTAATCCTCTATTTTTTATTTTTGTCAATTTAGTCATTTATCTTACAAATTATCATTCAATGTGATCTTCCATCATGGTTCTATTACAAACCCTAACAAAAGTGATGATGTGTCACTAACGATGATAATGTGACGACAATGTGGATATGACATAATGATGACGTTGCCATTACCAGTTCTCTATATTTTGAGGGACTAAATAAGAAAAGTAATGGTTACTCTATTGCAAGAAAAAGACCTAAGTTCTTGTTGGGATTCAAAGATAATTAAAATTGAGGTCGACATACTACTTAGTCATACCTTGGGCTAAGAGTCTGATTGCGGTGCTGTCATCATTGTCAGAAAAAAAAAGCTTGGAGAAAATGGGAAGAAAAGGCAATACACATTATTTCAAGGTCATTTGGTGTCAATTTACGCCATTAATCTTAGTCACTATTAAAGGATTTTATTCTCTCCTCTTCAACAGACTCAAATTATGTTTACATGATCTTATTTGAATGTTGTTTTGGATCAGGTTTCGAGTTACAGGTTTAGGAGAAATCGAAGCCGCCAGAATTGGATCCCAGATATTATTAGCGTTATTAGATAAGTAAATATTCATATTTATGATGAGTAAATTTTTAAAAGAATCCCTCATAGATAGTGAAATCAATTATATCCCTCATAAATAGAGGAATCAGTTATAAGAGATAACAATCTTATTGGATTCTTATCCTAATTAATAATATTTAATGTAAATTTAATTATGATTCTTATCTACCAAGACGCTCATATAAATATCACACAAGGTAACAAATGTATGCATCTAATTCAAAACACTACCCACTTTGTGCATGGTCTAACTTGAGTGTCGAAGTGTCTTTTGCAGGTACCCACCATTCACACCATCGTCGCAACCATCGTGCATTGGAGGAAACCACCTTCATCAACCTTATTCATGTGACTCTTTGAAACCTATTCAGAACATTGACATTATTTGTGGAAAAAGATAAATTTCAATTTCCATTACCATCATCATGGTTACTACAAAGAGAAATCACGTCTCTGCTACTCAGAATCAACCTTATTCTGGCCACCGTCTGGCATCCACTCCCGTTCATTAGCCAATGCAGGAGCTGGTCGTAGCCCAATCGAAACCTAAGCAGGAAAGGGTAGAGATTTCCCATACTGGTGAAAATCTTTCTCCTCCGTCGTAGCTAGCTCTAGTGAGGAAACTACTCGGTCCGCAATAAATACCTTTTGGAGATAACAGACAACGGGTATCGGGGCTACAACGCTTAGGAGCACGGTGGATAATGATGAAGCTTGATCCCATCAGCGTGAATCCGGTCTACTAAAGCTATCCAAAGAAAAACTTATCTCTCTTGTTAGACTCTAGGATGAAAGTATTCATAACTTGTAGAGAACTGTCAACTAGGAGAAAGAAGGTGAAAACTGAATTCCTAATAAGAATTAAGAAAATTGAAGGACCCGATTTGTGACGGGGTACATCATCCAGAGTATTCCATGATCATAGAACCCAGTCAGAGAACTGAAATCTTGGATCAGGGAAACAAATAATAGGATAAAGGATTAACGAATTCAGTTAAACAAAACCAACCTTTCCCTGACAAATTGATGGCCTATGAGATCCCTATCAGATATTTCGATGCATGAATGAATGTCAAAAAGGGGAATCCACTTGACTGATTTTTGAGTTCAAGAAATGAATTCAAGGGTTTTAACCCATATTCTAATGAGTCTGACCTTAACTCATAAGCCTAAAAAAGGTTTAAAAAAGTTAGGAGTAGCTGATCGTTGCCAAGGATAAGGTAATAACATTTGCCGTAAATGCCACTCCAAGAGGCTCTTGTGTCAAAATCTTACTTCACAGCTTCATACTTAGAAATTTGACTAAGTGTCAAGAATGCTGACAAAAATGGAGAAACATAATTGATAAATAAATTGAATAGACTCTGGAAAAGAAACCATAGAGATTGAACATTGGACTCATTTCAATTAGGAAAAGCACGGGTGTTCGCTAAGTATAAAAGACAAACACCAAGATCTAGCATTAGACCTATCTCGGTCAAATAAAATCAAGAATATATGCTAAATGTAAATGAAGCCATCGAGATTGAGAATTGGACCCATCTCGACTATAAAAAAGGGCAACAAGAATATGAAGAAAAATATTCTAAGTATAAAAATATATAACACCCGAAGCCCAGGACTTGTTCATTTACATATAAATTAAAACCCCTCGCAAGGGAAAAAATAAAATGACAGAATAAAGATCAAGCATCCCGGTTAGGCTCTTCTTGATTGATGACTTCCACATCGGCCTCCTCTACTAAGTTGCCCTCCAAGCCTTCTTCCCCATTTTCCTCGTTGTTTTCCGCAGTCACAGGAACCTGATTCAATGAAGCAGCTGCGGGGATGGCATCCATAATGCATCCATCGTGGACCACCTTCCTCAAACTGGTCCCTTCAACAACGAGATCTGAATTCAACAAGCGTAGTTGAGAGAGAGCATTTGAGAATGGTTTATCCACCAAATTGGCCCATTCGTCTTCGATATATAAAATATCGCTTTTAAGCTTGGCCTCGGATTGCCTAAGAATCTTGTTCTCAATCTGAAGAACTGTTAAGGTGGATTCAGCAGAAGTCATCTGATCCTTCAAGTTGCTTTCTCGAGCAACCACCACAACAAGCTTGACCTGAAGTTCGGCCACCTCAGTCTTGCGTAGCTCGAGCTCTTTGCTAACTTGAGCCAAGTGCCCATCTTTCTAAGCAACGGCCAGCTCAAGCCCCTTCTTTTCACCCCAAAGGGCATCCAATTCCTTTTCTAACTCTCGGGTCTGACAAACAAACTCGAAAGCAGATTCCAAAAAGCAGAGGACTGAGGCATTGCGCATAGCCCTTACTTGAGCATATCATATTATCTTTATCAAATCCTACTCAATAAGGATATCCTGGTTCTCTGAGGTCAACAAGATGTTATCAATAATCTGACTGAGCTTAACTCCTATACCCCAAAATGACTGCCCAACGAATCGAAGAGGGCTACCCTCCGAGGTCTCAGATTCTTGGCTTGAAGATAAATCCACTAGAGCAGCTTCAGTTACCAACCTCTTGTCACATGGCCCTCGTCGCCTTTCCCCCTTTCTGTTACGAGTTCGGAGTGGATAAGCTAGAGAATCGGGGCCCGTATCTTGAGGTTATGCTTGAGCTGGAGGGACCGAGATGGTAAGTTGGGATCTAGATCTTGAAGATCTAGCCTTTCGCTGGGCCAACCACATAGCAAGAGCCTCGAGCCCACCTAGAGGAGCCATGCTTTCTGCAAACAAGAAACAAGAATTTTACAACATTTATAAGTAAATTTGGAAATACAAGTTTACTAAACATATGTATGATGAGATACTAAGAGTGGTTTTATAGAGTCAGAGGGATCATCTAGGACGTCTTTACAATAAATGGCCTCATTTTTATCAACCCACACAACCAGAAAGTTGAGGATGTCGACCTCGTCTTCAGATAGGTCGGACATCAGAGTCTCAATCTTCTCCAGACTTTGGTTCTAAATTACCTATGTCCAGTACAAAAATAACTATGGTTCGCCTTCCAGGGTAACAAAAGAACATGTTAACCTTGAAGCTCATTCCACCCTAAAGAAATCCTTTTTAAAATTCTTAAAGGATTCTTAATATGACTTAAACACCTTATATCCTACTTGTGTCCGTAAAATGACCCATCCTTTTTGGAAGCTGTTCCCGAATGACAAAAATTGGGTGTAGAGAAAGAAAAATGAATTTAAAGAGTATGGCCATCTGAAGGTTCTGCAAATAAGCTCAAAAGTTTAGATGAAACCCCAAGCATTTGGGTGTAGTTGGGTTGAAACCACGCGTAAGTGATTGAGAACTCCAACTTCGAACTCTGAGAACGGAAGTATTACACTGATGCTAGTGAACAGAGCTTCATACATATACATGAAATGGCCATCTTTCGTTCTCGTCGAACAGACCCTCTCTTGATCAATCGGAGCTCGGATAACATACTTTTTGTTTTTTAACATATCCCTGGTTAAATGTAAATATTTCTATTTAGTAATGGCATCCTCCGAGCTCTCTGCGCTAGAGGGAGTGCCTAATACTTCTCAGTCTACCCATTGGTAAATACCGATGTTTCTGGGGAAGACGAACTCTCTAGCCTCCGACGTAGACACTTTTTGACGTCCCATTTCGGAGCTACTAGCTTCACCTACAGAGGTCGCACTCATGTCATAATTAGAAGATGTTTCATTTAGACTTTCTAACTTTATCATGAGCTCGGAGAGCGAACATGTTGGTCTTGTTTTGCAAGTTCTCTTGCACAATCCGCCCTCCGTAGTGTCTCCAGGATGTCCATCCCTGTTATTGACCTCAAAACACTACCTGAACCTTCATCGTGAGGAGAGTGTCTCCACCTTGCCTGCGACGAAGGAGACAGTGGAGCACTCAAAATTTCTAAGGAACTGCTCTCTTTGTCATTGTGTTGAGACAGTTTCTCTCTTACAATGAAAGTTTTAGAAGAAAAGAAATAATGGAAAAGAGAAATACCTTGAAGATGAGTTGAGGGAAGGTTTGAAAAGAGGTTGGAACCACCAAAAACCACCGTCAAGCTTCATCGAGAATCGCCTATGCTCACCGGAGAAATGTAGGGGTTTTTCCCTTCACTCCTTTTATAGGCTCGAATAAACCTTTCCCAACTATTGCTATTAAGGGGGAAATTTTGGAAGTTCGCTTAGGATTTGAAATAGGAATCATGGCGGTCCGAAACCTAAACGGTGGCTTCCAATATCATTTGG
This sequence comes from Ormosia semicastrata, assembly GCA_029884595.1. Classification (NCBI taxonomy): domain Eukaryota; kingdom Viridiplantae; phylum Streptophyta; class Magnoliopsida; order Fabales; family Fabaceae; genus Ormosia; species Ormosia semicastrata. Next base: position 62,533,502 of record JAQQTO010000059.1, read on the forward strand.
ACAAGTGGCAAATTGTACCTGACAAAGTAGTTGACAGGATAATGCTCAAAGTTGAAGCGACGTATGACGTTGCAAGAAGATATTCAAACCGGATCACAGACTTATGTCATGATATAATGAAATGTTTGAAATATGGATATTAGATCAAGATCAAATTACTTTCATAATTAAATGGGCCCTACAAACAAAATATGTATGGGGACAACTTATTATGAATTCCAAATTATGGTGTATTGACTTTATGCAAAATGATCCATTTTGGATCCCGACCTTATTCATTAACACTGAGGGCATTCTACAATATATCACAGACATCGATCTTTTGGTAAAAACATCACGAGATTCAACATTTATTTCATGACTTGGACCCTTTGCCTCATGCGTGTCGTTTGCCCCATGCGTGTCGTTTGCCCCATGCGTGTCGTTTGCTCTTGATAATCTTGAATATCTTGACATTCAATTGTCACATCTAAGCGCGAAGTTGGGGGTAACTATTCTGAACTGAGTACTGGGTTTGCAATTAGGAACAACCCGACCCACTAGAATTAGATTACAAATATTTATCAGCACTATAAATAAGTAAATATTCTTATTTATAAAGAGTAAATCTCTAGCAGAATCTCTCATAGATAGAGAAATTAATTATATCTCCTCATAAATAGAGAAATCAGTTACAAAATATATTAATCTTATTATATTCTTATCATAATTAACAGTATTTAATATAGATTTAACTATGATTTTTATATATTAAAATACTCCTATAAATACCATACAAGATAACAAATGTATACATCTAATTCAAAATATTACTTACCTTGTGTGCAGTTTAATTTAAGCGTCAAAGTATCTTTTACAAGCACTCATCGCACCACTATCGTAACTACTATATATCAAAAGAAGTCACTATCATCAATCTTATTCAAGTGGCTCTCTAAAATTCATTTAGAACAAGTGTTTTTCCTCAAAAGTTTTTTTCGCTTTTGGTAGTATTATTTTATTTGATTTGTTATAAAATTCATACATAACTATTTTTTTATTTTTTAGTAATATATAATAATTAAATTGTAAATAATCTTTTTAACGGTTAAACAATTTCATTTATCTGAACAAACAATACGCGAGTTATCTCTAGTTTTCAGATATTTCCAATAGCTACCTATTTTTGGCCATGAGTTTTTTTTTCATTTTTTAGTTATTATTTTAATAATTGGTAATAATTGATGGAGACAGATTTAGTAAATTCCAAGAAGCACAAGGGCAACACAGTAACATCAAAACCATCCTCTTCTTTATCTGAGCAGTGATTTCCCCCCTTTGTTTCTGCACTTACCATTCACACAATTTCTCAGTTTCCCCCGAATTTCCTCGAGAAAACAAGAGAGAAAAAAGAAGAACAATTTTTTTTTCCTCTTCGAAAAACTCGTACGTCGCGGGCGCATATTTAGAATTAGGGTTAAGGTTTTCATCTTCTTCACCTGAGAAATCCCAAAAAAGAAAGGGAAAAAAAATCGCTCGTTTATGATTCTTTCTTTTATTCTTGACCGATATTCGTCGATTTCCCTGATTCGAAAGGCACCTTTGATCGCGCTGTTAATCTTGTTGGTGCTGCAATCCTCTGTTGCGTTCCCCACCATGAAGGTTCACCCTGTTCCCAGAAAGCGCAACATCACGATCCAATTCGGCGTGAACGCCAACACCAGGAACCCTATCTCGGAGGCTCTGGGCATCGCCGGGAAGAAGCTGCGGCGGCTCCCCCACGTCTTCAGCCGCGTCCTGGAGCTCCCCTTCCGCTCCGACGCCGACGTGGCGATCGAGGAGGCACCTGATTGCTTCCGATTCGTCGCCGAAACCGATGGCATCGGCGATGTGAGGGCCCAAACCGTGGAAATCCATCCGGGGGTCACCAAGATCGTGGTAAGGGTTGGTGGGTCGGTGGAATTGTCGTTGGACCAGCTCGAGCTCGATATGTGGCGGTTTAGGCTTCCGGAATCGACGAGGCCGGAGCTCGCCAGCGCGGTGTTCGTCGACGGGGAGCTCATCGTGACGGTGCCCAAAGGGCGCCGACGAAGTGCGACGGGAGAATTTTGAGGATTGGGGATAGTAATGGGGGTGGAAGAGGTATGGGTGGTAAACTTGTGCTTGTACAGTGATGAAAGATGATGATGATTCTTTTGTTTAGTACTTTGTTGCCTTCCAAACATGGCCTTAGTATCTTAGATTTCAGGTTGTTGTTGGAACTTGGAACTAGTTTCTCTATGAATTTGTTTGTTGCCGTTGAATCAGAACAAAAAAAAAATTATTTTTTTCACGTAGTAAGAATGGTCTATATATTCATGGCCATGGCAATTTTCATGATTAGTTATAACTGATCCCTTTTCATTAAATCTGTGTCTTTGCTCTTTGATTATCGATTAGTGTATATCTGCTTCTTGGTAGACGTAGGTAACTCTGTTTATGAGATTAGTTAACTTTGTTTCTGGGAATTGGGTTCCTTTTTTGGCTTCAAGTTGCTCAAATTTTAGCAAAACGTTGTGATTTAATGTTTGATTGAGGTGAACATCTGGACCAAAACATTTAAATGATCACTTAGAAAGAAAGGGGGGAAAACAGAGAAAGAAGAGCAGGGAGGAAATTCTGTTGCTTTTCAGACTCCTAAATTTTGGTTGTTCACGTCAACATGTTCCTTCTTATTCTATACACTAAAAATCTTGAAAAGTATTGATTTAGGTCCACTTAATCCGAAATATAACGTTTGATGAGATGGGAAGGGTTGCTGAGTAAGTAGCATATATAAGATGCAAATGTACCGTTTTACAAGCCCACCTGCTCATAAAGTACATATATAAAGAGATTAAATGCAGGGGCACCGCAAAGTTGGGTTGCTTCATTTTGTTAGAAAGCATTAAGCATATTCTTTGCATGACGTTTGAGACATCGTTGTGAAAGAATGTGCCAATCATCTAAGCATCATATTAGCGAAAAGTGTTTTCTTCTTCTTCTTCTTTTTCTTATCTTTTTTCTTTTTAAAAAAAATCTTAAAACAAAATTCTGTGGGGATGTCAGTATGGTTGTAAAAATGGATGCATGGTTAGAGTCTGCTCACACTTTCACCTCTTGTTTGCTTAATTTAGAGGCAAATTCGGGGTTAAGTAAACTGCAATTAATAATCTTTCATCGTGCTAACATTATCTACAGTTCCAGATGGAGATAAGGGAGGAAAGAAAATGTTTGTTAGGATTTAGGAGATATTAAATGAAGGGTTTTCAGTTAAATCTTCAAAATTTTCCTATACTCACTATTTTTAATTTTCTGAATTTTAAGGATATTAAGAGAGAAAAAAAATTAAAAGAGCTTTACAAGCGCACTGCTACCAGCCCAAATCTTTAAAACTTACGTGTTATAATAATGTTAGATGTTTGATGATTTGCTAGGCCGCTTATCCCCTTCCCTTATCCAAGTGCATGCCCATCCAATGTAACAAATAAATAAATAAATAAAAGAGCTGTACAATGGTTAGTATATGAAATGGAAAATATTGACTTTGTTTATTTTGAAGAAATTGAATCTAAGTGGGTTTAGAAGCCCAAAATTTCGATGTCCTTAGTTTCTATTCTCCTTGTATGTTTGAAAAACAGTACAATGTGAAGGTGATAAATAATTCAAAGTGGAAGATGATTTGTGCATCTAAAGAAGTGGTGGGTAAACAGAGAGGAGTAAGGACTTAGAAAATCAATTGAAGATCTTTCGGATGAAACACATAATCTAATGTTAAAAAAATAATAATGAGGGCCTCCTTTTACAAGAATAAAAGTTAATAAATTTCGGCCCTTAAAGGGTAAACTGAGTGCTTAATCGAAACCGGTAATATCTGCTTAGAACACTCGAAGACAGCAAAATTCCAAGAATGAAGTTTAAGACATGTCAAGTGCCATATAGCACGAGTCTTTTGGTCGTACTCTTCGCAAGCTAGCAACCAAAAAGCAGCGTGGAGGTTTTATTCCTAATACAGCAGGGAAGATGGTCTTGGCTTTGATCAAAAAAGGAAAGGTTCATTAAGATCCTAGAGTGTGCTGTCATTATGAGAAGGTTGGACACCTTACCTCGAATTGTATAAAAGAGAAGGACATTTCAAAGGTCTTCATAAAGATCCTCGCCAACCACAAACTGTGTTCTTAATAGGAATGAAGCATAGGCCTCTTTCGGTGACCACTTTTCTAAGGATATTAATAATCTCGATGGTTCCTTCGACTCACCTATTACATGCTTAGCAGAGTTGTTTGGGGTTAATGGAATTCCTACTTGTCATGGTTTCAAACTAAGGTGTTTTAAGCGAAAATATGTATTTTAGAAAGTAAAACCAATTTTTTTTCAAGCAGTTGAAGCCTCCAGGCACTATTGTTATGTTACCCAAGCACTCGAGACTCCAAGGGGTTTTGGCAGAGGCACTTCTTCTACATTTACATGCATACACTAAATCCAGTTAATGGGAAAAAAATTTCCTGTCTTTTTAAAGCAGATGCTTGAACAGATCTTAACTGCAATAGCAAACCAATATCTGCAGCAAAGATCCAGGTCTTTTGTCAACAGCATAATACACCTTTGTGCTGGGCTATCTATTTCAACACCACAGACATCTCGCGTAACAGATCTCGTCTCTATAATCCCTAAGTCAAATGCCACATGATTATGCTTGAAAAAAAAAATCCAGATTGGTGGCTTAATGAATACAGTTCAATGCCAAAGCTTGGAAAGCCACTGGAAAACTTTTTGTCATAGCTTCAGAAAAGTTATATCATTTTAATCTGCAATTTCTAAGCCAAAGTGTTCCTTTAAAATATCTTTGGATGTCCTGCCAAAACCATTGGCTACTTTTTTCATATCTTCAAATTTCATGACTTCCTGTCTTATCTGTTCCTTTCTTTCTGTGGCAGCATGAGACAAGACATCTGAACGAGACGAGTGTTGTCGACATGCTAATTCAGACTCCTCGCTGTCCAGTTGCTGATACAAATTTTGTAAATAATTCTTATGTGCATGGAGTCTTTCTTCTGCCACGTTATATTCAAATTGCTGTGACTTTCTAAGAGCATGGAGAACCTGATCAATCTCAACCTCGAGTTTTAATGAATCAGACAGATAACTAAAAGATTCTGTCCCTATTCTAACATCTAAAGGGCTTTCATTGACTGTGACATCCATCGCAGCATTGCCATTACCTGAGAAGCCTGTTGATAAACATAAAATATTCAATACTAAAAGAAAGGTGCCAAGACAACTGAATTTACAACATTTAGATTGTCACTTTTTTTTTCAAAGTCTTACATGAAGGCCAAAAAAAAAAGGATCTTCACCTTCATAAGCACACAACCAGTGCTAAGGTAGCAGTGGAAAGTAGTAAGTAAGTTGACTACTATGTAACACAGGATATTTACCTGCAGAATGAGCTGTAGGATTGTCATCAACATTCCAGATATCTTCAGGATTAGTCCCACATTTAAGCTGAAGTAAACTACCAAATTGGTCATACTGCTGCCTTTCAAAGTGTAAGAGAGGGAAAGCAAGAAAGCTATTATTTCTATCGCCTGAAATTCATTTAACCATACCTTTGACATGGCCAATTCAATATGACTAAGAAGCTCCTTTGCAATGGCTTTCTGTGAACCACACAAGAGACAAACACCAAGATTTAACATCTTCTCCTCAATGTCATCCTCCAAATCAATAGCTTCACATGTTTGTAGAAGCTTTTTAACATGAGAAATCAGATCAGTCCTCCCATCACAGCGTCGGCAATAGTACTCCGCATCCAATCCAATACTTCCTCCAACTGTGCCAGCCATGTGAGATCGAAGAGCACATTCCATATGAGCAACATGCCCACATATATCATCCCCAATCTTTATTTGGCACTTGATGTAACTATAGCCACCATAAGCTGAATTAACGGTTTTGCAACAAAGAATGCAGCAACAATCACGGCAAAAACCAGGTTCAGTACAGCAGATATCACAAGGCATGGCAGGTGAATATTTTTCTTCTTCTTCCAGAATCAGGCTGCTGCACATCTGATTCCCAGCTTTACATCCAACAATGTCAGAGAGGAAATCAGATTCTGACTGTTTTGCTAGCGCTAACTGTTGAAGAGGTACAGCAGCTATAGGCTCCGCAATGGCTACAGTGTAGAACAACCTTGTTAGTTATTTAGCAGTGTGATCATCTTAAGATGCAGATATGCGTCGTAACAACTGGTAGGGAATTTACAAAACAGATGCAACAATGTGAAAGAGTCTTAAAAAATTTCTACATAAAGTTAACACAGTTCATAAATACATAAGAATTCTTCCAAAACCAAGTGTTTCATTGTGCAGTAAACTAGATTGTAATCGAAGTAGAATTCTATCCTGCTATTTAGCAGGCAAATTTGTAATCAATGGCTCAGATTAATTCCGCTAATTCTTCATCTCCAAGAACAGAGGTACATCAAAATTCTTATAATCTGGTAGTTTTGTGCAGAAATGCTATGTCACAGTCAAATTACACACTGCACAACAGACAAAATGAAGAAAAAAAAGAGTGAGAGTTCAGAAAAATGGCAGCACAATGAACTCAGAAAAGATATGAATTCCATTAAATAAACCATGTTTACATCAACATATAATTAGGGCTGGTAAAATGATCCATCAACCCATTATCCATCCAGCCCAACCAGACACATATTTAATCCAATCCATCCATTGGTGTATTGGTTCTTAATGAACTGGATTTATTAAATCCAATTCATGTATTGGATGGATAATGGATCACCCATGATCCATCAAGATCCACCACTCCAAAACGCATGGTAGGAGCTTCTGTTTCGAAGTCGCAAAGCGCAAAGTTGTGAACGGTGAGCCCCCAATCCATCGCCACTGTTTCATCTTATATGATCAGATGTTATGTGCTTAAATCCTTTGATAGCTGAGTTCAATCGAATTGCCAATAATAGTTAATGAGATTCACCATAGATTTGGGGATTCCATTTTTGAGGTTGCTCACGAGCCTTGATGCATATAGGAAGTTTGGAAAAAGTTTAAAGTACCTTTATCGCATCATTTGCGGGTTGAAGATTATTCTTATGGAAAGTTTTCGAGAGGGAGATAGTTTAGAGAGAAAAAAAATTAGAGAGAGAATTTAGAGAAAAAGAGCAGTTTTAGAGAGAGAAATTTTTTGTTTGGTAAAAGAAAAAAACTTAAACATTTTTAAAACATAGTGTAATTTTAAATGGATGAATCGGATATCCATCCATAAAAAATGATTAATAGATGGGTTAGATAGTCATTTATTAAATGGGTCATGGATGGATTGAATTATTTTAATACTTTTTTAACGGATTATAAATGGATTAATGGTTTGTTTTTGAACCATCCATTATAGTCCTATCTGAAATCCATCCAATCCACCCCATGTAAACAGCATCAAGGAAGACAAATTATGAAACATTTAAGCCATGCTTATTTGAGTAGGTGGAAAATAAGGAGGATAGAAAAGTTTTGATTTCCACTTATTGTTTCTTAGTAAAGAGTGGAAAATGCTATTGGAGTGGCCAAAATTTATGAGGCGAAGTATGAATTAGTTGCAACTCCATTTTCAACCTCAATAATGCTACATCCACATACTTAACACACATCACTTCACATTTGCACAGTTTTTACCATATGATTGTAGCTGATCAGTCTTGTTTTCTAAACATCTACACTCTGATTCTGCCACCTAAGCCTGATGCGAGGTGATAGGCACCCACAACATGTGTACCACCAAGCATTATTCTTTCAACTTTCTTATCATTTTTGTTGTAACAACTAACAAGCAAGTATGAAGTGATTTTCATTCCAAAATTTTCAACTACTCAACCAAGCACAACAGAATCACAAAAAACTCACACATTCAGGTAAAAAAATCCACAACACAATTTTCACAAGCAAATGAAATTAGAGAAAACACACAGACAATAGAAAAGGGGACAAAAATGAGAAGAGAGCAGAGAAACAGACCAGAGTGTAAAGCGGGAATCTTCCAGCTGAAAGAAGCGAAGAAGTCATGGAGATCAATGTCAGGGAAGGATTCTTTGATGTAGCGTTCAACGGAGAGCTTGCTAGCAAAACCGCGTTTCTGCTTGCGGCTTGAGCCCGGGTTCTCAGCGCGGCAAAGACGAGTTGGAAGATACAGGTATCGGTCCAGAAAGTGGCCAGTCACAGCAACTCTTCTACCGGTTCTCCACCCCCAAACATCGCCGGGTTTCGGCCAATTTTCCGGCGCGTAAGGCAAGCCTTCGCCGGTTTGTTCCGCCGCCACCGGCGAAAGATTCCAGAATTTGTTCTGCGCGCTACCATTGTTATCGTCGTGATTATCACCATCGGCCTCCATCAAAGCTAGGGTTTATGGTTGCAGCAGCGCAGAGGATCGATGCGTTAAACTCTTTATTTGTTTGCTCTTTCTTTTTTTCTTTCGCCGATCAAATTGAGATTTTGATGCGCGAGAAAATTTGAGATTTTCTTGGTAAAATGTGGAGCAACGGAAAATGCAGAGGAGGAAACAGTTGGCGGAGGTCGGAAAAAGCTGAAAATGATATTAAAAGGCAAAGGCCTTCAGAATGCAAGGTGAGACACTTGAGACTGAGAGTGAGAGCAACGGCATGGCACAGAGGATTGAGCAGAGGGCTTTGTTTTTGACATTGAAAATAATAATACTTTAATAAAAAAATATCTCACAACCCTTCTATGATTAAGAAATGTTTGAAGTACATTTTTTAAATATTTTTTAAATATTTATTTTATTATTAATTTAAAAATAAGTATTGTTAATGTTTTTTAATAATTTTTTTAAATATATAAAATGAATCAATAATAAAATAAATATTAAAAATATATATTTAAAAAATGTATTACTATTTTTTCACGCATCTCTATAATTGTTAACTTTTTATACAATTAAATTTAATTTGTACTTAACCTAATTCGATAATTTTATTGGATCAAAGTTTAAGATTTAAGTTTGACTCAATTAGTGATTAATGTGAGATTAGAATAATTCGACATTTAGATAAATTTTATAAATTTAAATATTATATATAATTAAGTGATAAAATTTTAAAAGTATAAAATAAAAATTAAAAATATTTTATAATATATATTTTGAAACAAATTATATAAATATAAAAGTATTAATTTAAATAAAAAAATCTTATAATTTGTTACTAATTTTTATAAAATTATAAATTTTAATATATTAAATAATATCACGAAGTTAGACAAATTCAAAGTGTAGTCTAAACACAACAAAAAAATTATATTAGGCTTAATTTCAAGAATTCAATACCATCAAATTAGTTTTAGACTAGGCCTTGAGCACCCTTAGAGTTTGTGAAATATTTTTGTAAAAGAAATATGGTTGGAATAAATATATTTCATTTATAAATAATTTTTTTCTTTCAAAATTTATAAAATATATATGAATATATTTGATTTGGTAAATTTTTTTTTTCATTTTTTGAGTAAATGTATATAAAGAGGAATAGAGGTAGATAAAGATTCGAACCATGGAAGAGCATTGTTTGATTAAGGACCTTAACTCTTTTTAAGTTAGAAGTGAAATGGTATGACTCTCTTTTCATAAAATTTATTAAATGAGCGAAATGATAATTCTTTTTGTTTTTAGTTATATACATATAGAAATCTATTATTTTCCTAAAGCCAAAATTTTTTTTCTGTCTCGAAATTGCTTGAATAATTGGTCATTAACAAATAAAGGAATCCATTATTTGGAATGGAGATGACTTCTCCTCACATGAAACTTTTTCTTTAAAAAGAAAATTTAAACCCATCCTAATTTGATTTGATTTTAATTATATTTGTTTGAATTGATAATTTTAGTCTTATTAGTTTAGTCATTTAACCTATTTTATAAAGGTAATAGAGTAAATTACTTATATAAAATCTATTCAATTCTTATTTAATGTATTTCAAACAAAGAAACAGAATTGAGAATCAATTCAAATCATTTTTTTTAATAATGCGTTCTAATCATGAAAATTGATTTTAAATTAATTCAATTTAATTTAATTTAATCAATTCTAATTTTTAATAATTCAAAAAGCATACAGTATAGGAGGGGGGGGGGACCTACGGGCTTAGGATTAAAATTACTTGGCAACTCGTGGTTAACTATGAAATTAGATCCTCTAAAATGGGTGCCAGGTGTGAAGATGTTCTTAGGATTCTTGATTCTGTCTCTCTCACACTATGAAGCTTAGATACATTATTTTTTAGATATATTCATATATTAGATATAATAAAATATATATATATGATATATATAGATTCATGACTAAAATGAGAAGAAGCAAAGCATTTAATTGCCTCCTTTCTTTATTAATTTATTTGTATGTATCATTAATTTAAATTAATTTATTAAAAGATAAAGAGATAATTATATTAATTTTTTATAAAATTAATACTTATTATATTGACACTCTTATTTAAAAATTATACTTATATTTCTAATTTTATATATTATTATTACACTTCAACAATTTATTTACTTAAATTACATATATCTCTCATCTTTTATGTATAAATATTATACAAAGTCTTATTAAAAATTAAAACAAGAGAGATTGACAATATTATAAATGCTAACATCAATAGAGGTCAAGATAATTATACTAAAGCGAAATTTGATTATTTTATATAATTGATATTATAATTTCAACTCATTTTTTATAAATTTTTAATCTTTATATAATAAATGTATTAGTTCCTCTCACTTTTAGTTTCACTCGCTTATCTTTTTTAAAATTTATATATAAAAAACTTTATTTTCTTATGAATCATGATGTAAAGAACAATTATTGTTGTGATACATTTAATATATAATATAAATATTTTTCTTTTACTTTTTTCACTTTATTCATAAATCTTCTTAAATCTTCATAAATTTTATAAATACTATTCTAAAGTGAAATAAGAATATATTTACTCTTAATTTAAAATAGTGTATTTTGTTCTTAACATATTAAATAATTTAAAAGTAAATACATCATTTGTTAACTTTAAATTTTTGTATTTAATAATATAATTTATTATTTTTCGGCCCCTTCACTTAATATTTTCTACATTCGACTAAAACAATTATTTTTTTGAGATTATTTGGATATGGAGACACAATTTATTAATATTTAAAAATAATAATTTCTATAACTAACATTCAATTAGTAGTTCTTCTTAATCACATTCTAACGTTCTAAGCCATTATTTTTTTATATTAATATTTTAAATTTTATATTTTTATGTTACTAAGGTGGTAAACGGGTTCAACTCTAGTTTTAACGTCACCAACCCGTCATTTTCGACGGGTTGGGTTCAAGTTTTCAACCCACTTTCATTTTCTAACCCGCATAACCCGCATGTTGGTGGCATGAGGCGGATTGGCCCGTTGTGTTGAGTTTTTTCTTTTTAGTAATTATAAATGAGTATTTTTATTTGTGTTTGTGGTATTTTTTGATATGATACTAATTTTATTTTGTTTCTTTATTTTTTAATCTTTATAAATTATAAATTTTCTATTTTTAAAATTTTTGTATTTTTTTTGTTTTTTATACATTTTTTTTTTTTTTTTTTATAGGTTTTAACTCCCTACTTTTTTCATTTGTTCTTTTTTTTTTCATCAACTAATCCACCCTAACGGGTGGTTTTTTTTACTACATTTTGGCGGGTTGAAGACGGGCTGAAGTGATGGGCTGGTTGGCGTTATTTTGCCACCTCTGCATGCTACTATTAGGCTTTTAAGTTTTATATTTTTACACACCACTATTTTAATTTGTTTCTTCTATCTCTACTTGTACCAAGCCGTTCACTTCGTCGTCATCGAAACTTGCCTCACACAACTATTTCTTCTAGTTAATTTTTTTGGATGCACATGCACTTGTATATAGTTAGCTCTATTAGGAGAAATTTGTTTAAGAGATTTTTTTAAAAATATCAATAGAAATCATGTTGTATATCTTTTGAGAGATACTTATTAAATAATAAATATTGACACATATGACATATATTAAGATATTATAAATTTTTAAATTTATAAAAATAATATTAACGAATTATAAATTTTTTCTTAAATAATACAATTATATTAGGGAGAGGATCCATTGACACTTAGTGTAAGTAAAAAGACTTAGATCAATCTATTACCATTAAATTCATTTTAATATAATGGTTCTAAATCATCTAATTAAATGATAAGAGAGAATACTAAATATTCATATAAAAAGATAGAGAATTAATAAATGTGATTTTAATGAAAAAATAAATTTTAGCTATTAAGTCTATTTATTAACTTAAAAACAATATAATATTGAATATAATTTATAATTTTTTTATATAATATATTAATTTATTATATTTTAAAATTAGTTAAAAAATTAACTATCAACTTTTATACTAAATAAAAATATTTAGTAAATATTACATACGACATGAACAAATAATAAGGTATTAATCTTTTTACTAAATGTTATGTTCGATAGATCTTTCACTAACACATAAAAGAAAAAGTAAATTACGCCTAATATAATTTTAAAATTAGTTATACTTTATTAATTTATAACTAAATAAAAATAAAAATATTATAAATTATATTAAATAATTAACTATTTATTATATTTTTGTTTTTATATAATGTATTAATTTATTTTATTTTAAAATAAGTTAATAAAAATTAACTATAAATTTTTTATACTAAATAAAAATAACTTATACTAACTAAAAACAAAAATATTATAAATTATATTTAATATTATATCATTTTTTAAGTTAATAAATAGACTTAATAACTAAAATTTATTTTTTCATTAAAATTACATTTATTAATTCTCTTTCTTTTTTAATGTGAATATTTATTATCTCTCTATCATTTAATTAAATATTTAGAATCATTAAATTAAAATAAATTTAATGATAAGAGATTAAATATAAATCTTTTTACTTACACTAAATATAAATAGATCCCCTCTTATATATATATATATTGTATTCATATTTTATAAGTTTTTAAATTTAATATTTCTATGTATCCTTGTTTGTATTGTAATTCGTGTTCATAGCTCCCAGCATTGGCCCACTGCTCCTTGCTGACTCGATGGGAATTGCCTTTTTAAGAAGCTAATTTTCGCTGTTTCTTGGCTTTTTGTTTTCTTCTTTAATGTAACCAAAAAAAATCTCTAAATGAAATGTGTATTTTAGAGAGTAAAATACAAATAATAATCACTGATAGAAAAATAAAAATAATAAAATTCTCACATATCCAAAATTTGTCGCATGACTATTTATATTTTATAAAGTAAATTATACAATATGAGCCCAATTTTTATAACTCAGCCCAATTCAACTCAAATAAAAAAAGAATCTAGAAGAATGTATAAATAATTTAGAACCCTCTTGCGAACCAAAAAGAAATACAAAGCCTCCAATAAGGAATAACATAATCAGTAATCATCAAAATAAGACATTAAGGAACTTTTTGGAAAGTGGAATAAATCTATTTCTCTGCCAAGGTATTTTTACATTTTTTTAGTACGAGATTAATTCTATTTAGAGTATTGAGATTGTTCTTTCTCATAAATACTTTTTCATGGATTCAAATTTCTAATATTTGAAAAACCTCTCAATGTTGAGTTCAAGTTTATTTCCCCTTAAGCCCCCAAGATCAAACAGGAGTTAAATTAGGATTTCTTAAATATGTATATTATATAAATATACATATGTTAAGGGTAGGAAAATGTATTTTGAATATCTATTATACGATACCACATATAAATATTGTATGTTAATGTAAACGTAGATGAGTGTCAAGGTATATACTATATCCCAAGGTGAAACTAATATACCGTATATGTCAATGTGAAATGAGTATTGACCAAGTGTAGTATTCGGGATATTTAAATAGCAGAACTCTTAAGTGTATAAATAAAATCATGGAGAAAAATATTTAAAATATTTCATGCATAATTAAATTGATTTGTCACATACAATAAATATCAAACTAAAAGTATTATACTAATATATTTGTCTAACACATGTTATTCTCACATCGAATAAGTAATAGGAGAATAAGTGAAACTTCTCATTGTAAATTAGAATTGTTAGAATATTTAAAATATATCTCAAAATTAAATTAGATTTGATTTTACGTTATTTTAAAATTTGATTTTTATATAATTAGATATATTATTTTAATTATATTATATATTCTTTTTTATATAGAATCACTTCTCTATAAATGAATAATTCTTATACTCTGTATTTGATTAATTTTTAAAATTAATTCAAAAATTCAAAGATAATTCAGATAATATACAGAAATATTTTTCATACTTTTTCTATGTCTCTGTTTCTCTATTTCTAATATGGTATCAGAGCGGTACCATCTTCTGTGACTTGTTTCATCACTATTCCGTTGTATAGTTTCTGACAATTTAAAACTCTGATTATTCACTTTTCATGTTGTGTTCTCTTTTCAACTTCCTCTCTCTATTTCTCTGTTGTCACTTTCTCTCTTCTATTCACAGTTGGCTTCGTCTCCACTACACTCCTCCATTGCGCGTTTTTGCCAGCCTTCTCCATTGCATTCCTCCATTGCGTGTCTCTGTCACACTCTTTCGTTATACGCTCTTCCGTTGCGCTCCCTATCAGTTCTGTTTAATCTCGCATCTCCGATCAATTCCGCCTGATCCAACATCTTCAATATGTATTTTTGTTCAATTTCGCCGATCAGTTCCATCTGATACAACCTAAAACATTGCTTTTATCTCCGTTACTTTAGTCTCTTATCAGTCGTCTAATCTAGCCTGAAAGATTGACTCAGTTTTTGTTATTTTAGTCAAATGCAGATTCTATTCCAGATATAGTTTAACTCTGTTCTCATTTTAGATTTTTCTAAATGTAGATAGTTCTATACCAAATGCAGTTTGAGTCTCTTGACTTCTCTAAGATCTCAATATTGTGTTTTTAAAATATTTTAACTATATATCGGAGGGGAGTGTTAGAATATCTAAAATATATCTCGAAATTAAATTAAGCTTGATTTTGTGTTATCTTAGGGATTTAATTTTCACATAATTAGAATACTATTTTAATTATATTTGATTATATTTCCTTTATATATATTTCACCTTTTACATGCACACTAATTAATTTAGAAATTAAAAAATAATTCAAAGAATATATAAAAATATTCTCCATACTTTTTCTGTATCTCAATTTCTCTATTTCTAACTAGAACTATACTATTATTGTACTATATATTCTTATTCTTGCTTGTCCCACATTTAACAATTTAATCCTATGATTTGTTTCTTTCATTTTTTTGTTTTCTTTGTTTTTTTTTTAATTAGGCTAAGGTGGGCTCATGTTTGGGCTGTGATTAATTTCTTTTTTCTTTTTACTTTTTTTGGTATAAATAACAAGAAAAAGCAATGATGGAAATAAGATGGAAACAAATAAAACTTGGCAAAAAGTGTTCAAAATGTCAAGATTCATTGCAATTGATCCTATGATTTGTTTATACTTTTCACAATTAACAAATCCTTTGTGTAATTTAATTTTATACCAAAAAATTCTTTTGGTACATACCAAAAATAATTTAGACAAATAACACATGCTGTGAACAAATAAAGCTTCAAAGAGACGGACTCTTATTTTGATTATATTTGAATTGAAATATAATTTTAATTTTAATTTCAATTCTTTTAATTAGAATTAGTCCATAATTTTAAATTATATGTTTGGGGTTGTCAAAGAATTAAGATAAGAAATTGTAATTCTAAATTTAATTATAATTTTATTATTTAAAAGTATGATCTAAAACATTAATTTTTTTTTTACAAAATTAAAATTAATAAAAATATTCATACAATAATATTTTTATAATATAATAGTCATTTTTTCATAAAGAATTTTTTCATGAATTTTTTAGAAAAAAATAAATAACTATTATAATAATTTTTATATAAATATAAAAATATTTTTTATATAAATATAAAATCTCAATAAATATAATTGTTCGTAAATAAATGTAAAGAGAGATAATTTAATTTTTAAGTTATGAAATTGATAATTTTTAAGATATAGGCTAAGAATTGAGAAAAGTTTAACTTAGTTGTTTTTCAATTCTATGGAATTGGTTTATAAAATTAGAATTTAAATTCTAAATGATATTTTAAACATAAAAATTAAAATTAAGAGGTCCAATTTTAATTCTAAACTTTAATTTCATATTCAATTCTAAGAGCTAACTGGAAAATGTGTCCATCAATTTAGGATCGATTTTTTGGTTTGTACATTGATTTTTAACATTTCAATTTTTGAGATAAAACTAAACTGGCCAAAAGACTGGTGCTCTCGATCCAAATCGGCCAGTCCAATAGGACTTGGAATACCATTGAACTAAAGAAAAAAAAATACTATAAATACCTTAGGAACCACCACTGTAGGTTTAAATTCACGAAAAGGAATAATTTTGTTTAAATAAATATATGTTTATGCTGTCATGTCTTTATACAGGACTTGACAAGTGAGAAGTGTATTTTAGAGAGTAAAATATGAAATTCTAATTGATGATAAATAAAAAAATATGGAGTTTTGATGATCATAGTGTAATGGAGATCATTCTTGCCACACTACAACTGTACAACATCTAGCTAGCCTTTGGCATCATCATTCTACATGAACTAACTTCAAATCAAACCAACAATACCCGTGGTAGGAACATAGGACTTGGAATCAATGGAGAAGGGAGATGTTAAGAACTTGTCATATTAGGAGCATAGCACTTGGAATCAATGGAGAGGGGAGATGTTAAGAACTAGTCATATTGGAGGTGGTAGCAATTTAATAAAAAAACTAACTCTATATACCCAACTTTTAGTCCAATAACAGAAAATCACCATCCTATAAAATGAAACAATATATGCACATGCACAACGACGTCTAAGAGGAGGTGAAGTTTTCGTTTAATGTAAATTGTATAGATTAATTTCTTTCATTTTCCTTTTTGCAGACTCTGACAAAATGATAACTGACAAGAAATTTTTTTGTTAGAATAATTGATAAGAAATTAGTTCAAAAATTTTATTTATAATTAAGTTCTGAGAGTTATTTGAAAAAGTATGAGATGTTGATTTCTTCCATGACACACGAGATGAGTACCTTAACGTTAGAGTGAAGGGGTGAATACCTGTAAAAGACACTCTAATACATAAGTCAGTAGGTGAACAAAGAAGAAAGCGTGTCTAATTAAGAATTAAATCATACATTTATCTTTTTACTAAGTACTTTTATATACAAGTGTTTTTTGAGTACGAAGAATTATCTTTACATTTAATATATATTGAATGATGTCTTCTTAAGTGGTGAAAATTATTATTCCTTATGATTTATCCTCTACTTTTGTGGGGTTGTGATGATATCTCTTTCTGTTAAGGGAGTCACACTTTGTACTTAAACTGCTTCACACGCATAATAATATTAGGATGTCAGCCTTGCAGGTCAGGTTGTTCCAAATTCTGGACTCAACATCCGATCAAAACAAGTTTATGTATAAAAAAATATATAAAGACGGAATATATGAAAAATGAAAGTGTATAAAAAGACGATATTAGAATTTTGTTAGCTCCATCTAATCAAACTAAAACTGATTCGCAATCGCAAGCCTTCCTAACCTAACTTCTATAAATTCGAAAATATATGTTTAAGTTTTTTCAATTTTCAAGGTGTTTGTGATAATAGTAATACTGATCAGCTTTCGGATCTGAGCCTGAGTACAAAAACTAAAAAGTAGGAACATACTACAACGGGGAAAAAAGGTCTTCAAATAGAAATGAGACACTATCTTCTTTCTTTTCTTATTTTTTCTAAGAAAGTATAGGAATATCTCGAATACCTTAATGCCACTGCCACCAATTGTATTATTGAAAAATAAATTTTAATTTTATACATTTACTAAATATATATCTAAAATTATATATATATATATATTTAGAGTGCGTTTTGTTTGTACTTAAGTAAAAAATATTTTTTATAATTATATCAAATGCAAAATAATTAATACTTTTGAAAAAATTCTATAAAAAAATAATAATTTTTTGTACTATCATAAATTACTTTTTTTTTTCAAAAATTATCCAAACACGCATTTAATTTTCTTAACTTAAAATAAATTAACCTTGTAATTGTAAGACTAAATTAACCTTGTAATTGTAATAATTAACATTCACGTACTATTAAATTTTTTTTTTTGGGTTAAATCCAGATGTAATACTTAGCAAAGCAATGCTAAGATGGTTGCCAAAAGAACATGGCACGTCCCCTTGCCACCACTATTGTACTTAATTGCCATGTGTCACGTTTTGCCACGTGTCCTCCTTTCCCACCTCCATTACAAGCTACTTATGGCCGTTCTTCCGCTAGCTACACCCAACTACAAACAAGCTACCATCTTCTTTCTCAGCACAGTATTGATTTCATCTTTGCAATCCGCTCTGCGTGTGCCTGATAACAACACCAATCGGAGAAGATGAGCCAAGAGCAGCAAAGGCGCCCCCAAGCTGGCCAAGACCCCATCAAATACGGCGATGTTTTTGACGTCTCTGGCGACCTCGCCAAGAAGCCCGTTGCACCGGAGGACGCCGCCATGATGCAGAGTGCCGAGACGCGAGTGCTCGGCCAAACCCAACCCGGCGGAGCAGCCTCCGTCATGCAATCCGCCTCAACCAGGAATGAGCAGGCTGGCCTCGTCGGCCACCGTGATGTCACCGACGTCACCGGCGATCGTGGAGTCAACGTCACAGAGATTCAAGTCCCGGGAAGACGCATAATAACCGAATCAGTCGGTGGACAGGTTCTGCATTTTTTTCCCTCTCTTTCTGTCTCCTTTTCTGTGTGTGAAGTGTTTGCTACTTTGCTTTGCTTTTACAAGGTTTTTGGTTTCACCATGTGTTTTGTTGCGTTAACTGTTATTCTTTAAGGTTGTGGGACAATATGTTGAGCCGACCCCGGTTCAGTCGGGCCTGGCCGGTGCGGTCCGACAGAGTGCGATAACCATAGGGGAGGCCCTGGAGGCGACGGCGCAGACGGCGGGTGACAAGCCTGTGGATCAGAGTGACGCCGCAGCGATACAGGCGGCGGAGGTGAGAGCGACCGGGAATAATTTTATATCGCCGGGTGGGCTGGCTGCTATGGCTCAGTCGGCGGCGGCTTTCAATGCTGACTGCAACCGTCCCCAGGAGAAGATCAATCTAGGCGACGTTCTGATGGGTGCCACCGCGAAATTGCCAGCGGACAAGGCGGCGACACGTCAAGATGCTGAAGGGGTGGCGAGTGCGGAGGTGAGGAATAACCCCGATGCTACGGCCACTCCTGGTGGCGTAGCGGCTTCTGTGGCTGCAGCTGCTAGGCTCAATGAAAACGTTAACGTGTAATTAGTAGTGATAATGATACTTGCGTGTGTTTCGTGATGTATAAGGAGCAGTGGTGTGCTGTTTAGTGCATTTGCATGGTAATAGTCTATAAGTGGTGCTCTATGTGTTTCTTTTCCTTGCTAGTAAGATACTACTGGTTTGGTTTTATGAACCATATAATTAAGGCAGTGTATATTATGCTAAAAATATCTTTGGTTCATGGTTATCAGTTAATTATATATAGAGTGCTCTAATCTTATTGTGTCAACCGTCTAGAAGGGTGCAAGTGAGATTAAGAAAGTGTTACGAGTTATTATCAATTATATTTTTTTAGAGATGAAGTGGTACAATTAGAAATTTTAAAAGAGATTTATGTTTTAAAATTCTAAATTTGGGATTGATTACGGGTAAGAAACATCTTAGTACTTTGTACCATCTTTTTTAAAAATGATTACGTATTTAATTAAAGAATAATTTTAAGTAATTTGAAATTTGATTTAATAAATTTTTTAATTAAGAATAAATCAAATATTTAAACATGCGATATCGCTGAAAATTTTGTGCGTATTTAGTCTAAAATTTGTTAATGATTTTTATTAATCCTTTTAGTTGTTAAAATTTACATTGAATATTTTTAAATTAATATTAAGATTTAATTGAGATTTAATATCATATCAAAAGCATATTTAAATATTTTATTTATTATTTTCTTGTTGACACAAATTATTTTTTTTCTTTTTAACATTGGTCTTGGAATATTTTTTTTTTAACCTATAAAGATTTAGATTTGGCTAATTTAAAAATAATATAAGATTCAATAATCACCTAGATAAATTTAGATATCAACAATTATAATCCTTATTCATTGCAATAATCAATCAAGAATCTATGCAATAATCAATCAAGAATCTAAAGAAAGGATAAACCTCAAGTGCTTAATTTGTCATGAAGAGAACTTATAACATGTTCTTTTGCTTTTCTTAAGGTCTCATCAGCTGTGATTCCCCCCCCCCCCCCCAACTTTAATCTAAACCAAGTTCAAAATTAATTTGAAGAGAAAGTTAGCTCGTTAGTTGTAACCATAATAGCTAAACCAAGAGTGTGTGACCACAAGAGGTAAAGAAATGATTCACCTTATATATATTTACATCTTGGAGTTGGACATGAGTTGCTATAATAGACGTTGAACATGAGTTGATATAATTAATAGACGTACGCTATGTAAATATCAATCTTGCTTTGATAATTTCAAGCTACAAAGCAAATTTGAAAGAAATTTATGTCATCTCAACTGAAAAGTTTAAAATAATTATAAGTATAATTAATCTTTCGAACCTTTTTAGTTCAAGAATTCTTTTTGACTGGACAGATTTAAAATTTGGGATTATTATTGAGGTTATTCTAACAGTTAATTAAATGTTTTATTGCGTGATAGATGAATTGCCCTATTTATATTAGGGCTTATATATAGGTTTATATTATATATCGTCAGTGTAAAATCATTAATAAATATGTTTCCTAACTTTTGGGTAATTACAAAATAGCATTCAACACGGTTTATTATATATCAATTTTTTTAGAAAATATAGCCATCAGCTAGACAATTAATTGATGAAGCTTTTTTAGGTATACGGGTTACTTTTAAAATTAAGTTTGGGTAAGTGAATTAGTTCTCTTAAATATTGATAGTTTAAGGTTTGGACACAAATAGTTAAAAGAGAGAGCATACCTTTTTAACCACTAATCTAACTTGGGTTAGACAGTTGAAACTAAAATTATAGGTCATAGTTCAAACTTTAATGCCATAAAAAAGAAAAAAACTACTAGCTAGTAGTGGTTAATACTTAATAGCAAATACTCAAAAGGGAGAGAGAGAGACAGAGAGGGAGGAGGGGGAGGACCTTTGATGCTCACATAAAAATGGGCCGCACTGTCCGAGTGGAGCGGGCCTCAAAATCAACCCACTTGAGGATGTATTACAAACCCATTCTCTGTCATTTCACTTAAATTTTGATAAATATAAAATAAATTAAATGAGAAAGAGACATGTAATTAAGTTTATAACACTTGTCAAAATTTAAGTAGATAGATAAGAAAAGAGACCGGGAATAGAGATAGGTGATTCTCATTCCTCTCATCAATGGTTATGTTCTGACCTTCATCAAATTAAACGCTGCTGTTAACTACCAAACAAAGTATGTCCGAGAGTACCTGGTCGATCAGTTGAGAGTTATTAAGGAAGTACTGTCATTTAAACAAACAATAAACACTATAACTATCCATGAGTCACTGAATTACAATTAGATTTTAGTTTACTTACAGTTAAACTTTTGAATGGCTCATATTCATTCTGTAGAATGTGTTTATATGTTGGTGTAAATTTCTCTGGGCGGGGGTAGAGTAGAGAGAATATTGAGATGCATTGGTGGTCAATTCGCAGTCATATCCTGCGTTTTAAGAACATATATCCCCTCGTTAGAACTTGGGGCAGTGAATTTTTGAAACTGACAAATTGAAACGAGGTCACTGAATCACAGCACACAGCTCACAAGCGGACCCTCACTGTAAGTTGCTCTAGCTTTAGCTAGAAGTGGAAAATGGGAAGGACAAAGAAGATCACGTGATACCATTAGGGCATGAAGAAGGACAGTCTCATTCACATGGGACAGCTGCAGATGACGATGGGAGTCTCACTCACTAAAACAAGTTTAAAAGCGGGGCATTTTTGTCGCCCAGAATCCCAGTCAGAGTTTGCATGCCTGACATGCCATGCATGTGTACTACCACATAATAATCTCATTTATCTTTTCTTTTTTTGGTAAAAATTGTCATTTATCTTTTCTATGTTCGTTTTCATCTGCTAGTACGTGTATGTGTATATATATTTATATATGTGCTTGTTTTCACTCAATGCCAATATTTTCATTTCAAGGTGATTTACATGCTTAAGACAGAAAGTTCTCGATTAAGAATTTCTCATTATAGGAAATAAAAGGTTACGATTGATTTAAATCAGCAATTTTTTTTTTCTTTTTGGGGTTTAGAGTTTTTGGTTCACTTCAAGCTGTGGTTACATATTTTCATGTTGCCGAAAAGACCATTGAGATGTCATGAGGAGTGTTTCAAGTTCAAATGCTAACTAATTTTGCATTCGTTGCTTCATATGCTATGCTAGTTAAAGATGAAAAACCAAACAACTTAAATTCGCATTTGGGTGATGACTGAAATTTAATGAGCATAAGTGGAAAAAACTTAATTCACGAAGATGGGAGGACACATGCACGCCTCATTGTTCAATCAAGTGCACTGAAACTCTTGTATGGTCAAGGGCGAGCACACACCATTCAATCAAATCTGAAATGACGGATGTGACGAAACACTTCTAATTTAATAGGAAGCTCAAAAATAGTTACACGGTAAATTAGTCCAATTACTGGTAATTTATTTGTCAGCTGAAAACTAGGTAATTATTTATCCCTTTCCTTTTTTTTTAATTTCAAGTACTTGACAAACTTATCCTGATATGAAAATCTAACATAAAAGATCTCTCTATCGTCCATCTCTGATCCCCTATCATCCAACACTTTTAATTCCAGGCTTTGTCTGATATAGTGGATGAAAAAGGAAAAAGAGAGATACAATAGAAAAAAAAAGGGAAAGAAATAGAGAATTAAATGAATTATTTCTTTTCTTGTTTAATATCTTTCAAAGAGAAAAAAATGCTTCCTTGTTTTGATTGGTTTCATAAATATATATATATATATATGATGGGATTTACAAAACTCTTGACTTTCTTTTCTTTACATCTAAAAGAGAGAAGAAGAGAAAATTGTAGGACTAATGGAAACTTTAACCCCCCAAATCCTTTCCTTTTCATTGCTATCGTTAAAGTGCTATTTCCTCGCAATCTTTCCATTTTCTTTCCACTCTTATAATACATACCAAAGAAAGCCCAGAATTTACACACCACCTTATTAATTACTTTATTATTATATATTAGATTTTTGTATTGACACTTTTTTATTATTGTTTAAAAGTTAGGTTACTAATATCCTCATATTCTTGTCTGTAAGTTACTAGATAGCCCTGTATGTCCGGCTCCAATTTTCTTTTCTTTTCTCCCTTTAGGACAATCTAGTTTCAACACATACATTACAAAATATGTCTGACTATCATTTTCCATGCATACGGAGAAGTAAAAGAAAATTTTTAAAACACCATAGAGTTTAGAAGTTACAATACCACTTAATTAATTGCAAACGTAATGTTTTTTTAACATATATCAATACTCATACCTTTTTTTCGTTTACTAAGAATGTGTTTGGTTTCGAGTTTAAACAATTTTAAATTGATTATAAAAGTGAAATTTATTCTTAAAGTAAATAAATGTTCTTTATTATTATTATTATTTTTAGAAAAATCAGTTTTAAGCTTCTAGCCTTCTTGAACTGAATCTTGTTTGAAGTGTCTTAATATTAGCTTCTCCGTACATTAAAATCATTTCTACTCACATACAATATGAATTTGTCATATTACTCTTATTTAATAAAACACAACAATTTTTTTATAATATGCAACAAAGTGACTTTTATATTATTTTTGGTAAATTAATATCAAAAAGTAATTTTACTTTGTATTATTCACATATATATTTTTTTATAAACTTACTTTTGAGATAATACTATTAAACATAAATAAGTTGATTCAACTTAAATACTAACATTAATTCTTTTAAAACTATTTTACTAAAACTTTATCCAAATAATTATAAACACTAAATAATACATCGAAAATAAAAATTCTTTATATATGTGATAAAAATTATAATTCTACACTCTTTTTAATTTAATATTCAAACCAATCCAGGGACAGGGGTTGGTCTCTGAGTACTTCGTAGGGACCACCCATGTGTATGAGTCCTGTGGTAGGGATCAATTTTAATTTTGCAAATATTCGTATATTTTTTTATTAACTTCAAATATACGTATACAAAAGTATGTTTATATGGAAAATTCATACTTTAATTTTACAATTTTGTGTGAGATTTATGTTAATCTAATTCTTGCATTGACGTGTCTAGTTAGGAAACCCGCTATAGATAAAATAAAAATTGATGCAAAACCGTATAAAGAAAATGTGAGAATTAATTATGAGATAGTCCCACATAGATGGACTTTCTTATAATGTAGGGGTTTGAAATTTACTAACTGAAAGCATCTTTAGTGAAAAAAAAAATTAAGTCTTGGCTAAATTGAAGCTATGAATTAATCACATGATCAAAGGATTTTTTTGTACATACTCTTAAATTAAGGAGAATCTCAACAATTAATTTTGGACACACACCAATAAGCTTCAACTACAGTCTACAGTCTACAGTCAATGGTAGAAGTTCTTTTGAAGTACGAAGAATTTCTCCACCTAAACAGTGTAGGCAGATGTGGTGATCTTTTAAAAAGTGATGAATTATGTTAGTTAGCCTCCTTGTTTCCTATGGAAATCAAACATGAAGGCTCTTCTCCCTTACTTTTGTCCCTCTCCCCCAGTCTCACATATACAATGATAGCACTCTACTATCAACATCACACAATTTATTTAATTATCTTAGGCAAACACGTTCCTCTTAGCAAATTCCAAAAAGCTAGCCTACACAACAAAACCACTCCATAGATAAATTTATAGATGCTTATGATAGAGTAATAGATTTCTATTACTCTGTATTATTGTTTTTTACTTTAATTATATGTTAAATGTTATAATTGATTTGTCATATATTTAATGATATAGATATCTACCAGAATATTTAAGAATCTCTACCACTTCATATATACTACTTCATATATAGGAAAATATTTTTTAGATATTATTATTTTTTGCACCACTTTATACTTTACTTGATTTAGTAATAAAAAAAATGTATATTAATAAGTGTGTTTTTTCATTTTATATTAATAAATAGTGTAAGAAAGGAATAATAAAAGTTGTCTATGAAAATTGGATATCATATCATATATATAACAAAGACAAACTACTCACTCTCTCTCCTCCTCTTTGTTGTCTCGCCCTCTCATCGTGCAAAGATGTCCAACCTGTTCTCTAAACACCTTCACCTCTGTTTCTTCAAGCTCAAATACCCCACCATCCTATGCCAACACCACCATCACACCCCATCACCGTCAACATCACCATCTTCCACTCCCAATTCCACCATGTTCCACTTCAACCACCACAACCACTCCCTCTACGACGCCACCTCCTCCACTCACTCAACCTCCAAATCCACGGACGACTACTTCTCCTCCTCCTCTGACTCTGACTCCATGGACCTGCCGGACTTTGCCTCCATCTTCGCCTCCCAGCGCTTCTTCATCTCCTCCCCCGGAACCTCCAACTCCATCATCGAGTCCCCTGACACTCGCCCCTACAACTACAACAACTCTCACAATAACAACAACACGTTGATACCAAGAGGTGGTGAGAGGGTGCCCAAGTACTCTCTTAACCCTTATGTGGATTTCCTGCGTTCAATGCAGGAAATGATCGATTCACGCCAAGAGTTGGACGTGAGAAAAGACTGGGATTATCTCCACGAGCTTCTCTTATGCTACCTTGCTCTCAATCCCACACATACCCACAAGTACATTGTTCGTGCTTTCACTGACCTTGTGGTGGAACTTTTGTCATCATCATCGTCATCCTCATCCTCCCTGCCGCCACCAGTAGTGAAAACCACCTCTTGGCTGAAGCACAAGAACCGACGGCAGAGTAGTTTCTCAGGGAGGTTGGTGTAAAAACAGTAAAACACAAACTTATTAATGAATTAATTAGTTAATTGCATTTGTGTTTAATTTTTAACCCTTTTTTTTCTTACGAGAAAGAAAAGATTGGCGGTTGTGTGATCCACTTTATGGGATTTTTTTTTTATTTACTTTGTCTTTGGTGAAAAGGGGTAGGGTTTCAGCGATGGAGACAAAGCGAGGTTTGTATTTTGATGATAAAAAATGGTTCGCAAAACCAAGGAGGCGTGTGTGGGAGAGGGATGTTGTGGTGTCTCGATGCTGTTTTATTAATATATAGTGATGCTTTCAATTCCTACTTTGTTATATGTAAAATAACTCTTATGTTGGTTTTCTTTTTCGAAAGAAAAAAGGGTGTTGTAATTTCTTGGAATTATTGTATGACGTTGATGATGGAGGAGATAGTGGGAGACAATAGCAGAGTTCATTTATTGTCCTTGTGTTTGTTGTTGTTGTGTGTGTGGTCCTATAATGGTAACTAGATGGCACACTGGAGGGATTTCTGCACACAAACTCACGAGCACCTTGGTTTTCCTCTATGTGGTAGGGTATACAATGGTGGGCTTTAATTTGTCTCTTCACAAACACGCCCTTAAGAAGTTAATTTGCTCAAGAAAAAGAAAGAAAGAAAGGCGCATCTTTGTGCACAAGCCAAAGTGAAGATGAATATGAATTTGGGCTTTGTGCTTAAAGTTGTAATCTCATTATAGCTTATAATGACAAGGATAGACCTCAAATTTACTGGGAATTGATCAAGGGAAAGGGGCCATATAAGGGTTCATTGGGAAGGAAGAAAAAGAATATTGGGATTAGTTCATGTTGAGAGGTGCAGTTGATGTTGCAGCTTGCAGGTGGCAGGACTTTCCTTTTACCCTTTTTTTTCCCAGCTTTTTTACTCCATGAAAAATAATGCACCTATCAAAAGCAGAAACAAGTACAAAACCAATCAAGGAAAAGGGAAAGAGTAAACCTGAAAAGTGACAACAAAAACATAACTAGAAAAGATTCTTTAGCAGTTTGCCAATTATCAAGAAGCTAGCTAGGAACAATGCTTAGTGAATAATGGCCAAAAATAGAAACAAAGCTTATTGAATTAATGCCCCAGACACAGAGGTGTCTTTCCCTCATTTTCTTTCCACTGAGCTACATTATATTGGAAAAAGATACTTTTACATCTCTTTTTAAAGGTGTATTCTATTCCACTGAGCTACATTATATTTCCAACCTTGAATGTCCTTCTCTCTATTTAATGCAAATGGCAACTTGAAAAAGAGTTCAAGAATGACGATTTGAATCAAACACGTTCTCTTATTCTTTGTTTATTTCTGTCATTTTTACTTTTGCCATTTAGTGTGTTTGGGTAAATTTTTTCAAAAAAAGTTATTATAAGATTATATAAATAATTGATTAATTTTTAGAAATTTTTATAAAATGTAGAAATTGTTTTACGTTTGGATATAATTATAAAAAATATTTTTTATTATCTCCTTCTTCAATTTCATTTTTTTATAATTGATTATTTTAAAAAATAATTCATTCTTACTCAGTGACGGACCTAGGAATTTTAAACAGTGGGGGCAAACGTCTATGTGATCGAAGCATATGCGAGTGAGTTTTAGCGAATAATTTTCTCCATCACCACTAGTTTACATAGATAAAGAATAGTGAGAGAAGAAGAATTTTGTGCTTTGAATATATTAGTATCAAATCACGTGAGTCTTATTAAAAAATGAAAAATAATATTATATGAATATACTTATGTACCAAATCAAGTAAGTATTGTTGAAAAATGAAAAATAATATTATATGAGTTTTATTTTTTATCATTAAAGAAATTTATTAATTTATCTGTATATGGGAGCAAAAATTACACATAAAAAAATAAGAAAAACATATACATATATACCTATATGGAGTGGAGTGGGGGCAAGATGAGATCAAAGAAAAGTTCCAAAATGGAGTGGAAGCAAAATTATACATATAAAAAAAAAAAAGAAAATATATATATATATATATATATATATATATATATAAAGATCAAAGAAAAAAGTGGAGTGAGGACATGCGTCTCTACTTCATAACAAGTAGATCCGTCCCTGTTCTTACTTTTCAAAAAAAAGCAAAAGATTACTTTTTTTAGGTTCTATTTTTATTTTTCAAATTTTTATCCAAATATATATTCATATTTTAGAATTATTTTTTTAATAAAAAAGTACTTTTCTTATTAAAATCACACAAACAAACGCGCTCTAAATTCACTTTAGCACATCCCCTTTTAATATTTTTACCAGCAAATCATCAATTAGGTACTTATAAATATGAAAATTCTTCAAAGCTTCAAAACGAAAATTCACAAGGTCCAGTGATGGGTAGTGTCAGGTGACTGAGGTCCAAAATCCCAGCCGGTCTAGAAAATGCTTAGCAGGAGCCAGGAGCTAGCGTTGAAGAACTTAAAATTTGCATTGGAGATTAAGAGGGTCTGGATGGTATTAGGATAGACATTTTGGGTTTACTTTGCTTAATTATTGCTATTTATTTTGTATGCCCTGTAAGGGAGACTTGTGGACAAACCAAAAGGATCCAAAGAGAGAGCTTCAACAACTACGGCAAAAGAATGGATGCTCTTATCTGTTCATACTAAAATAATTTGTTATAGATTAAAGGCAGTTGGTTTAGGTAAGTTTATAATACCAGACCATTTGTCCTTAAGTGTATGCACTATTATTATATGTCCATGTCCATTAGGACAAGAAGTTCATATGCTATATGAACTTAGGGTGGGGGTGGAGGAGGTTAATAGCCCTTCTTGAGTGTACCTACTTCCACACTTCTCATTTGGACTAGGAACATTGTTAATTAGTATATTATATATAACAAAAAAAAAATGCATGATGAAGACCGCTAGCGCCTTAATTAATATTAGAAACAGTTGTAGTTAAACAATAAATCTACATAACAAATGATAAGGAGTGCTCTAGAAAAGCCTAGATATATAAGATTCTGGTGCTTATGAACAAAAAGAAGAACAAGCTTATTTCTCATATATTTTGCTGATAAATTTTCCTTTTCAAAAACATGAACACATTTTTTTGTGAAACTAATCACTGCTCCATTATTAGCTTGGCTTAGTTGGTTGCATTGTTTGTTAGAATTTGATATCACACCTTTTTGTAATTAAATTCTTATTATTTTAGCAAAATGGGTAAAGGAGAAGCACTATATATTTTTTAAAATAATAACAAAAGTTTGAACTTAAAGTCCCGTATAAACTACTTTAAATCATTCAATGTTAACCTACTGGCAATAGCTGAAGAAGCGAGAATTCTAATATAATTTAAAATTATAAATATGTGTATATTATAAATTTTAATATTAAATACTATCACGTATAATATTCACTTTGAATATGAATATATACTAATATTACTCTTCCATTAATAGATGCATTTAAAAAAAAATCGACTTTTGGGTATTTAGATTCATGATTGATAACTAATATGGGTTAGGCATGGTGATGGTGGTAAGTGTGCTGTATTCTCTTTCAAAAAAAAGATTAAAGTTTAAACCCTAAAAAAGATAGTAATTAAAACAACCATTTAGTTGTGACTATATTTAATTAAAGGATTAATTTCATAACAATGTTGAATTCCATGGTTAAATACCAAAAGATTCATGATTGAGAAGTTTGATTTGATGAAATGTTTAACTTTTGTTTGATACCGTCAATTGGGAAACAGAGATCGACAATCAATCTCTTGGGGTAGCTTAGTTACATGATAGATAACACGCTAAACACCGTATCCAATTGAAAATGAACCTGGATTTAATTATATCCTGTACTGACCAAAGATAAAACCCAGCACATCAATCATTCAATCATAAAAGTGTTGCAAGCATTATGTAATCTTCTGTTATATCTTGTAGAAAAAAAGAAAAAAAAAAAGCACCGAAGTTTAAGTTTGGGCAGATTTGACAGCGTGACCCCTCCAATAATTGAAAATAATGCCAATATGGAGGACAAGGAAAAACCAAGTCCAATTATGAGGACAATCAAGCTAGATTGGCTCGTCCAATTCAATTCCAAACTTATATTCTGGACAGAGAAATCTTTGATCTGGATTCCTTCACCTACCCTCTTCGAAGCCTTATTTCGTAAATGCAACACATACTAGAGTAAGTAAAATGTTTGAGAAATAACTAGTTGAAAAGATAAATGACAAATCTAGGATTGTCGGATAATATATGAACTTATACAAAAAATAATATTACTAATTTATATAGATTTTAAAATAAATTTCATAATACATGTCAAAAGAAAATTCATAATGTAAAATTTTCCCTTTTTTTTTGTAATATTATCATGTGTAAAATATAAAAATTTTCTTCTACCTATAAGTTTTGTGTAGAAAACTTTCATTTACTTTAAAATTTATTATTAACACGACTTTTTAAATTTATAAAACTTTATATATTAATTTTTTATAAGAGATTTTTTTATGCATATGCACAAAAAGATCATTATACATTAATGTTGTTTGATTAATTTTAAAAGTCATTTGGGTGAATTTCAAAATAAAAATAATTTCACACACATACCCATAATTAGAAATGTTCCTTGCATCTTGCCCTATTATCAAGTATGCGTTTTCTAAAATGAATCAGTTATACATACTCTGAATTCATTTGCAGGTTGGGAAGATTTGGATTGGCCTCTGGTGGTCAATGAGACGTTCTTAATTTGTCAATTCATTTCTCAAACAGCAACAATCTGTCAAAGCTCTGTTCTTTTCTGACCACTACTGCTCAAGCAGCAGGAAAGATTGGAAGTGGCAAAAGCGCTATTGTCCTCTTGTTAATATCCTGTTTTCTTTTTTATGTTTTGTGACCTCGGGAATGAGTGCTCTCTGTGTCCGTTTGAACAGCATTTTCTTCTTTAGTTGGGCGATGTAGAGTTATAGGCACTGTTCTTGTTTGCATGCATAAGGACAACGTACATTGCATGCTTCTATCCATGCTTTATTTCGTTATGTTTATGTTTATTCATTTATATGCTTCTGATTTTGTCACCTTATAAAGCATGTTTATATAATATGTAATAATTTTATAATGCTATAATCTATCCATGTTTGGTTTTTAGTTTGCCTCGAAAGAAAGGTTTTAATTTTTCAATGTTAGGGACATTGGTTGACAGATATTTAATAATGGTTATAGTACAATGACTCTTTTCAACCTCTAATCTCTATTTTTCTTCCCTGATTATTCTGATTGTAAGATGAAGTTCTTGATGATCATTGCCTGTACATTTATTCTCAAGATATGTCACTTCAATCTTTCAAACAGGGCACCGAATGCATGGTCAATGGGCCTTGGTCCATCTTACAGTCATTCCTACTCAATTGTCTCTCAAAAAACAGTTAGTGCCACAAGTTTTTATTCATAAAAGGAAAATAAATGTTACAGCTACAAGATTTAACGGAAGATAACTTTTTTTTTAATTTTATTAAATTTATGTACAGTTATATTAACTTTTTTTTTCTGAAATTTATTATAAATAGTCAATTTTCTATGCTTAAGGTATTACAAAAAGACACAAATAATTTTATATTTGACAAAAATTATACTTTTATTCTTTAATTTATTTTTTATTTTTAAATTTATCCTCTAATTAATAAATATTTCAAATTCATCATTTAATTTTTAAAACCTAACAAATTTAACCTTTTGCTTAATTCCATTAATTTCATCTGTATGCTTGACAAAAAATAACTTACTTAGCATTTGATATGA
The DNA here is from genome assembly GCA_029884595.1 of Ormosia semicastrata. Lineage (NCBI taxonomy): Eukaryota > Viridiplantae > Streptophyta > Magnoliopsida > Fabales > Fabaceae > Ormosia > Ormosia semicastrata. The sequence continues at coordinate 62,565,572 of JAQQTO010000059.1, forward strand.
TTTAAAAAACACAAGTGACACCTGATGTGGAGATTCTTATTTCAAATTAAGATTTATGTTTCTACTTCACCCTCATTTTGGGTTGGATTTTTTTTTTCTGCTTTATCTTTTTCTTTTCATCCACCATGGCAATTCCTCTGGTTTTGTTCCATTTCCGTTGTGATTCCTTTTCTTCTTTCGCTCCCAGTTCTTCTTTATGCTTTATTTGTTTTATTTTCACCCAATGAATTCTGAAGATAATTCCTCTATGACCAACAACACAAGGAGTTGATGGGCTCCATTTTGCAAGTGTGGAGAGAAGATTGTGGTTCGCACTGCAGGAATAGATGCCAACTTTTGAAGAAGATTTTGGAGCTAGAGGTTGTGACTAGTAAGTGAATCTATTTATGTTTAGTTCATATTGGTGCTGAATTTTCTTTATTTTCTCAATTTGTATCTTTGACTTTTTATGCATCATTTGCTTTGTTTCTATAAAGTTGTCAAAGGTTTTGGTTGCAATTAGAGTCTGCTTTTCCCACTCATTGCTCTTGAACCTCCACCAATTTGTACCCTAAAACTTAAATTTTTCCTCTGACACTTGCTCTTAGAATCTTGCTATCTGATTTTAGCCTTTTCCACCAATTTTTCCTCCCTAATGAACGACTTTTGGTATGTAACACTTTTGTCTGATTTTTGTTTTCCTTATTAGACATCACAAAACAATTTTGTTTTGATCATTAACCAACCATTAATACGAGCTAATGTTGCTTTTCCAACTAGGACGCCACATAGGATTGTTCTGTCAATGAAACTTACAAAGTTAGGCAAAAGATTAAATTTATTAGATTTTCAAAATTAGTTAAAGGACGAATTTGAAAAAAAAAATAAGTTGGAGGACAAAAGCATAGTTTTTTTCTTTATATTTTTAACATTTATATATAATTTCACAATCTTACACACAACATGAGTTTTTTTTAATATTAATAGAAATTTTAAACTATAAAAACAATATTTTGCAGTACAAAATACATACAATTTTCTAATCCGATTCGATATGTCTCAATTTGTGAAGTATTACATTAGTTTTTTTTTACAAATCCGATTTTCTTTAATTTAATCATTTGCATGCTCAAATTTATAGAGCATTTATTTAATTTAGTAAAAACATGCTAATTTTGATTGTAGTATTACACATACAACGGTACGTGAAAGATAAATGCTTAATCTTCATTAAACATTAGTTCAATCAATTCTACTAATTATCCAAAAAGAAATAAAATGACTAAAAGACATAAATCTAATACTTGTAAGTCTGGTTTTCCTTTTAGATTTGTATGGTGCTTTCTTTGATAGAACAATTAAAGTGTAGTTTGTTTTGTTTACCCAGATATTTCACAAAAAGAAAAAATCTAATACTTTTAAGAATTTTGAAATTAATTTTTTATTATTCCCTTTATTTTTAAAATAATTAAGAAATTATTAAACTGATGTTTTAAGAAGATTTACAATTTTTACATGAGCGTGTAAAAGTTTTGTTTTGTTTTGTTTTTATTTTTTTGTCAAAGGATTGGACGGTAATGCGCCAGACAAGATATTTGCTGAACTTAAATCCATGATATTTCCTTTCAGATGAAAAGCTTTTTTTTTTTTAAAATAAAAATAAAGGCAAGAGTAATGGAAAATTTAAAATAGTCTGTAATAGTTTTTTTCAATTATTAAATTAATGATAATGAGCCAGTAAAAAAAATAACGATAATGATTTTAAATAAAATTAAGAGTCAAACATTGGAGAAGACAATTGTTGGAAGAGTTTTTTTAGTCACGACAATCCTAAGGATTAGTCTCATAACAATGTTTATGAGAATACCAACTCAAAGACAAAAAAATAAAATTAAGAATGGCAAGACTTTAAGTTTGATTAGGAAATAAAAAGAAGGAAATTTTAGGAAAATTAAATAAAAATTAGTTTAATAGGAGTGACAATAGATCTATAGGAGTGATGATAGTCACTCCTTGGTGTTTGTTATTGTTACCACTTATGGGGCAAAAATATATTTCCATTACTTCTTGCAAGCTATTAAAAGAATTATTTCTTTTTAATTATTTGATGAAAATGTTATGAAATCATTTTTTTTTTTGGGAATTATATTCCTTAGAAACTATGTTAAGTGGTTAAATATGGCCTTGATATCTAGTTGGGGCTGAATAGTTATGTAAAGCCCAGAAACTAACCTCTCAGGCAAGCCCAGAGTCCAGAGGACACGCTTCCATTGACAATGCCCTGCAGAAGCTATGAGATTTTTCAGTTCAGTTCTCTCTTTGTTTACCATACCATACGGAACACCATAATGGGCCATACCGTACTATTTTTTTGCCTCTTTCTCCTTCGCTCTCAATAGAGTGATGGTGCTAAAGACAAGTTGGGCCAATTCAACTATTCAGGTTTGTTCCTCTGCCTCTAAATGGATTGTGGTCCATCATGATGAAGTTAGCAATATTGTATGCATGTTAAGTTTTGCTTCTTATATTTGTAATAATAATTGACGTATGTTATGTTACGATGGCTTGGCTGCATTTGTTTTCGCTTTACTCTCTGTTGATATCATTCTGCTGAACCTCATTTTCGATGTTGGTTTGTTACTCATTGACGCACCTGATTTATGACTGCTAGGTGTTTGACAAAAAGACTAATAATTTTTTTTTTTGTTTAGCCTTTGGGCTTTGGTTCCTTTGCTCCTAGATTCTCTATTAGATGGTTGGATCACTTGGATGTTGTTGGTAAAGGTGAGCACTTTAGAGTTTAGAGAGTAAGGTGTGAGGTTGAAAAGGAAAAAATAACAGTTTAAAATTTTATATAAAGCACAAATATTTGGATAACAATCCATAAATATGCAAGAATTCATGCCCTTAAAACTTGATTTTCTTTAGTTTAACAAAAGAAAACATGTTATTCTATTTAGTAGACAGCAATGTATTTAAATATGGGGAAAACACTGGTCAATGTAGTAGCAAGTTTTGCTGTTGCTTACACAAGTAATTCTGTTGACAGCCAATTGGAAACAGAATAAAATTCATCCTTAGTGTTTCAACGAAAAGATTAAAAAAACAAAAAGATTTCATCCTTAGTGGGTTCGGTAAAGCTAGATTAATTTTGCGTATCCCATTTGGTGCTTAGAATTACTTCTGCTTATGTTATGGGTTTTGGAGTTTTGTAGACTGCATGAACTGCTGTGATAATACCCAGCATGGGCTTGCTTGTATAACTAGTAATTTTTCTGGATCTTTACAACAACAACAACACCTACCACTGCCATTTTCAGTTCATGGCTTCAACCCTGCAACTAGTTCTGATAAATTTGTATGAAATGTCTAAACAGCTTGACCCATACTAAATCCTTCTCTTCCTTCTAATGAAATTATTATCTACCATTTGTATGTATTTGCTATATTTTATCCTGTAGCATTTCCTAACTACAGGTAATTGTTTATGCAGGAAAGATTGATACTTTTTGAGTTCTAGATTGTTGGGATGATAGATAAGCAAGCTTTCTTTGCTTTGGATGGTAAAACTTATTAAATTGCTCCAATAACAAACTCAAATGACTCTTTGCAAACAAACCTACCTGAATAAACTTCCACTTTTTTTCTTAACATCATCAAAAAACAATGAACTTGCACCCTCCAAACCTGCTTGGTTGCTTGCTTGAGTCAGCTGTTTCAACTCATTGTTCCCTCCTTGGTCGTGCTGTCCATGCACACATCATCAAGACCCATGACACCCCTCTCCCCTCCTTTCTCTGCAACCATCTTGTCAACATGTACTCCAAACTTGACCATCCAAACTTAGCCCAACACGTTCTCTCACTCACCAATGCTCGTACCGTTGTTACCTGGACCTCTCTTATCTCTGGTTGTGTTCAAAATGGTCGCTTTATCACTGCTCTCCTCCAATTCACCAACATGCGCCGTGAGTGTGTTCAGCCTAATGACTTCACTTTCCCTTGTGTCTTTAAAGCATCTTCTTCATTGCAGATGCCCATCACTGGAAAACAAGCTCATGCCCTTGCACTTAAGGGTGGCCAAATATATGATGTGTTTGTGGGGTGCAGTGCCTTTGACATGTACAGCAAAACTGGCCTTCGAGTTGAGGCTCGTAAGATGTTTGATGAAATGCCTCAAAGAAACTTAGCCACATGGAATGCATATATTTCTAATGCAGTGCAAGGTGGCCGGGCTCGGGATGCAATTGGTGCATTCAAGGAGTTCCTTTGTGTGGATGGAGAGCCAAATAACATAACATTTTGTGCATTTCTCAATGCGTGTGCTGACACGTCAAATCTGGAGCTTGGGCGTCAGTTACATGCCTTTATAATTCGTAGTGGATACAGGGAGGATGTTTCTGTTTCGAATGGGCTTGTTGATTTCTACGGAAAATGTGGGGACATTGTATCTTCTGAAATGGTTTTTAATAGAATTGGTTGGAGGAATATTGTTTCTTGGTGCTCTATGCTTGCTGCTCTTGTGCAAAACCATGAGGAAGAGAGGGCTTGTATGGTCTTCCTGCAGGCAAGGAAAGAAGTTGAGCCAACGGATTTCATGATATCAAGCGTACTCAGTGCTTGTGCTGAGCTTGGAGGGCTTGAATTGGGTAGGTCAGTTCATGCTCTTGCTGTCAAAGCATGTGTTGAGGAGAATATGTTTGTTGGGAGTGCACTTGTTGACTTATATGGAAAATGTGGAAGTATAGAGAATGCTGAGCAAGTCTTTAGTGAAATGCCTGAGAGGAACCTAGTTACTTGGAATGCAATGATAGGTGGATATGCACACCAAGGTAATGTTGACATGGCTTTGGGACTATTTGAGGAGATGACATTGGGCAGCTGTGGTATAGCACCAAGTTATGTGACACTAGTTTCTTTATTATCAGCGTGTAGTAGGGCAGGGGCAGTGGAGAGAGGCATGCAGATATTTGAGTCAATGAGAGTGAAGTATGGAATTGAGCCAGGTGCGGAGCATTATGCTTGTGCTGTGGACCTACTAGGGAGATCTGGTTTAGTAGATCGTGCATATGAATTTATAAAAAAAATGCCAATTCATCCCACTATTTCAGTCTGGGGAGCTCTACTGGGGGCTTGTAGGATGCATGGGAAACCAGAGTTGGGAAAAGTTGCCGCTGATAAATTATTTGAGCTTGATCCTGAAGACTCTGGCAATCATGTTGTGCTTTCTAACATGCTTGCATCTGCTGGCAGGTAATAATTCAAAACCATGCTAACTAGTTACTAGTCTTCATTCTTTAATAACCTTGACAAATTAGGTGAATTGATCATTTTATTTGGTAGAGTAACTTGTCACGTCCTAATTAGTGTCGAAGAATTTTCTTCCTTTTTCCATTTTTCTGCAGTTGCTAACATATTTAGCTGAAACTGATACTGTCACTTCCATTTGACCAAACATTGTCGTGGCTCTTTTGCTCATGCTTGTAATTGCTTAATGCAGATGGGAAGAAGCCACTCTTGTCAGGAAGGAAATGAAAGATATTGGTATTAAAAAAAATGTTGGTTATAGTTGGATTGCTGTAAAGAACAGAGTCCATGTTTTCCAAGCAAAGGATAGTTCTCATGAAAAGAACTCCGACATTCAGGCAATGCTAGCTAAGCTCAGAGGGGAGATGAAGGAAGCTGGGTATGTTCCTGATACCAATTTATCGCTCTTTGATTTAGAAGAAGAAGAAAAAGCTTCAGAAGTTTGGTACCATAGTGAGAAGATTGCTCTTGCTTTTGGCCTCATAGCTCTCCCTCATGGAGTTCCCATACGGATCACAAAAAATCTTAGGATTTGTGGAGATTGCCATAGTGCCATCAAGTTCATCTCAAGAATTGTTGGTAGAGAAATTATTGTGAGAGATAATAACCGTTTTCATCGCTTTAAGAATGGTTGGTGCTCTTGTCAAGACTATTGGTGAAAGTTTCATAGTTTTATCTGTTTAATATGGCTCAAAGGATATAGTAAAACAGAGAAAAATGGAGAAAGAATAGAACATTGTTCTATACTTCTATAATTATGAATTGTTCAAATCGTTCCAAGTTGACCTTATATATATCTTTTAAATTGTCGAATATTGGAAAAATTTTCCTTTGGGGATAAGGAATGGAGGAGTTCAAGTAGAAACTTTTTTAACTTCCAGTGGTTGTTATTTGCATTCCATGAAGTTGAAGATGGGTCTGGCCTGGCCCCTCTTCTCAATGAAGTTGAAGGTAGTAAAAGTAAAACCAGATAAAAGATCACAGAAAAATTAAATCATCCAAAACATGAACTAATGCAAATTTAACAACGTGGAAATTAAAGACACGTGGGACACTACACTTGTAGAAATATAATGGCAATTAAACAATAGTCCTGATACATAACCTTTTTTTAAAAAAAAAAAAGAGTTGGGACAGACCTATGCCGTAAATGAGCATAGTCTATTATGATATCCCAGCTCTCTTTAGACTGGGAGTGAAATAGTATTGTCCCCTCCCTACTAGGTTTACCCATTAATCAAATACATGTCTTTTTATTTTTTCAAAGATGCAACTGGCTTCTACTGCACCATCCGGCCCATCGCAGCAGTTAAATAACCGTTTTTCACCTACACACTTTTCATTGACCCATTTTCACTCCAACTAAACACTAGTCTGGACACATTACCAGTTTAAACAGAATAAGCTATTGAGGAGTGGTGGGAATTCCAGTTTGTTCTAAAGAGAGTAGCAGCGGTCTGGTTTAGCGAGCACTCCTACAAGCTTCATGATAAAACAGTAGAGATCCAGGTCCTTACTGATGGAACAGTAGTTTACATATTTAGTTGAGGTTGGAGCATTCATTTTTCCCATGAAAGTACAAGACCCCAATTATTCATTTGAAAAAAGAAAAAAAAGAGAGATGAACCATTCATGTTCTTCGTTCATTCATGATCTTGCGCAACTGTCATCCCCTCCCAGCCATCGTGTTGCAGCCCCATCGCAAGTCCACCTCTTCACTTGTGCTCTGTTATGGGTATGACTATGTGCCCTTCTGTCTCCTCTGGATGTTGTTACAGTTTCCTTTTGAGGATGCAAGCCACAAGCCACAAGCCACGCAGAACTGGTTGTTCAAGGGATTAGGGAGGGATCAGATTGTGATCTTCTGCAAATCCGGTGGACCATGGGGAAGGCTGATACTCGAGAACATCTAAAAAGGTGTTATGGTCATTCTATTTTTATTGTTTCATTTTCTCACGTACCAGTTCTTATGAGTTGAGAATTTAAAATTTATAAATAATTATCAAAACTGAAAATAATTTCAAAAATTAAGGCAATTGAATTGTAGTGCGCCAAACCTAGATGGGTTTTCTAAACATTCCTTGAATTTGTTGGATTATAATCAAAACATTCTGTTTGAAATGATAACCATCAAAATAACCTAACATAAAATGTTATTCCATTCACAGGAATTTGCTTAGTTTTCCAAGAGTGATCCTGTGTTAGACTTTGTTTATAAGTTTGAATTATAGTTTGCAAATCCTGGTTTGACTCGAAAGAAAATATATATATATCATAGTTTGAGATCTAAAATTATGTTTAATCACAATCTAATTATAATTTTGTCAAACGTGTTATTTATGAATGAAATTTAATATACGATCAAATTAAAGTTTAGTAAATAATGATATATTTATTATTAATTTAATTTAATTGTATCATAATATTAATTTATTAAAATTTAATGATAATTACACTTTCATTACGTTTTTTTTTTTTACCCATCTCCTTGATTTAGCCATGGTTTGATGAACAAACAAAAATATCATCCACAGATACAAGTTTATCATCGTATACGGCCATTAATTAGGTCCAAATAGAACCTAATGAGTCTTTTGTTAGAAAATGTGATGATTACAAAAGAACAATTCTATAATACACATATTTTTTTACAGGCATAATATTCATCAAATATTTTATTGGCAATTAGTTTTTTTAATATAATTTTAAACATTTATTATGAAATTAACATAATTTTTAAAACCAACGAAATGGCCATTTTCATTGATAATGTTCTAGATGCTAATATTATGATACTGAGAATCGAAAATAAAGATACTGATATTGTTCAACGAAATGGCCATTTTCACTGGTAATGTTCTAGATGCTAATACTTTGATAGTGATTTCGTATTTTTAAAGATCATAACTTAAGAGAATCGAAAATAAAGATATTACATCATGTTCCATTAATAAACAGGGTATTTCCAATAATTTCAGGAGTCTTCTGGATAACTAACAAATTTTCTTTCTTTTCTATTAAAGTAATTTTTATTTCAGGATTAGAACCAGTATTTTTATATGTTGTATTTCTTAATTATTTTTATTTATTATTTAATTAATAAATCATTCATATTAAATATTATTAATATTTAGAGTTTTGCTAACAAGTACAGACACATGTTAAGAAAACTAAAATACAAATTTTGAGAAAAACAAGATAAATTAAAGTTTTTTATTTCAATTTTTAATACATTTAATATTTTATTTTTATCAAAAACTTTTTTTTTTTCTTCTTTAATAAGTCTATTAAGGACGCTTGATAACAAAACCCAATATTTTAATATAAACGTTTGAAACTAAAAATTAATAATAATGAGTAAAGTAATAATAAAGTCATATTCTCTCACTTCATTAAAATAGAAACAAGTATTTTCTATCTTTATTAATATCTAATTTTTTTATTCTCTTTCTTCATTAATAAAGTAAAAGTGTAAAAGATTAAAATGACAATAAATGGAAATCTTTGTCTAAAACAAAATATAAAAGTTACTAACCTACACATAAAAGTATAAAATTATGTTTAATCACAATTCAATTATAATTTTGCCAAACATGATATTGGGAATGAAATTCAATTTATACACCCAAATTAAGAATTTGAATAAGTATGGACATATTTATTTTTAATTTAATTTAAAATATATTATAATCTTAATTTATAAAAATTTAATAATAAATATATTATTACTTATTCAAGAACACATTTTAAAGACACCGTAATTTTTTTTGTAAGCCCATGTCCTTATTTTAGCAATGGTTCGATGACAAAAACAAAAAAATCATGAACAGATACAAGTTTGTCATCGTATACGGCATATTTAGGTCCAAATAGAGCCTAATGAGTCTTTTGTTGGAAAGTGCGATGATTACCATTTTTTCGAAATAGCAATTCTACAGTACCCATTTTTTTTACCTATATATATATTTTTTAAATATGATATCCATTAAACATTTTATTAACAGTTAGTTATATTTAATATAATTTTAAATATTTATTATAAAATCAGCATGATTTCTCAAACCAACGAAATGGTCATTTTCACTGGTAATGTTCTAGATGCTAATACTCATACTGATTTCATATTTTTCAAGATCATAAAAAGAGAATCGAAAATAAAGATATTACTTCATGTTCTATTAATAAACAGGGTATTTCCAATAATTTCAGGAGTCTTCTGCATAACTAACAATTTTTCTTTCTTTTCCATTGAAGTAATTTTTATTTCAGGATCACAACCAGTATTCTAAGGATCATTGGCTTCGCCAATTAAAATTCACCACTTGAAATCAGTAGTGATGTAGCTTAAAAGCATTAAACTCGAATTCAGGATTCAAAAGTCAGGCTTTCAGCTTCCTTTCTGACTGACTCAAACAGCACAGAGGACAGGTACCTCTCACCAAAGCTTGGGAAAACAACCTGCACCATATCAAAATGGAACCGTCAACTAAATGAAACTTTTAATTGTAACATACTGATTGTGCACCATAATCTCAGTTGGCATCAATCAAAACCAAATCAAGCAAAAGTGAATAAATCAACAAAACCATGGAACTATGTTGTAAGTTCTTGGTCTATATAAATCATCTTTATGATTATCATTAGATCCATTTCACCATCGCCATAATGAGAATTGAAATCCAGTCTGCATTGAGGAACAAAGCTCCAGAGGAGAGGACTTGAAATCCATATTACAACCATTCATTAAGAGCAACTTTGGATATACTTGAAATTTGAAAAGGATAAGCCCATATGGCATGACGAAGCATTAACATATAATACGTGCACAAGATTATATAATACTTACACAATACAAGCTGCTCGGTTGTCTTTCTTTATTTTATTTTTTTTTAAAAACTATAAACATCAATTATTTCATAATTGTTAATCAATCTTGTTCAGATTATGGGGAAAAAAAGACCTAAACAGTCAGAGGTGAGCTTGTTGTCTTTATGGATATTTGTTGATAACCCATGCAAGTTTTGCAATGTCAAGTCATCAATGTGGTCCAAGCGATAACTAGTGATAGGTCTTCTTGAATGTTATATATAAGATTATACTAGCAATTTTGTAACTTCTTCTCAACAGACATTTCTAAATACTATCACCAGAATTTGTAGGGATACAATCAACTTACTACAATAAGCTTTCCAGCATTTTCTGGTCTTTTTGCTATCTTAATGGCAGCTTTAGCTGCAGCTCCAGATGATATTCCAACCTACAACAATATTTAGAGTAGAGGTTCAACAAATTATACAAGTAGAAAAAGAAAATAACATAACCAGTTTCTTATGTGTTTTCCAAATCCAAATATGAATCATGAAAGAGACTCAATAGATAGCTATTAGGGACAGAATAGGCAAACTCTTGGCTGTTTTTAGAGACTTAGAACTTACAAAAAGGCCTTCTTTAAGCGCAAGAAGCTTTGCAGTTTCTATTGCTTCATCACTTGATACCTGCCAAATCACACATCTCAAGTTTAACAAATCAAAAACTGATGCAAATGTCCAAAAAAAAAGTTCAAAATGATGACAATCTTTCTAATAATTACATCAATTGCAACTCTTTCTTTTAGAATTTAATATTATAAAATATTTATGTACCACATTCACATCACAAGTTGCCCATATTTACACTTGTGCAGAAGTCAGTAACTAATCTTCAAAGCATAAAAAATTCCCTTTCTCCACAAAAAGCACCATGAAGCCTAACATGATGTAAACTGCTGTTTAAAAAGTTCATAATTGGCTATTTGCAGTTTCCCCTCAAACTGGAAGTTCGCCCCAACCCGGGAATTGCCCAGGGAAGGGGAGAACCATAATGCTTAATGTAGGACAAGTATATACCAGAAACTGAAGAAGAAACTACCAGCTTTACTTAAGTCAAAGTAGACAAAATGCATCAATATCACCAAATTAATAATAAAACAAGAAACTACCAGTATCAAACCCATATATATGAATTGAAAGTGTAAGAATTTCAAGCGATTTATCCATGATCAGATGCAATAACCATACACACATGAATTAACACGTTGTTTCCCAAAACTGCACATTGCATTTCCAAACAACTTTAATAAAATAAGGTTATAATAATTAATTATGAATAATATCATGAAGCCTTGAATAATGTAATGGTTATTCAAAAGGCGTTAAAAGCTTACTTGAACTACTTCATCAAGAAGACTAACTTCCAGTACTCCAGGGACAAAACCAGCACCAATCCCTTGAATCTTGTGTGGACCTGGACGTTCACAATGGCAATTACTTGCACATCACCAAAAGCAAGTTCTTACCCCAACTCTAAGGATTTATTATAAAGAAAAACCGATCAAACTGTACTAACTACCAGAGGGCAAAACAAACAAGAGAAACTAAATAGGAACAGACTTATAGTCTAAAGGGATAAATTTAAGCTGAAGGAAAGATGGCATGATCACAGTGGCATCAACTTTACATGCTTGACTCGGCATCTGATAGTCCAAGGGTCAATTTGGTCTGGTCAACTGACCATGAAATGGTGTGAAGAAAAATTCACAAAGATAGATATAATCAATGCTCTATTAACAAGAAAAGTTAGTGGCAATCACCTTTTAACAATATGGGCAAGCAGAGCAAAACAAAAACCAGTTCTTCCTGGATGGCGGGAGGGGAATGGAAGGGATATAATTCAACAACTCCAATGCAATCACTTCTTTAATACTAATACTCTTTAACAACATGGTAAAGTAAACAATTACCTAAAATTGATTCAATAGAAGTCTAAATAAAATATCAACTTGCCAAGCAACATTTTATGGTTCGTGTGAAAAAGTAACCAAAAAGCACATATTATCACAGAGGAGCAAAGCACGTGTTATAAGTTATAACTCACCAGGCTTTCCTCCAGAGAGCACTGGACTTTCAACTGGTTCCACACCATATAGCTGCAAAACAGAAAAATAAAAACAATAATATGGGGAAGAAAAATAGCTACAGCAGCACCAAGTTATCTCCATTCTCGGGAAAAACCATGTGCACATACTCCCCTATATATATATATATAAAAGTTAACCTTTATGTTGGGATTCTGCTCTTTAAGAAATTTCCCAGCACCAGTTATGGTACCACCAGTACCTATCCCACTAACAAGTGCATCAACTTTCCCTCCTGAGCCTTTCCATATCTCTGGGCCAGTGGTTTCATAATGTACCTACAAATACAATGATAACAAAATGTGTCACCCAAAGTTGTCAAGCATCCACTGCCACAGTTACAGAACTAGTATGTAGATACCTTGGGATTGGAAGGGTTTTCAAATTGCTGAAGCAAGTAGGCATTGGGAGTCTTTGCCAATATTTCTTCAGCTTTCTGAACTGCTCCTTTCATTCCCTTCACAGGATCTGTCAGAACCAACTCAGCTCCAAAAGATAAAAGAATGGTTCTTCTTTCGAGACTCATTGAAGCAGGCATTGTAATTATAAGTTTGTAACCCTTTGCTGCTGCCAGGAAGGCTAATCCAATGCCAGTATTACCACTTGTTGGCTCAACGAGGACACTCTTCAGTAACAGTAGATAACCCACATGCAACAAAAGTAATAGTTGTGAACTCAGAGATACACCAAGTAACAGTGTATTCATCTAGGATTTGAATAACTTTTATAAAATTCACATAAATTTCATTTTGCGAGTTCAATATGAGAAAATTTGCACATTTTATTTCATTTAAGGCCAAACCTACCATGCATATGATAGTCCCTCAAACACAAATGATATAACTATCATAAAAATGCAGAATCCACCCAAAATGGTGTTCTCTTAAAGGCAAATCATACAGGTAGTTATCCTACATATATGAAATATGTTGTTTCATACTCGGACATTTAGGAGCTTTGCAATTCTCGCACACACACACACACAATGACTCAATGAGTTAATCATGATAACTGTATAAATCATAATTAAACATCTGGCAGCAAAAAGCAGCTTCACTTTTCTCCTAACCAATACTATTCAAATGAAGACACCTTTACTAATCTGTTACAAGCTTCACTTTCGATGCCCAATCCTAGGAGGTTTCTTTAATCTTTATCAAGTACCAACCTGTCCAGGTGAGATAAGCCCCTTCTCCTCTGCATCAGCAATCATACTATAGCCAATCCTACATTTAAAATGTATATGATAAGAACCAAGTCACATAAACTAATTCAAAAGCATGATGTTAGCAAAAGCATGAATTGAATCTCAAATAATAGAGACAAGCAATGATGAAAGAAACCAAAATTGTACCTGTCTTTTACACTAGAGCATGGCTCCATCAATTCCAGTTTGGCAGCAATCTGGGCAACTGAACCCTCCGCGATTTTATTCAGATATACTAATGGGGTTTTGCCAATCAACTACACAAAATAAACAACAGACAACAGACAACAGTATGTATTTTAGTTAAAAACACTACAATAGGGGAAAAAACCATTAAAAAAATTCATACAGAAAATGTCATCAAAGTACACAAACTCACTTCTGTAACATCTTTAGCGATTCCAGACCTTTCGACTGCCATGATATCAGCTCACTACAACGCTGACAAACAAAGACAAACTATTAGCATCCACATGCGGCTTAATCCACAAAGCTACCAGTTCTATGTAGTATTGTAGTCTATAGTCTATACTACCAATGGAATCTGAAACATTTCTTAAAATAAAAAATCTACCAAATTTCTGTTTGTCTTATCCTTGAAAGCTCAAACCACTTCAAAAGACAAAAAAAAAAAAAAGGGAAGGAAATCAATCGAATTCAGGTAAGAACAATTGCTATATCCTAATACTTCATGACACCACCTTTCTCTTGAACCAAACAGCTGGGAGGATTACAGAAACGAAAAAAATTCAACCTTTTGCAAGAAACATCAATACCCAAATCGAATACAAGAAAAGCCATAATTTTTTTTTAAAATAAAAAAAAAAACTCTGATTACTTTTTATTAACATCAACAATAATTGAGGGATTTGAAATTCGTCCTGGTTCAACTGAAAATTGAAAAACCTTGCAATTCCGTGATGCACATTGCACAAACTAAAAGGGACATAACAAGTCTCGGACATTGATGAATCAGGATTCTTCAGTTGTGATGTGAAGATAAATCCTAGTTTAGTAGATGCCTAATGAGTAATAAGAAAATTCAGAGCCTAATTGATTGGAAAATATTAGAGACAAGGAAGAGTCAGTCACCTTTGCGAATGTCAATAGCACAAGCCTAGGCTGCCTAGCATAGGACTCTGAATTTTGTTTACTCAACAATGTATAACAACAATTTGGTCTATATATAATGTCTTAATCACCTCTTGTATCTAGTTTAGGATATTTTGCTAAATTATTAGTTGTCAATTGGCAGATTTTGAACCTAAACTGCTTCTCGTCCTAATAAGAAGTTTCAAAGTAGGCACCTTGATTTTTTTAGCCTTTTCCTCCTAGCAAAACATGGGTTGTTGTGAATGCATGCAATTATATTGACTTGGGATAGAAAGGATATATTCAAATTTTGTTTTGAGTGATGATTTCAATGCCATATTTCACAGAGAAAATTTAGAACGAAAAAAAAGGAAAATACGTTAATGTAATTGGACGTGATTCACTACTCTTTTTTTCTACATTGACTCATTTTCTTTCTATTAATTCCAAATTTATTGTTACTACATAACCTTACTTGTAATACGTCATAAGCAAACACATCATGATATGCTAATAAGGCGGATGAAGCCATAAACATAAACGTCGACCACCATCGAAGATGATTCCGAGTTTGAGTTTGAGTTTGATTTTTTCATCAGGGACCAAAGAAATAAAGAAATTGTAATGTTATTTGTTCAACTAAAATATTTTAACTTTTATCTAATTATCTCACAAATTTATTTTATATTTTGTAAAAAATTACAATAATATATAATTTAATTTAATATTTCTCTCATGTAAATATATAATCAACATACGATAAATATATTTAAGTTAAACAAAAATCATTTCTCATAAAGAAAGGACAAAAAAAAATGTTTGGCTTTCACTGTCATACTCAGTCACATGTTTTAAATTAATGAGTAATGATAAATAAATAACCATTTTTGGATGATTAGATTTATCTTCAGTTTATATAAGGTAAAATTAATTATTTGATTTTAATTTTAATGTATACTCACTTTAAAACTTTTTACAATATCGTTGAATATTATATTGATGCTTTTTTTTTTTTTCCCTTGATAGATAGTGGGGGGAGGGGGGAGAGATTGGCTAGTCGAACCACAAACCTCCATCTTTAGTAAGATTAGAAAATATTATTTGAGCTACAGCTCAGTGGTATATTATAATAATACCATTCTTGTTAGCTGTACTCTAGGTGGTTTGCTGATGGCTAAGGCTTGGGCATGACAAAGGTTGGAAATTGAGGCCAGAGATGATGGTGGGAGTATCTGTAAAAAATATTTTGATAATCCAGTCTCAAAATAAGGGAGAGGGTATAAGTGTATATAGGCTAAAAGAAGAACTCACCTAGAAATGTTAAAATTACCAATTATTTATAGGGATTGGAGTGCATACTTCATGCTATGCTAGAAGGAGTGTTTTGAAATGCCTCTACTAATATTTTGAAACACGAGTTAAATACTTTATTAAATAAGTTTGATTATGTTAATAATTATATATATTAAATCCATAATGCCATATCATTGAATGCAAATATAATTTCTTTTAAAAAATTAAATACATTTAAAAAGTTCTAATTAAATTGAGAGATCATCTAAATTAAATTCTAAATATTTTTACAAATTAAAATACAATTAAAAGCTTTCCCATATATATAAATTTGGCAAAATAGACATTTTTGATCTCTTATCTTTTTTTTTTTTAAAAAAAATTGATCTTTTACCTTTTTTATTTTTTTACTTGGTCTCTTACCTTATAAATTATTTATTAATATAATCTTCCATCGTAATTTTATTATAAATTTTAATAAAAATAATAATGTGTCATTACAATAATGACAAATCATTAATATAATTATGATATAAATATAACATAGTGATGATGTAGCATAATTAATAAGTAACACATCATTATTTATATTAGAGAGATAACATAAAGATTATATTAATAGACAATTTGTAAGAAAAGAGATTAAATTAAAAAAAACCTAGGAAAATAAATAAAAAAAATAAAGATAAGAGAAAAAAATGATAAATTTGTGAGCATCATTATTTTTCTTCTAATTTGCCCTACCTATTTCTGAGGTTGTAACCACACTCCCACCACTTATACAGGTTTATCATAGGAACTTGGGAATACAAAGTGAAGATGCAAGTCAAACTGAAACTCCACTGGTTTTATTATTTTATTCACCCAAAAAAGCAAACTGCATTTTTCTAAAAAGGTTAAAATCACCCCACCAAACAAAGCAGCAGCACCAGCCTTATCCTTTCCACCACCACACGCCTCACCCCATCTTAGAAACACTTCCCTTAGAACCCCAAAGCCATAACACAAAAGATGGCAACCCTTAAATTGACTCCATTCCCATCATCCTTCACTCTTCCCAAACAAAAGCACCCCTCCACCAAGCCCTCCACTTCTTTTCAGCTGAACACTCGTCCACGCCTATTATCACAGGCCATTGTGTGCTCCTATAAAGTGGTGGTTGAGCACGAGGGCCAGTCCACAGAGCTGCAAGTGGAACCTGACGAGACCATACTATCAAAGGCATTGGATTCTGGTTTGTATGTGCCTCATGACTGCAAGCTTGGGGTTTGCATGACTTGCCCTGCTCGCCTTGTAAGCGGTTTTGTTGATCAGAGTGAAGGAATGCTCAGTGATGATGTTGTGGAACGTGGGTATGCACTGTTATGTTCAGCATACCCTCGATCGGATTGTCATATTAGGATTATCCCAGAGGATGAGCTACTGTCATTGCAATTAGCAACTGCCAATGACTAATCTATCTAATCATTTGAGTTTTTGAATGTAACCTGCATGCTGCTTTTTGTATTGATGATATTTGATAAGAATTTTGAGGCTTTGCTTGTTTCTGATAATTGCTGCTGCTGCTGCTCTGGTTTAATTTTAATTAATACATGTGCCAATCATGTGGTTTTTCATTAATGCGTGAGATAGAACAAAATGTTGATCAAATGGTATGTCGCCTAGCATAATGAACAAAATATGGATACGGAGTCATCATCTTGTGCAATTTTATGAAAATTATGAGACATGTATGCAAGGCAGTTAAGTACTGAACCTTATCATTCCCGTTATTCATCTAACTTTTATACTCTAATTTTTATCCAACTCATTCACAAATTCATTTTGTATCCTGCGAAAATATTACAGTCATATGACGATATTTGAATTAGACAAAAATCATTTTCCGAACCTTATTCACATATGACAAGGGTGATATCCAAATTGGTACAAGCTCACAGTTGCCAAATGTTTAAAATCCTAACCAGGCTTTCCATGTGTGTAAAACAGCCCATATCCCCATTAAGTTGCTAGAACCTCATAGAAGGTGCTTGATCCATCATCCTTGTGTGTAAAATAGCCAATTATCCATCACATATAACAATAGATACTGCCAATTGAAAAAGCATGCCCCTAGCTCAAATGTGGCTGAAATGCCTTCTTGAGTCTTCGTTGCTTAATCTTTACCTTCACGTTAATGCCATTATCAATGAGATACTGAAGAACAATATGAATTTTGAAGCTTCCGCTCCAGTCTTTCTCCTTTCCTTGGAGTATAAATTACGTCTTGAAAGCTCATCAGCTAATGCTCTCTGAGCCAGAGTTGCCCCTACAGCAACAACCTTAGAAGCTAGGTCAAACTTCATATCCTTAGAAACAGAATGTGCCACAGAAACAATCTTGCTAGTTTTACCCTCCTACGAAGTATGAACTTGCACACGCATCAGAGGCTTTTGATAAGTAATGAATCAGGATTCTCTAGTGTTTTTGAATAACATGAAAGAATCATGTTAGAGAGATAAAAATATAATTTATTTTTTATATAACTAGTGAGTCCTATAACCAATCATAAGTTCGTGTATAATAAAAGTTGTGTCTATTTCTTTTTAACATGACCATTATGTTACATGAGAGGATCTTTTCCCATAAGTAATTATCCAAGCAAAATGGTTCATGATAAGGATTGAGGAGCCGTAAGCTTCTAAAAAGTAGGAACCCTGCCAGGTCTGCCTCTTGTTCACTAGAGAAGTATCATTGATTTCATCTAGCAGCGGGGTATAAGTGTGTAACACTTCTACTTGTGACTTAATCAACTAAGGGAAGCTTCTCGTCTTTGGTAGTCACTTTCGTACTTGTTTTTGGCTTTCTTTACCTCCTTACCATTTCCTTCTTGTCGCCTTTGTCATTTGAAGATGATTTCATTCTTTGGAATTATAAATTATATCCTTTGAACTCCTTGGAACTGCGCTTAAGTTTATAGAATATATTGCCACGAATTATCATATAATCTATCTCTGTCCTCAAAAGCCATTTCACCCTCAACATGCAAGGAATGACTATCAACGGGTTCACCAATCACTTCCTGACCTAAAGAACTTGCTCCTGATGCAAGGCACGTTTCTTCCTCGCCAGGCTTGTGACATCCCCGTCAAGCATCATGCATCATGATCCACAAAGCTCAATATCATATTCTTTTGAAGGATGATTAAAGTCAGAGAACTATGGTGAAAGATAAAGGCTACTAGAATAATCAGGAGCTAGTATAAAATGAGTTACAAATCCATCTTCCTTACTGGAAATCGTCGTCAAGGACTTGAAGCAAAAATTGAATGTCAAGAGAAAATGCCGATTGTAAAACCAAACTAAGAGTGAGAAGAATATTTAGAAGTTGCACGTTGCAACCCGACTGCTAACTGTGAGATAGCTTAACTTGGGAGAAAAGATTCCCTACCTCCATCGCGGTCTCCTTGCTACAACCCTATGTTCTGCTTGCTTTCTTGCTACTTTTCCTGGCCTGTTGCTGGTGGTGTGAATCTTGGGTTGGTTAGCTGTTTTGTCATTTGTTGACTCACTTTGTAAGTTAGTGTAAATACCTTTTTCTAATACCTGGGGACATATAATTATGATCTCATTCCCTCAGGTCTTTTTTCTTTCTTTTTTTTTTAAAAAAAAAAGAAGCAAAAATGCTGTTCTACCAAACGGAATACATGCCACAAACTGGATTTAGCTGGCAATATTCTCTCAACGTTCACCCTAGGCCCTAGCCTGGTTTACACAGATTCTTTTCCCACATTTGGAAGAATGCCACATAAGGAATATGTAGGAACAAATAACTAACACTAAGGTATTATGATTGCAGGACCAATCATCAAAGGTGAAATACATCCAACTCACAGAAGATTATTTCCTTCATAGATTTTATACCATAGTCAACAGCTGCCAAGAAACAGATTACCTTCTATCTTTTTTTTTTCTTCCAGTTCGATCCCAGGATAAGCATATAATGTAAACACAGTAAGTCTTTTTACAACTAAACCGAACATTGGTAGTCGAGTTTCTGATGTTCCTTGGCCGTCCTAGTTACTTTCCATAATCACCTAGTACTATGGGATCAACATTAGAAATACAACTTCTCGCCATGCAGAGCAGGAAGTGGGACAGTAGTTATAATTAACACACAGAACTGCTACCGTTAAACGGTTAGTGATTACAAACAACATTGAGAAAGTAAACGGGATCAAGGTCGTCATATCAGTGGTTACCATCTTCAAGGGTTGTCATTTCTATCGGTAGTAAGCCTGCTGATAAGTTGGTGCCAAAACATTCCCATAGCCACCATATGCAGGATAATTCATGGGAGCCGCCGGGTATGACCCTGCAATAGCTGGCGCTGGCTCTGGTGAATAAGCATAAGGATTTGCTGGGGGACTTCTGCTGCCATACATGTGGGGTGGGGAAGGATATGGTGGATGAGCAGCTGGGTATTGCCCGTGTGATGGAGACCTGACAAATGTAGGAGCAGCAGGGAAAGATGATACGTATGCATTAGTCAAACGGCCAGCTTTGGCTGGAGGCATTGGACCTCCATTGCTGTTGCTTGCACGTGTTCTTTTGTTGGCAGGGACAGCAGCTGGTTTCTTTTTCTCAGTCTTGACCTTCTCCAACTGTTCAAGTCGCTTCTTCAGATTTTCTGGAGGGAACTCATCCTCAAGTTTGTACTCTTCAATGCACTTAATCACGGCCCTGAGTGCAGACTGCTCTTTTCTTGCAGCTAGGTACTGGGGAATTTTATTCAGCAAAATAAAAAGTCAGTTTAAATAATAAACCCACTTCAAATAAGTCCAGAAAATATAAAAAAGCGCTTTTACCATTTCCAGCATTTTTCTTCCAACTAATCAGAAAAAACAGCACAGAAAGATAAGAATCAGAAATTAAATCAGTATTAACAAACTATTAACACTCCGAAGGACATCAACACTCCCTTCCCTTCTATAAACACGTCTCAGGTGCAGTCTTTCTAAGCTGCATACTCTATACAAGAAAACCAAAAATAGAAAATTTCTGGAGTTCTATCAACTACACATTCACAAGATAACAGCACTAGTGGTCCAAAGTCAGTAGTTTAGCTTCCACAACATTTAGTAAGTAAACTACACAACAGTATTGATAAATTATAGGTTACTAGATAAAATAATAGGAAATATACCGCAGCTCGGCCTGCATTATTAGGATCTTCCAATATAGACGCTGCAACTTTCTTTGCATCCTTCAAAAAAGATTTCAGCAGTGGAACAGGGGGGAAGTTGTCCACAAGACCTACTTCATATGTAAAGTGCACCGCATCAAGTTGCTGGCCTTTGCTGATTAACTCTTCAATCATATCTGCGTAATAAATAGATATTTACATTCAGTACTGGATGTACTATAGACATGACCAATATGCACACAACACACAGGATTAAATCAGATCAAGTGATCAACCACTAGACTGCTTGGATACATAGACCTTTTTGTTTGTTCCCCTTATACAAATTCATAATAACAACTATAGTTGTTGACAAAACCAGAATGATTCACTAAACACAACCAGTTATTAGATCCTAGGACTACATCTCAGTGGCTCACTTCATAAGTAGGTAAAACAGGGAGTACATCAACTAAAACGAACAAATAGTAATGGAAAAGACACTAGGAGAAAAGTACAATTGAAGGGATAATGTCATTATGTGCTTTCACAGAATGTTTGAAATTAGATTTTGGAGGAAAAAAAAACCTCCAACTTTGAGCCCCTAATCGTGTCATCTTGCTATTTCCTTAAATGATTTGAAGATCTCCAAATTAATACGACATGAAAATCAGAGAGATTAGTGACATTATCCGTGAATGATTAGCAATTTAGCGTAAGCCACAGAACAAGCTTTCCCTTCCCTTCTCTTGTCCAAGCCTATTAGCCTAATATAAAAAAAAATGACCGAGGAAGAAGGCCGTCGTCATGTCAAAAATAGACATGTATAAATTAATGAACACTTTTATAGACTAACTTCTGAAAAGCAAGCTTATTAAAGCAACTTAATGACATTCAACAAGAATTCTCACTAATTAATATCACCAGTCACTGGCATCTAGATTATTTTATCACCCATTTCCCATATTTTTGTTCCAAGTTACTTTAAATTCTTTACTTGTACATGTTTTCTTTCAGGAATTTCACTTCCATATTTTAAGCATAATAACATAGTTCAAAAATCATAGAGCAAATTCTTCTGGCTCCTACCCAAAAGAAAATTAGAGCAAAAAAGAGAGCATACCAGGCATTTCATGAGCAAGACCAAGGGAAACGGCAAGCTTAGGCATCTGTTTCCTCCATGCGGAGCCAATAACAAGCTTCCTATACAAATCCAAATCCTCCTTCTTCACAATCCCAAAGGTCACCAGATGCTGCAAGAAGGTGTGCACATCAGGGGTCTTCACGTTCTCAATCCCACCCCTCTCTTCCAGGCTCGCCTTCCAAGTCTCCGCAATCTCCTTAGCCCGCTCCTTCACCGGCGGCGTCACCAGCAGCCTCGATTTCCCAATCACCGGGTCCACCACCACCGGAATCAGCGATTCCAGGACCAGCACACAAGCCCAACCCAAGTCATTGCCACCCTTCTCCCCTCTCTTGTCCACCGGAAACACCTCTGATATGGCTTCCAGCACGAACTTCGCCGGATCGACGCACTTCGCCAGAGCCACCGGCATCTGAGCCCTGAGAGCCTCCAATTCCTTCTTCTTCCCAATCACGAACCCCCAAAACCCTAAGGCATCCATTCTGAGGCAGAAGGACTTCAAATTGAGCACCAAACCTTTACCATTGTCGACCTCGCCGTCACCATCGTCGCCAGAGTCTCCAGGTTCTTGCTTGAGGAGCACAGAGAGTGCGACGTCCCTGTGCTTTTCGAGGTGTCCGAGGGCGATCTGGAGGGTGCCGTCGATAGAGGTTTCGCGGCGGTCGAGCTGGCGAAGAGACTCGTTGGTCTGGTGGTCGAGGGTGTGAATCTTGCGCTTGAGGGCTTCGGATTTGTTGAGTAGGTCTTTTTCGAGGGAGGAGAAGTGGTCGGAGAGCTCCTTCCAGAGGAGGGTGCAGCTGGTCATCAGAGAGGTTTGGCGCTGGAAGTCGTCGAAGCAGGGCTGAGCCAACTCAGTTAACTCGCCGGGATCGGGGATGGACCCCATGGTGGGTACTCAGTTGGAAGAAGCAGAGAAACCCTAGTTGGAATGGTGGACTGTGGAGGAAGATGAAGATAAAGAAGAAAGAAAGAAAGAAAGAAAGAAAGTAAAGGTGAAATGGAAATGGAGAGAGGGGAGACAACGAAGGTGGTGACGTGGATGGGGCTGGAGGAGACACGTGGTTATGGGGTTCTGAAAAAGGTCGTTGAGGGGCGCTGCTATAATGCGCTTGGAGTGTGTAGGCAGAGTTGTGGGTGGTTTGGTCCTAGGCCTAGGGATTGGGGTTAGAACTGGGAGTGGTGCATAGGATAAGATAGGGTGAAAAATGGTTGAGGGAACAGGGGCACAGGATAACGAGTGTGCTTGGACTTTGCTTCGGATTGGATTGGATTGGGATTAGACACACTGTACCGCAGAGATTTTCGGATATATTTTTATAAACATAAATTTTAAAATTAAACTTAAAATTATATATTTAAAAAATCCAAACACATTTTACTTCAACTTAAAACATTGGTGAATGATATTTTAGTGCAAATCAATTCCCTTTGACAAAATCAAAATATGCCTATACAAACAAAGAAGTAAGAATTGTGAAAAAATGAAGTGACGTTCAATTCATTTTGACAAAATCAAAATATATATATATACACATAAAGAAGTAAGAATTGTGAAAAAATAAAGTGACATGTGTATATTATTATTATTGATATTATCATTGTCTTTAATGTTAATCACTGTTATTAATTTTTAAAATATTTAAATATGAATTAATTTTTACAATTTCAAAAGACTAATAACCATTAATTTTGTAATATATATATTAACTATAATTATATACGTGATGATTTAAGTTAAATCAATTGAATTAGAGGTTCTAAATAAATTGTTTAAGGGCTACTGTTCAATTATACTAAAATGATTTTTCTTTATTATTTTTTGTCATAAAAAACCTGTGATTATGTAAGACACTTAAAGAAAGGTACAATTGTCTAGCACTCTGTGTATTTAAAATGTTTTCTTATTATTGTTGGGGGATCTCCTAATTAATAATTAGTCAATTGTGTTTGTAAAATGTTTTACAGCAATATTTATGAAATATTCCGGTGAAAGACTAAAAAAATATTTCCCCATAATTAATACTAAAAATTAAATACAATGATTAAAGTTTACGAAAATAAGGACCAACATATATGATATAAGGAATTAAAATACTATAATATAAGAGTATTTATGCTGTATGTTGCGTATGTAACTAAAGAATCTTAAATAGTAGAGTATAGTGTTGTATTTGTAGAGAGGAGGAACTTTCCCGGAAATCGAAGTTAGATCAGAGAGAGAGAAAGAGAGAGAGAGAGAGAGAATGTGTGGGGGCGGGCGGTGGGACAAGAGTGCTGAGCGCCACATGGGAGGAGTCAGATAAAGTAAGAAAAGGATTACAGGTGGAAGAGAGTGATGGATGGAGGTAATCTAAATTCTAAATGGTTAAAAACAAAAAACATTGTGTTTGAGTTGGGTGGAGGGTCAGGTTACAGTCCCTGCAACCGCAGAAAGACACAGGCATGCGTACAAATGGATGTTCAGATAGATAAGGAATAATTCACGCTCAGATATATTGTTGGACTCGGAAAACATTTTATTATTTTAAGCAGTTATTTTATTGTTTTAACTATAGGTGTTTTGCATATCAACTCTTTCAAATAATATTTTTTCATATTAAAATTTTTAAAAGTCATACAATTCAACTGTATCATTTATTATTTCTTTGTTTTATAAAGTTATTTATATAACATCATCTTTCTTTTCTTTTTCCTAGTAAATTCCTTTCATTTTATGATTTCATCATTCAAGAGAGATAACAATAATAATGGATTGATGGGCAGCATGAGATCAAATGTTCAAAAAATAAAAAAAGTTGAGGGCAAGTACTACATTTGTGTTTATTCACGTTTCTTTAATAAACATCTGGGAACTTATATAAGTTACTCTAATTTTTGGGTCGAGACATAATGTTCATCTCAAAATAAAATTTATTGGCTACATTAAAAAACAATACTAACGAAGAAAATGAAAATATAACTTTTTAGAATAATTTTCTGGGTTTATTTTATATATACTTGCAGATGAATTCAAAATTTTATGCAAGTGTCTTATTTTTTTGTTATTAAATATTTCACAAAACTTAATTTGATAATAATCCAGTCAGTTTAAAATATATAAACTTAATCCAGATAAAAAAACATAAATTTAATATTAAACTAACATAAATTTTCCGGTATTCCTTAGCCAACTGTCATCATCCAAATCATTAAGGCCCAAATCCATCTACTAGCGTTTACATGCAATCCAATTTTCAGGTATTCCTTAGCCAAATTGGGCTCCTTGACCTTTGACAACAGAGTACAAAAAATTAATAGTAAAATGATAAAAGACTTAATAAAATCTTTTAATTTGTGTCATTAAATGTTAACTATATGAAAAATATAAGATATTGATTTAAACGAGAATTTAACAGTAAAGACAATTAAAAAACAATGGACCATTAAAAGCTATATACGGTAACCCAAAGAAAAAAGGCACACTCGTATAATCAATACACTCACTGAAATTGAAGGGAGTAATATATATAACATGATACCATTTCCCTTTAAAATTTAAAATTTTCTAGCATATACACTATTTTCATATAAAAAGAGAGAGAAAAAAACCTTTAAATTTCAAATAACTATCATTTTGCTATTATTTCATAATGGGATGTTTTGAAATTTTAAATAAATATACACTAATTATAATATTTTAAAACTTAAATATATTTTAAAGGAACAAGACTGATTTTGTTTTTAAAATAGAACATAATATGAAACTTACACAAGAACACAAATAAGCATGCCATAGAGGCAAAATTTCTCCACTACAACAGTCCAGGTTATTCTAGCACAGTGAACCACTATTCACCAAACCATAAGTGCTTAACCACAGATGCTTCAACCACATTACATGGATTACGGACAAACGTATTTGGGCACCAAATTTGTTTGAATAATGATATACGCACATTATTTCCTGCCACACCATGCACTATTGCAGTGTACACATGGCAATATCTAAAGCTAACGTGCTAAAGCTCAGATGGAACCACTTTGCGAACACATTATTGAACAGTGTATCTACCATTACTGAAATTCTACCCCTCACTTTTGCACTAAATAAAAATAAAGGTAGTTTAAGTCTACATATTCCTTTTGCACTAGATATATAATTAAGATTTATTTCTCTCCTCTTATAATAACCACTACTCTCATTAAATATACTCCCATATATATGAAATGTGAAAAGAGCTGTAATTGTTATATAAAAATCGATTATCTACTTGAATCTCCTCTAAGATTAGTAGTCCCACTTAGTGATTATCCTTTCTCAGAAAGAAGTTGAGTAACCTCCTTTGAATGATAGTATTAGAGTAAAATATCCTTACTACCATTTTATGTACCAACACAAATTATTGCTCTACATATAACAGACCAGCATATCTTGCCAATAGCTAGAAGTATATCATATGCAGTCATTTATAAACACTCTTCCTGTTGCACACATGGCAATATCTAGGCTACCCTAAACTCACCTAACCTCCAATAGAATCCACTCAAGTTTGTTCTATAATAAAAAAATTTGCACACCACTTGATGTGCACAAAGTAATATGCAAAAGGCATGCATTTTTCAAATAGTTGAGGAGGTGACTTCAACTACAGTAAGCTGGAACACCATCACTAAGCAGTGGTCCTTGCAATGTCACATTTGTACAAACTATACAGGTGACTCAATACAAAAACCATTAATTCCACCGTAGCCTTTTCCATTTAAACTTCAGGTACAATCTAGGGCAAGTTTAGAATGCACAACTGCAGTACAACTGTACAAGTATAATTTATCATCACCAAACCCTCTACTCACTGCCCCCTCCAAAATTTTAAACAGGAAAAGGAAAATTTAAAGTAAAGTAAATGGATTCATCAATCAATCAAACTAAACTGTAAACAATCCAATCGTAATGGGTTAGTAGTCGAGGGTTTGGGCAGTTTGCAGAAAATCATAGATACAATTCTAATCTCCGTGGCGCCATTGTAACCAAAAGGAAAAACAAAGGAAACAAAAATTAAACTAAACTAAACTGAAAACAAACAGTTCCCATCCAACGTGGGGAAAAGCGGGGACAAGTCCAAGATTTAAGATTCCAGACATTGACTTTCGAGTAAATTAGTGCAGTCCAGGGTGTCAGATGGTGGAAAGGCAAACACATCTTCCTAATTTGCCAAATGATAACTATGGCAGGAAAAATCAATATGAATCACCGACAACTAGAATAAAAATGTTGCAATGCTGCCTCCTATTGTAGCATTGAAACGGTCAGTACAATATAACATTAAGCTTTTATCATCTTCAGGAATCAAGACTATAATGCAACTGGAAAGTTTTTTTTTTCCAGAACAATCCAAAAATCATTTAAGTACACTGCTATTCCATGTATAGTCCACAAACTACATGGACAGTATGTATTCTCTCCTGCTCTCTATGACTGCCTTCTTCCTCGTGTCAAAATCAACCTTGTCAAGATCAAAAGCAGTCCCTAGATAGCCATACAAGATCCTCCTTTTCTCTCCTTTTTTCTCATCCACCTTTACAAGGTTTGGATTGTTCTCATCATCTTTTCCTAATGTTAGGGGCTGCACACGGGCCCAATCCTTGCGTCCATGATTTTCCTTCTCAAAGTGTTCAGCAAGCCGCATGGCCTCCTTAAGGCCTGATTGGTCCCCAGCAAATTTAACCAGTGTTATGCCCAAATGACCATCTCTTCCATATAATGACTTTGATTTGCCACCCATAAATCCGAGCTCTGGAAAACCATGCATGAATATCAGATGGAAAAAATATAGTCAAAAGTAGTTCACTATCATCACATATTTGAGTGGATGATTCAATGATTCTAAAATACCTAACATTTCAGTAAGGGAGTCCTAACAATATGAGTTGTTTGCAGATATATGACACACAAATTTCCAAGATGGCAGCAGTGGCCATAAAATGGTGCCGTTTAAGGCACATCAACTACGTAATTTACATCTTTGAGGAGATTTTAAGCCCAACATAATGCTATGTCTGTTAAGGAAAACTATAGGAATGAAACATTAGTGGAAGGAGAAAAAGGAGA
Organism: Ormosia semicastrata; assembly: GCA_029884595.1. Classification (NCBI taxonomy): domain Eukaryota; kingdom Viridiplantae; phylum Streptophyta; class Magnoliopsida; order Fabales; family Fabaceae; genus Ormosia; species Ormosia semicastrata. Next base: position 62,593,797 of record JAQQTO010000059.1, read on the forward strand.
GAGAAAAAGCAGAGGGCAGGATAGTAAGTCATAACATCCAAAACAAGAGACAAGACAGTAAGGAAAGTGGACAATAAGGAGGATGCTCAAAAACAGGAGATAGATTTTTCTACCTTATCCAAATTTCCATCCACCAGCATAGACAATTAATCGCTTTAGGACAAAACACATCAATGTCTAATCTAACATGACTAAAACCAAAAACAGGTTTAAATGAAATTAGCTTACAGACTACTTATAACAACAAAGTAACCCGCTAAGCACTTGCAATAAGATTACAGTCACTAACATCAGCTGAACTCACAAGCTAGTGAGTAACAAAATAGAGGGTTTAAGAAATACCAGACACAATAATATGGTGTTAGAAATACAAGAAGAAATAAGAAAAACATGGAACAAGCCCCAAAAAGAAAAAATATGCAAGTGGAGGAAATTCACACGAGTCATTAAAAAGGTAGAAAATTAATCTAATACAGCCAGGCCAGGCTGAATCCAAGGATGAGCAAAACAATAATCACTCCATATGCATGGTATTAGGTATCAAAATACTTGACCAGCACAACAGAATTCATAAAAATTTAAATAGAAACTGGTTCAGAAAGCCTATAGTTCAAATCAATCCCTGCTTACCTTATTAAGATCAAGGCAGGAGCGTTATATTGACTAGATAAAAAAATGCAAACAAGCTAGTTAAAAAATCCCTAATCTCAAAATATATGTCCTCAATGCTACGTGCAAAAACAACATAGTCAAGCATCAACTAGATACTAGAATAATGTGTGGAAATGATATACAGTCACAATATAGAGAGCTATCCCACAATAATGTTCACCTACTTTCTTGGTTGTACCATCAAATGTCATCAAAATAACAACACATGCATGTGCACGCACTGCTACACATGCAAGCATAATTGGACAGGTAAGTACAGATGTGCACGTGCATAATTCAATATTCCCCATCTCAAATAAATACCCTCAGTACTATATGCAAAAACAACATAGTTAAGCATCAACTCGAATGAAGCCCAGAAATAATACACACAAAATGAAGAGCCATCCCACAGTAACATTCACCACCTATTTTCTTGGTTGTCCAATCTGCTGTCATCAAAATATCAACACATGCATGTGCATAAATGCACAGCTACATGTGTGTGTTCACAATTCAAAATTTCTCATCATAAAATATATATTCTAAGTGGTAGATGACTAGATGTAAAACCAACATAGTTAAGCAACAACTAGAATAATGTCTGGAAATGATACACACAAAATGAGGAGCCATCCCACAAATAACATTCACCATCTACTTTCTTGGTTGTACAATCGACTGTCATCAAAATATCAACACAAGTGTGCATGCATAAATGCACAGGTACATATAAGTATCCCCTAGAAGTTATGCAACCTAGATAGAAAGATCTATGCATGAACACATCTCTCTCAACAACTTTAAAGCCAGTCAAGTGAAATTTAAAATTTTTTGAGAAGAAGAAGAAGAATCGTCCAATGAAATAAATTAAGAAAGAAAGAAAAAAAACTGTAACCATATGATTTAATTCAGGTCACAAATACAATCTAAATAATGTTCCACTGAAAAGAAAGGTTTGATGGTCAACAAATTTAGCTTCTAGAAAGTAAAGTCTTATCCAACAAACTCCCAGATCAATTGGAGAAATAAAATTAGAGAAATTCGTCTAATCCCAAGATCAATCTTTCTTTTTTCTTCGATATTTTTTGGCTAATAACCTCATAACAGTTACTGTTTAAACCACTTCAAATGAGCCCATAATTTGTTTGCTCGTGATAGTATCAAAACCCAGCTTCAAGCTACTCACCATTGCTTTCCAGTTATCATAATTCAAAATGTAATTACAAGAGGTACCTGGGGGAAACGCTCATCTCATTATCAACACTTACTACAGTACTCTCAGAATTTTATTTATAAGATAAACAATCACATCTACAGGGGTGAGTTTTCGTGGCCCAGAACCCATAACTGATCACGCTATAATAATGGATCAAGACCCAAGCTTAACAGTTCATTTGGTTGGAAGCAGAGTAGAATGGAAATGAGTACAGCAGTCATTATGAAATGGAATAGATAGTTTACCTTGGGGAAAAGAAAGGAAAAAACTTCTATACAAATTTTTTCCATTTTAAATTTTTATTTTAACTTCGTCTTTTGATTGTTGGTGAAAATTCATATAATTTCATTAAAACCTTTTCATTCCCTCCACTTTCTGTTCACTTTTTATATTATTATAATATACAAACAAGGAATCAGGTAATTCCTTCAATTATTTCACATTCCATTTGTTCCACCCATCCATATGTGCTGAAAAAGCCACATTTGTTACAAGTTTAGGTTCAGGTTTTGCCTTATATGCATGCCTAAAAATTCATGGGCACCAAAAACGTAGAAAGACAGAAGTTGTCATTACTACTCTGGAAATTTATGCAAACATCAAATGAATGCACCATTTTATAATTCTCTATCATCAAATGAACAAATCAAATTAAGAGGGGTAATCCAATGTAGTCCATATCCCACCCTCCCACCATCTATCATATATCTAAGCACCATCTGGAGGACTGACATGGTCCCACTCCCTCTAGCCCCTCTCTCATTCAAGAGTGATTGGATTGATTATTGAGGACATGAATCCTTATGGAGCTAGACAGGACTACTGTAAGAAAGCCTGAGAGCTAGTATGCATTTACATCCAATCACCATGTAAAATCAGCATTCCTAACTAAAAAGCCCAAAAAAAATTAGGCATTTGGATTGACTACAGAGAAATTTAACCAATACCTAAAATGTGAATTGAATGAAAACCATCTAACCACTCTAACCCATCTACTCAAGTTGAATGAATCATCAATGCATCAATATGTCAAAAATTCTAAAAATCTAATCTAAGCAAATCCATAAGGATAAAGTAGACTGGAACTTAAAAAATCATCAGTAAAGCATATTCTTGTCAAAGCTACAACGCAAATGCTGCTAAAGGTAAAAAAATTGCGTTTAAGTAAACTAAGCTCCAATCATTGAGAGCACATAACTAGATGATGAAACACATAAGGATGATGATGTAAACAAACTTGCAACACCAACATCCACACATCAAAACCTAACTTTTCCCACTAATCTAAATCACAATACCAGAAAGTTACAGCAACCCTTACAGAGTAGCTCGAAAATGTAACAAATGAAAAATAAATATAAATGAACAGCTTCAACAAAGCTGCTTCACATTATTGTATTCTAAATCTTTCTCAGCCCCTTTCATGAGCTGCAAATGAGAATGTGGACGCCTAGCACAACTGACAATCAACAAGATATGCCAAACTGAGACATAAAGGGATGGTAATGAAAGGTCAAAAAAATTATAAATGACCTAGCTTTTGTTAAAAACAAATTTTGTAATTCAATAGCCAAACGACAGGAAGAACCGACCATGAAAATATACTATCCAAAAATGAAAAAACAAAAAGAAGCAAGCTAGAAAAATCAAATCCAAGAACTCTTAAGGAAACAAAAGTTGTTATGAGTTTACAAATCCTCATAATTAATCAGGAAGTCATACCCATGATTAAATAAGAAACTGAAAACCATATAAGATTAAATATGTCAAGCAATAGAGAAAGCAACACAAGCAAATAAGAAAAGAGATGGGGAAAAGGCTATATGCACAAAATTTCAGCTTGCCAGGACTTCAAATTTCAATCAAATGAATGGATATAAAAACCCAATATTGTCATAACTGCTACAGAATGGCATACATATCAGTATTTATACAAAAGAAAAGACACTTTAAAAATAAAATTCAATCACCAATGGGGACATAGATAAACACAAAGTAAATCTTAGCCTGCTGCAAGTGTCCATTGGTAATCATTTCAGATGCTGAATATGTCTTAAAGTTGGTCTAATTTCATGTTAATAGAAACTCCTGTAAAATCAAAATGACTTTTCATCTGATTATCTTTAAAGAGATAATGCCATAAGAGTATTCTATTAAACTGCAGCCTAAAGCAGAAGTTGGCTAAGTGTTTTCTGCTAAAACTGCTATAAAGGACCAGCTTAGCATGCATGCAAATAAGATTTACCTGAACTTATTCAGATCTTTACGAGAACCATTATAACAGAAGATGGTAAAGAATGGATGGGCACATTATACCTCTAATTTTATTATCCATTGTTTTGTTTCCCAAACCCTCCATACGACCATCCCTACTTTTTCCAGTATTTGTGTTATGAATAATCACCAAAGGTGGCCACATGATCAGATCATCCTGATTGGCTGCTGCTTCATCAGCAGATAGAAACTGATATGCCCTTGAGTTATCAGCAGGCTTCGAGTAGTTCCAACCCATTAAGACACACAGAGCTTTGTGTAATCCCAAATGATCAACACGTAAATCAGCATTATCTGAGTTGAAAGTGTGCATAATGAGTGCATGCATATCTGGAAAATCTTTAGCAGACCTGAAATTTGGCATATCAAGGGCATTGAAGAAAATATTTCAGGTTTTCATACCATAACCAACCTGTAAGTACATACAAAAGGCAAAGTAATAGAACACATTCACCTCCTTTACCTTACATTTAACACCAAAGATCAGTTTTGAACTAAGTCAAACAGAGAACCAAAGTCCTAATTTAAATTGAAGCACCAAGGGTGTACTCAAGAAAAAGTGGGGAACCCCCAGCTATGAAATATCTCAACTCAGCACCATAACATAGTTAGGTAATAAACTGTTATAGATGCCTAAATTTTCAAGGACAAATTGACCAAAGTACATATGTACCTTTAAATTGCATAACTATAAATGGAATCATTTTTTCCACATACATTGTCAGTCACATAGCATAATATATATACAGCAACTAAATACTGTACTATAAACAGGTATACAGATACTCATACTCCAATAAAACAAATAAAACTCTCTCTTAAGAGATACAGATGGTGAGAAAGATGATTCTAATCAGCATCAAATTGTCCCCATCAAAGGTTTTTGTTCTCAGAAGGATTTAATCATTTGCAAAGACATCAGAGTGCAGGCCACACATGACACAAAACTCAACTTGAGATGCAATATACTAAAGGGCGACAATAGGGCATAACCTAAGACTTATAAAGCTAAGTTCCAGTGGAAAAGGGCCAGCTAAGCTCTAAAACTCATACAAAACAGAGTCTGAACTGGATTTTAAAGAAGCAAGAGACAATTTAATAAAGGAACAAGCATGGTAACATAGTTCTAAGATTCTATGGAAAAGGCCCAGAGATGGATGCAGCACATTTATCTATTTAAAATAATAAAAGGCAACTCACTTCATCAAAAGCAACTCGATAACCATCATCTGAAATGCCTATGATCCTAAAATCTTTTGCAACAAATAGCAAAACAGCTTCAGTTGTAATACATGTTAACCAACATAACAACACTCAAATTATCTCTGCACCTCACCTTCAACATACACAGAAGACTGAAGATACTATTTAGTGAACAGGGAAAGCTACACTACATTCATAGATTAGAATTAATACAACAACCAAGTCTTTTCCCACTAGGTGGGGTCGGTTACATAGATCAAACGATGTTATTGTGCCCTATCATAAACCAAGTCTTCAAAAATGTCATTCAAATCTAAATCTTTTTTAATCATTTCACCTATAGTTTTTCTCGATCTTCCTCTACCTCTAACTATTGGACTGTTCTCCACCTGATCTACTCTTCTTACAAGGGTTTCTAAAGGCCTTCTCCTTACATGTCCAAATTACCTAAGGCGAGATTCTCCTATCTTTTCCACAATAGGTGCTACCCCTACTTTCTTTCTAATGCATTCATTCTTAATCCTATCTTGTCTTGTATGGCCGCACATCCATCGCAACATCCTCATTTCCGCGACACTGATCTTATGCTCTTGTTGGCATTTTACTGCCCAACATTCAGTATCATACAACATCGTGGGCTTTATAGCTGTGCGGTAAAATTTACCCTTAAGACAAAAGAAAGTAGAAGTTTTGCCATATTAGAAGCCATAAAGAGCTATAGTCTTGTTAAGAGGCATAAAAGAACTCCAATGTAAAACAACAACTCCAAACATAAAAATAAAGCAGAAGTGTTGCCAATGCCATATTAGAAAACATAAGAGCTCTAGCCATGTTAGAAGGCAAAAGAGCTCCAAAGAACGAGAACAATTCTAACAAAAACTTGCCATTTGCCAGTCACCAAAACAGGAATTAAACAAAGATCACCACAGCTGCATAGAAACTACGGAGAGACAGGCAGCCATGACATCATAATCATATCTCATGTAAGAATTTAATTTCTCAATCCATCAAATCCTACAGAACCATCAACTAACTTCATCAGAACTACAACATGTCTGCAAATACCACATCCCAGTATTTCTAACAGAAAGACTACAGCAACAGCAGAAATATATAAGCTTAATATATACACTAGCCAGTTCAATAAGGATGCTTACTTATGGAAATGACTCCATATAAACAACAGAAACCAACAATGTAAATGCAAGTATATAAACTTCTAAGGCTCACTAAGCCCCTATCCTCCAATTACATCACCGCATAGAAAGTCCTTCAACTGAAAATATGAAATTTCCTGGCCAGCCTAAATGAGATCACATGCACAAAAATAAAACTTCTTTCAAAACTAGTTTCCATTACTGTACAGTATACAATTCACAGCTGACCAAACCAATTGGGGGTTCATAAACTATAGAGTGATAACTCTTAACACTCCACAAAAAGTTTGACAACTAAATTTCTATGCAGTCACATTTTAGCATAGAACCAAATTTGGCAGCCTGTTTCAAGGAAGAAGTTTCCTAAGCTTGTGAATACATGCTGTTACTGTCAAATGTTATCTGAGAGTAGCAGTAGCTAACAAAACAGAAATGATACACTCCAATGGAAAGAAACAACATTAGGACCTGGACCTTAATATTTTCAAAAACCTAATCTCCAGATAAATCTAAATTCTAATGTTGTCAACCTGAAATAAAGCAATCAACTCCAACTACTCCACTGAGCTGCTCAAGGATACAAGACAAGCAAAGATGCATCTTCTAAAATTAAGGAAAATAGTCATATTCTACTGTTTTCTACTTCTTCTAATATTTCGGTGCATCTTACCTCTAGGCAATGAAGCCCCTTAAGGTGGCTTTTGCCTTTGACTACCCTGCTTTCAATGCTATAAAAAATTTTCAAACCAGCCAAACTCACAAGAAACAATGATAATCAGCTCAATTCTATCAAACCTGCCACAAGCAAGACACTGAAGCCGCCCTTGCTTTCCATCGTCCAAGTAACTCTTCTTCTGCATGGCATTTTCGTTAATCAGCTTAGCAAAGTGAAGAAACGCTTTCTTCAACGCATCCTGATCAACCTGCTGGTGCTTAATACCCACACTTGCATTAACCCCATCAACCCTCAATTGCTTGGAAGCCCTCAATTCAGCTTCACGGGAAGGGTCCCCCAAATCTCGCTTGAGGGGGCCACTGGGACCTGCCGAAAACTCACTGCCAGGAACCCTAGCAAACCCATTGAGATTCGCATTGCGCAAAAGCTGCTCCCTTTGCCTAGCAAGTTCAACATCCCTACCATCCTCATCCCCATACTTCCTCTTCGCCGAGCCTTCGGGCGGATTCCGGTAATCCTGGTGCCATCCGCGGCCGAGCTGATCGAACCTGCCGGGGCTAAGGGGTCCGCCGGGAGGGAAGCGGCCCGGGAGGTCGAGGCCGGGGCCTATCGGAAGTAACCGGCCGGTGGGGTCAAGGGGGCGGGGTGGGGGAGGGAAGTCCTGGTAATCGGGGGGAAGAGCGAAGTAGGATCGGACGCTGCCGTCGGCAAGGACGATGGTGCGGCGCTCGAGCATGTGGAAGCCGTAGGCAGGGGGAGGGGTGGGCCCAGGGAGGGAGGGTCCGGGAAGGGGATGAGGAAAGGGTGGGGTGGGTGATCGGTTTGGTGTTTGGGGTGGGCGGGGCTAGGGTTTGCTTTGGTTTTTGGGGATGGGGCGGTGGAGGGTTTGGGAGGCTTAGGGTCGTTGGGTTTGGGATCCGACGGAGATTTGGTGGTGGTGGTGGCGGTGGTGGTAGTGTTGGGTTCCCAACGAGATTTGCGGTGGGAGGAGGCGGAGGCGGAGGCCGATGAGGGGGGAGGCTTGGGATGGTTGTTAGCGCCGGCCATCCTACGGGAAGCGTTAATAGGAACTTGGGAAGAACAGCACCACAGCTGTTACCTGTTACTACTCTCTACACTGCTGCGTGCACTGCGGGGGAGAGAGCGAGGGACGGGTATCCAAAGCCACTTATATTATTGAAGGAATAATATGACCAAATTACAATTAATCCTTTCTTTTTTAGTGGCACAGCACAAAAGTACTAGGGGGTATGCTTTGGGTGTTCGTTGGCAATCAATCTTCTCGTTATAAAAATAAAAAAATAATCATCTAACGTCTCTAAAAATAAATATAAATATTATTTATATTTTTTTTTAAAAATGTAATTGAGTGAAGAAAAAAATAAAAAAAAATATGTATAATAAATAATATTAGATGAGTGTGTAAAAAAATATATGTCTTGTTTGATATAAGAATATAAACGTTGTAAAAATAATAAAATATTTAGATATTTAATAATTGATAAATAAAATGAGATAAAATAAAATAGAATAAGATAAAAATATTATTCTATTATTTAAATATTTTAAGATAAAATAAAATAAAGTTATTATTTCATTGTTTGAGAAGTGGATAGAATAATAAGAGTTATAACTTTATTTTTCTTAAATTACTCTTATTGTAAACACATTAATTTTAAGGTATGAGATTAATGTAGTAAAATTCTAATTATAATTATAATAAAAAAGATAATTTCATCTCATACCTTCTAAATTGAAAAAGAAGAAAATTGATGATTTTTTGTAGGATGAGATGAGATCCATCCCACCCATTTCCATTTCATTCCATCATTTTTTAGCATAACTAAACAATGAAATATATTTTCATCTCATTCCATTTTATTTTTCTCCACTCAATTCTACCAATCCAAACATAACCTTACTATTATTAGACAGGTTGGACATGTTAAAATTTGTAATACCCTATTTCGAGTATCGGTCTTCCTTTTTTTTTCACATGATTCAGTTATATATAAAATTCACAGGAGAGAATCAGTTATATTTAATAGAAAGAATTTATTTATGTTTTGACCTAGGATTTTGTAGCTTTAAATTTAGGTATTCCCACAAATCCAGTTTAAGGTTGTGTAATGGAGCAGATTTTCCACGAAAACCTTAAGTATTCTTTCATATATTAGATACAAATAATAAAAAAATTGTTCACATGCAATTTTATAGCTTCAAATCCAAGTTTTCAGTTGTGTTCAGGGCAAAAGTCTGTATTCAAGCAGCCGTTATCCCACACCCTTCAAATGAACTTGTCTTACTAAAATCTTAGTTTGCAATCGAACTCAAACTCGTAAAAAAATCAAGGTTCGGGTTGTGTTTTAGAGTAGATTCTCTTAACGATTCATTCGAATACAAATGATCATTTGCATTTGAAGGTAAAATAAAGACAGAAATGTTAAAATTTAAAAGGGGGGGGGGGGGGGGGGAGTAAGAAAAAAAGAAACATACAGGCAAATGTTAGTTTTTTTTTTTAAAAAATTCCTTGCACAATAATCAATTTGAGTGCGATAATTTACTTATAACAATTCAAAAATCAGAGTTTATAATAACATACATATTTAGAAGATATTATTTATTATATCCGATATTAATGCAAATATAAAAGCTTTACGTGATACTTATATTGTGATAATTGGTGATATGTTAAGCTTTGCCACCCAATAAACTAGTCTTTTGGAACACGCTCTCATGCATAGGTTGTAATAAGTGGTGATATGCTAATCTTTTGAGAATGACTCTCTTTATGGGCTTGTATCATGACAATATTATTGCAAATAAAATTATATAGGAAAAATAAACTTCAATAATCATACTGTTATCTTGAAAACCAGCGAGCTGGTTATAGGAATCAGTCAGTCGACTCTGATTCTCTGAATACCCCAACATGTCGACTTTCTCTCTACAATTTTCTCATTTTCTTACTCATTAATCAAAATAATACCCCTTCTTAGCTAAGTAACATAACTTAGCACCAATGGATCAATTTGTGAGAAACAATTCATACTTACCTGACAAACTGAAACTTTCAAGCAAGATACCACATTACTAATAACATTGCACGGAATATGATACCGGTACTTTCATCACGCTACTATAATAACATCAACAAGTATCAGCTTTTGACTATTATGGGGGTATTATTGTCCTGTCATAATGCAGAAGCATTTTGTATTGTAACATCAAGAAGACAATTAAAGGGGCTGAATAATTGAGATACAATGCAAATAAATAATGATGATCTTCAAAAATATAAGAGAATGACTTTATAGTAGCAATGTAGCATGGTAAAAAATTTCTCAAACAAGAGCTACAAAGCAAAAAAGGCATAAAAGACATCTAGACATTGTGAATCTCTAAACCAAGAAAATCACGAAGGAGAACTGAGACAGCAAAACTTCAGGCTGAAGAATGAGAACTTGAAGGACAGCAAACTCAACGCTTCTTGGAGACACCAACAGTCTTGCCCCTGCGTCCTGTAGTCTTGGTGTGCTGTCCACGAACTCGAAGACCCCAGTAGTGCCGCAGACCACGGTGGTTTCTGCAGATCAACAAATCATATTACATCTTACGACAAGATATTAATCAGTCTAACTGAATGGGGCAAAAGGATATAACAGATGCCCGTTAAGGTCATCTCTTCAATACACTCATGTCTCTAAACATGAAAAAACAAGGCAACCAAAATTCAGAGGGAGAAATGGGTGCTTTAGAAAGGAAAATTAACAGACAAATGGGTGAAACCATGCTGTTCCTCCTGTTCCGACCATTGGAAGAGAGAAGGGATCAAATTTAATAAGTACAATTTTACATATTCATAATCTCATACAACTACTTGGACTAATAACTCTTTTCATAAAAAGTTATAGACACCATAGAATATACATGTTTGGCACTTCTGTTATTATGTACAGGTTACAAAATATAACTAAAAAGTTGAATAACACAAACACAATGACCAACCTTATCTTCTTCAAACGCTCCAGATCATCCCTGAGTTTCATGTCCAATGCATTGGATACAACCTGAGAGTATTTGCCATCTTTGTAATCTTTTTTCCTATTGAGAAACCAGTCAGGAATCTTGAATTGGCGTGGATTTGCCACAACCACCATCAGTTGATCAAGCTCAGCAGCTGTTAGTTCACCAGCTCTGCAATAGACCATTTGAAACCAAATTTGGTTAGATGATAGCAACAGTTCCCAAGTGCTAAACACAGCAAACTGTGGTCCAAATCACAAAAGAAAAAGAAAAAAAGAAACTGCAGCAGCACTTGCACATAATGCTAATAAGCAACAAATTTTAAAATAAAAGAAATGAGCACAGTACTTTTATGAATAGGTTTTTGCTATGAACAAATTCAATGTAATAATTATATATAGTGCTAGAAGTAAGTGCAGACAAACATACATATCACTCAAACCCATCACACAGCAGGAGGATCAAGCAAAAAGTTCAAAATTTCACACAATTTCCCAAAGCCAAATCCTTATAGTTATTGGCACTTGCAGGTTTGTGAGGAAAGGGAAAATGGGAAGATAGAGATAAAAGGAACCCACAGCTTAGAAATGTAAAATCTAACAAACAAAGCAGGATAAGGGGTACCCATCAATTTTTGTTTATTCAAGTTGAACCGAATTCGAAAACCCAGATGACATTAGCAAAAAATCAAATCGAAAAAGTGAAAAAGATTAAACCTTTTGTTCATGTCGACGTCGGCTTTCTTGCAAACGATGTTGGCAAAACGGCGACCAATACCTTTGATGGAGGTAAGGGCGAACATGATCTTCTGCTTGCCGTCGACATTCGTGTTCAGAACACGAAGAATGTGCTGGAAATCCTCGTTCGCTACCAGAGACTGCAATAGCAACAAACCCATAAGAGAAAGATCCAAACTTTACATTGAAAAATGACCCAAAAAAAAAGCTACAAGCGAAGCAACGCGTGAACCGAAGCGAGTTGAGTTGACCCACCATGGTTGAGTTTCTCTCTCTCAGAAGTGCAACTGCAAAGTAAGAGAGCACACAAAAGCGGAACAGAACCAGCGAAGACGATGCTCTTAAAAGAACAAAACCCTAAAAACATGAGAGACCGGGACGCAGGGTATAAAGTGTGATTAAGGAAAGATTTGGGTAAATTTTGTAAAAAAAAATGGAAAATATATTTTTTAATTAAAGATATAATGTAATGACCGTTTTAGGCTTGTCCCTTTGGATAAGCTCAGGCTGAGATTCTGGTTCAGGGGAGCCTGAGTTGCACAGGTAAGGAAAAAAAAAAAACATTCTCGTCTCTTCCAAATGCCAAGTTGTTGCTTTTATTTTCTGTATGTCATGTTCCATTATTCCTTTAAAATTTTTATTCCCAGAATTCAGCCATTAGTTATACAATACACCTGAAAACTTTGGAATTGAATTTTTCAACTTTTTATTGCTGCACTGCCTCTGCTAATGTATGTTTTTTAAATGAATTTAGCACAGCAACTACGTGTGGTTTATTAGACCCTAGGTTGCAGAACTTTTGAGGTTTTTTTTTTACCCGGGGGAAATTCAGGTTCAGTTATTTCTCAAACTAGCAAATTCCAGCATGGTAAGTTGAATTTTTATTCTTCTGATTTTGGGTAACTTCTCAAATTAATTATTCTTGAACGACCCCCCTATTGCTAATTCAATAATGACATGAACTCTTTTCTTTTTCTTTTCCTGTTAATGAAACTGAACTTTATTATTTGAATGAATAATCTGTATTTTATGGTACACTTTTAATGGCTCTTTTTTACCAAGCCCCTAAGGAAATTCCAGGTTCTACCGCAATACAGCCTCCTGTCCTGTCACATGATCTTTACCACAATCAACTGGTTTATTCTGCCCTCTTGATTATAATGATGTGATAAATTGCATTAAATAAACTTCTAGTATTCCTATTTATCAGATGGACTACTATTTTTAATTCCTCTCTAATGGCTTGGTTTTTTAGCAGTATGGGCTGCTTTTAGAAGTGTAGAGTGCCATTCTGCTTCTTAAACAATCTTATGTTTAGCAGCTTAATGTCTCAAATTTAACTTATGAATATACTATTAATCCTTTTAATTTAGACCCCATCTTGCTTAGACCCTCCTCAGTGATACAATGCTTTGTCATCCCATCAACTTTTTGCTGTAGTTTTGATTCCTCTTGTATACAACATTTCTCCAGCACCTTTTCCTTTCTCATCCTAGGAAGTGAGCTCTCAAATAGAAGATGTTGGGGTGCAACATGAAAGAAACTGTACATGGTAGCAGTTTGCATGCTACTTCTGCTAAGATTTTCTTTATGCTATACTCTACAGTAGAACTCCTCTTATGCACAGGCAGAGGGTAATTCCCTTCCTTGGTATTATCCTAGCATCACATACTAACCTGTGTGATGAGTTATCTTTTCTCCTAACTACAGAGCCAAATGATTACTGAAAGTTTTATCTTTTGTATCTCCCATATAGCAGACAGAGTTGGATGTGATTTATGTATCAGTATAAGTGTCCAACTATCCATGCTTCAATGAAGAAAACAAGAGTATTGCACTGTATATAATTGTACGATTAATGAGAGAAAAATTATGAATAATTTCATTGTCTTGACTCATGAAGGTGAAATGCTATACATCACTAGCAAGATTGAAGAGACTATTTCTGCTTTGTGTACTCAGTGGATGTAGCTCAGCATTGTGGAGATTTATTCATAAAGGAGGATGGCAGTTATCCTTGCAGCAAATATGCGTTCCATTACAAGTTCCAAAACAGTTGAAGGGATCAAAAGATTCCATATTGAGGGTATGTCCTAAAAATTCGACGCATTTTTTCCTTCCTCCCTTTCTTTTTTGGATCCTCTTTTTCCTTGTAAGAGAAATTATCGAATTATTCTTCCCCCTTTAGGTTTTTGAATCACTATTTGTTATGCTGAAGGGATTACATAACTCATTTGAATTGTTAATTTCTGATAGAGTATTTTGAGATTATGACTTAATCTATCAAGAAGGAAAGATAAAATTGTATAAAAAATTAAAAGAAAAAAAAAAAAAAAGTAGAACCAATAACAGTATTATAATTTGACAGTGGACAACATAATTGCACCATATCTTGGCATTCTGCGGTCTGTTCATTACATCATCTGCTTAGTGGTCATAACATGATATACTATGTAACATTAGGTCCTTCATTTATTGACCGCTTCTGCAATATAACAGAAAAACTGCAATCCAGGTCTAATGTTGCACTGCCTCCTCTTGAAGCTTCATCAAATCGCAGGCATCTTTTAGTCAGTGTTGGCACTTCATTGGTTACCATGACATGCTGTTATGGTTTATCACCATTAATGGTTTGGGCTGAAGAGAAGTCAACTGACAAAGAGGAAGATGATGATAAAGGGATTATTGGGACCATCAAATCATTATTTGATCCTAATGAGAAAACAAAGTCCGGAAAGGTGTTGCCAAAGGCTTACTTAAAGTCAGCAAGAGAGGTAGTGAAAACACTGCGTGAATCTTTAAATGAAGCCCCTGATGATATTGCCAAATTTAGACGGACTGCAGATGCAGCAAAGGAGTCAATTCGGGAGTATTTGGGCAGTTGGAGAGGACAGCAGACTGTTGTTCAAGAAGTATGTATTTTAAACTGAATTCTAAGACTTTAAGCAATGAAAATTCAATGTTTTAACTTGCCTAGATGTGGCCATTTTATTGCATATCACCTTTTCACAAATATATCATGCTTTGGATTTATTCCTTGTAGGAATCATATGTTGTGCTGGAGAAAGCAATCAGATCTTTGGCAAACTTTTACTCAAGGGCAGGGCCATCAGCCCCACTGCCGGAGCAAGTTAAGTCTGAAATACTAGATTATCTAAATACTGCTGAAGAATGTTTGTAGAACATCTTCCATCAGGTGTTGGAGAAACCACACCATTTCAGAGTTATGTACCCTTATTTCTTTCTCAATTTCTATTCTATCCCAAGAAAAAAGCACACTACTTTCTTATCCTATGTATTATTTCCCTTTGTTTACAATGCTCCCCGTTGCTTTCCATTCTATCTATCTATTGTCCAAAAATAGTCTAACATTAGTGACACTCAATCTGAGACAAATCATTAGATAACAATCTGACGGGTCCCAACAATAAACAAGTATATTCCACAAACATAAATTAGACAAAAAAAAACACTAGAAAAGTGATACGCGTAAAATATACTAAGAGTAAGTGTACTCTATCGCCAAATAATATACGACTTGAGTTCCAGTTATCAATTTAGAATAAGTGATAATTATTGATTGTAAAAGTATCCAACAATCAAAATTGTATGATGAAATTCAAGATAAAATAAAAAAAAAATAAAAAAAAATAATGAACAATCAAACAAAGAATAGATAATCTTGTATCACAAATAGTCATGAAATGCTCACTTAAATTCAATTATTCAAATTTTCTTTCATTTATGATGTAAGGTAATTCTTTTATCATCCTTAGTTGCTATTGAACACGGATGAAATAATATTTTATTCTAAATTAAATCATCTATTTGTCATTTAGTTGAATTAATTAGGAATGAGCCAATTCAAGAGATTAAGTCAATTCTATTGGTAGGAAAAATTAATATTTGTTCATTCATCAATCTAATCCTAGGCTTACCATATAGATCTACTCATTGAATGCGAATGGTTACCAGTCAAACAATAAATTAATACATGCCAAAAGTGATCAAGTTATAACAAGAATGCAAGCAATATAATAAATTCTAAAAGAAATTACCTTAATCAAATTAGAAATTAAACTCAAATAATTAAGAAAACAATATCTCTCATAACCCTAGCTATGGGTTTAGCTACTCATGTTCAATACAAACAAACTCATATTAAAATACAAATTCATGGAAAGAAAACCCAAAGAAAGGGGAAAACTGGAAGGAAAGAGAAATCAAAACCCTTTTTACAGTGATTATGATCTTCAAGCCATCAAGAATTGAATTCTCTCTTCGAAACCCTGTCTTCCAAAGCTTGCTGCCACGAAAGTGCTCTCTCAGGATTAGGGATTTTTTGCGTTGTTGTGAACCAAAAAGACTTCCTTTGCTAAATTCATTTTCCCCATTTTATAGAAAAACTGACAACTTTTCGTATCTGACTTGCACGATTTTTATCAACCTTTAGATGACCGATTTTGCCCTCGATCTCAACAGAGAATTTTTAGGATTTTCTGTTAGCTTTTCAATGCCACAAACGGCGCATCGATCTGATCTCTGTAATTCAAGATATGACTCAATTAATGAGAAATGGTCAGGATAGTACGGGAATCCGAATTTTGCTCCAAATCAAATCTCTTTGATAATCCTTATCCAATCTTCAATTTAAGATTTTGTAACCAATTAGAACTCTAATTAGCATCTAAGAATAAGATAAGAATCATTCACATATTTATCTTCAGGAATTTCTTATATTTGTACCAAATTTGTTGATTTATCCTAAAAATTCAAATCTGACTAGGTGAAGAGATAATTATTTAAAAATAAACAAAAATTAAATAAAAATTAATTAAAAATCCTAATAAATAAATCCAAAATATAAGTATATTTAACACTCATCAAATACCCCTAAACTTGAACAATTGTTTGTCCTCAAATAAAGAATAGGAATAAAAAACAAGATTAAACTCAGCATCCAAAAACATGAATCAAAAGAAATTCCACAATTTAAAAATTCAAGTTCAGCAATCAAATCCAATCCAGTAAGATCATTTAGTACTTAAAATTATTAGAGGTTTGGGTCTAGCTTGCATCTTTTCTCCTTACCAACAAATTGAGACCACTCATCTTTCCATCGCTCAAGTGTTTAGGGACAAAAAAATCCCTTCAGTTTCTCTTGAAAAATGCAATATCATTTGGTTATTAATTTCATCTCCACTTCCAAGTTCACATACATAACAAGAATTAAAAGGACTTTCTTTGGTTGTAACGAGATCAAGGGGAACAATGAAGGATAGGGAAAAGATAAATAAGGGTAAAGAATATTTATGGATAAATTAATACAAAATAGAATCAGGTTAAAAAGATGATAAATAGAGCTTAATGCACAAAGATATAACAAATTATCACTTTCAACCCAATATTCTCATTATTCTTCACCAACAATCCTTTTTTTTCTTCTTCCTTTTTCTTCTTTTTTTTCATTTTTTTCACTTTTTTCTTTTTCTTTTTAACAACCATTGAATAACAAACAACCCTTAATAACTTTTCAATCAACACATCAGATGCTCCAAAGAATCCAACTTGATTATTTTATTGGGCATTCAAAGAAATCAATTCCAGTCTCAAATGGGGCAACTAAAAAATTATTTTATCAATACAACTCTGAAAGTCAATAAAGAATTAAGTCTAATTGTCTTAATCATATTCAAGTATATATGTGAATCATTAAAGTCTCAACAAGATATCAAAATAAGTTCTAGTGCACATCAATCAAGAGAAAACTCACTCTAAAAGAAAAATAGAATTTCATTTATGAAAAATCCAATCATTAAAGCTCAAAACTCACGTTCTGACTAAAATTAATAAAGAGAACAAAAGCAAACAAATATGACTAATTTTCAACTAAAATGTTAAATTTCACTTTGCTTCATTGAAAAAGATTGTTTCACACATTATCAGTTCATGAGTAATGGAATCTCCTTTAAAACATATCTCTATCAGTTCAGAATAAATCAAGACATCAACACACAATTCCTGCTTAATTACCAGCAATACTTAAGTGCTCATCAATTTTTTTTCACAAAAAATTACAAAAGTACCCTCATACTTAAGATAAACATCGTCCTCAATGTGAAAAAAAAGAAATAAAAAGGTAAGAAAAAGAACAACACAACCCGATGACAAATGATATAATGTTAGGCACAGAAGAAGCACAAGAGTCAGCTCTGCAGTAAGAAAAGTAGGCCCTCTTCTTTTCAAAGTAGTGTCTTGGCGCAAGAGATCCCGCTAAACCATGGTGGTATTAGTCGATTAACAAATGAAAGACCAATTTGTAAAGGAGCATGGATCATAGGAGGTCCTTTATCTGTTTCAACAACTTGAGTTTTCAGAAGGTCAACATCAACATTGTATGATGGTGAGGGGTCTTTGATAGTTAAGACTTCTTACTTCTTAACTTGAACAAAATTGATAGGGACATGGAGATTTGACATTGGGGAAGATTTAGCCTCCCTAAAGACATTGATAGTCACATAATCTCCATCTACTCTCAAGATGAACTCATCCTAAGGTACATCAATCACAGCTCCTGAAATTATCAGAAACGGTCTTCCAAGAATTAGAGGAATATCAGCGTCCTCTTCCATATCCAATACCACAAAATCAATTGGGAATATGAATTTATCCACCTTCACCAAAACATCCTCCACCACATCGTGAGGGTAAGTGATAGATCTATCAGCCAACTGTAATGAAATGTTGGTGAGCTTTGGTTCCTGCATTTTCAATTTCTTAAAAGTAGAGAAAGACATCAAATTAATACTAGCACACAAATCGCGTAATGTTTTCTCAAAATAAGAATTACCAATAGAGCAAGGAATAGTAAAACTCACTGGATCTTTTAATTTTGAAGGTAACTTCTTCAAAAGGATGACAGAACACTCCTCATTAAGACATACTGTCTCAAATTCCTCAAACTTGCGTTTCTTTGTAAATATTTCCTTCAAAAATTTTGCATACTTGGGCATTTGAGAAATGGCTTCAACGAACAGAATATTAATTTGCAATTTCTTGAACATCTCCAAGAATTTAGCAAATTATTTATCTGGTTGAGTGTTCTTGAGCCTCTGAGAGAATGAGATCTTGGCATATGGTGATGGTTCATATACTGTATTCTGCTCACGATCCTTCTTCATTCTCTGCCACTTTGGTTCTTTCTTCTCAACCTCTCCTGCTTTATTGACATATTGAATTGAGACATCTTCAGTAAGAGCATCATTTTTCTTGGTCTCAATTCCTGACGAGCTAGGTGCTTCATTTACCTTATCATCTTTCACAGTAGCTGACTCATCAAAAGTATCTTTGTACTTTGGCATTTCCTTCCTATAGGAGGACTCCTCAAGTTTCTTACTACTTCTCAAAGCAATTGCATAGACCTATTCCTTCGGATTAGTCTTGATATTACTAGGCAATGTCCCTGGTGTCCTCGCTGTCATTAATGTAGCCAACTGACTAATCTGAGTCTCCATGCTCTTCACTATGGCATTTGAATTCTGCATGTACTTCATTACCAAATTTTCAAAGCTTGGCTTCTCTGCAAGTGCTTGGAAACCTAGAGGTGATTGTGAAGCTCTCTGTTGATTCTGCTAATAGCCCTGTTAATTTTCCCATTTGAAATTAGGGTAGTCCCTCTAACTAGGATTGTACGTATTTGAATATGAATTGTATTGTTGTCGGTTGGAATTACTAACAAAATTTACTTCTTCAGACTCAGGGGCAAAAGGACTACCAACTTGACAATTTGCACTTTTACGACCCTGTCCGCCACATACTTCACATATAATTGGTGGAGCTGCATTGTTTAATATCATCAAAGTCTCCACCTTCTTTGTCAATGCTTCCAATTGACTCAGAATAACAGTAGAAGAATCAACAACATATACACCTGCTTGTTTCTTAGGAACCTGACGCTTATTTTGCCATTGGAAACTATTTAGCACCATTTCTTCAATCAGTGCTTGGCTCTTAGTAGGTGTTTTCTTCCAAATTGTACTTCATGCAGCAGCATCAATAAGTGAACGGTTTACAGGCGACAAACTATTATAAAAAGTCTGAACCTTCTGCCATACGGGAAATCCATGATGTGGACATCTTCTTAACAACTCTTGAAAGCGCTCTCAAACTTCATAAAGAGTGTCCATGTCAAACTGCACAAAAGAAAATATGTCATTCCTTAACTTAGCAGATTTAGAAGAAGGAAAATACTTAGCAAGAAACTGTTATGTCAACTAATCTCATGTGATGATGGAATCCCCTAGCAGTGAAGTTAACCATTGACTTGCTCTGTCCCTAAGAGAGAAAGGAAAGAGTCACAATCAGATTGCATCATCTGTCACCCCATTGTACTTGATAATATCACACAACTGCAAGCACCTGGTCAAATGATGATTTGGATCATCCAAAGGTAATCCACAAAACTGAACATAATTCTGAATCATGGAGATCAATGCTGGTTTGATCTCAAAATTGTTAGCCACCACAGCTGGTCTTATAATACTCCCTCCATACCTTTTAATCGTGGGCATGAAATATTCAAGCATGGTCCACTTTGCTGGGGTAACTCTTTCTTCACGATTCGCCTCAACTACTTGTTGTCTCTCCATCCTGTTTATATCTTCTATCACAGCTTCAATATAAGATTGTTTCCTTAACTTACGAGCTATTTTCTCAATTTCTGGATCAAATGTCAAATCAAGAAACTGAAGTCGAGTAAGCATTAACAAAAAAATATGAAGTGATAAATTAATTAAAAATAAAAATAAAATAAGGAATATAATAAAAGGGTATCTAAATTAACTAGAATTTTTCGCTTCTAATATTACCAAACTTATTCCCCGGCAACAGCACTAAAAACTTTATACACGTAAAATACACTAAGAGCAAGTGCACTTTATCGTCAAGTAATATAGGACTTGAGTCCCAGTTATTGATCCCACGAGAAATAAGTGGTAATTATTAGATTCGTAAAACTCTGTTATCTAGAAAATAAAAAATATATGAAGAAATTTAAGATAAAATCAGAAAACAAATAAAGAAAAAATAATGAATAATCAAATAAAGAATAGATAATCAATGAGAGAGAGACTAAGACGCAAGGTTCACTTGAATCTAATTATTCAGATTTTTCTTTCATTTATGATGTAAGTTAATTCTTTTGTTAATATTCTCTTACTTGTTATTGAATCTCAATAGTCATGGATGAAATAATATTCTATTCCTAAATTAAATCATTTATTTGGTCATTTAGTTGAATTAATTAGGAATGTATTAAGCATCAATTTAAGAGATGGACTAACATATCTATCAGTTCCATTTATAGGAAAAATTAATGTTTGGTCATTCATCAATCTAATCTTAAGCTTACCATATAGATCCACTCATTGAACGTGGATGATCACCAGTCAAACAATGAATTAATATATGCCAAAAGTGATCAAGTTATGAAAAGAATGTAAGCAATATGATAGACCCTAAAAGAAATTACCTTAATCAAATTAGAAATTAAAACCAAATAATTAGGAAAACAAGATTCCTCATAGCCCTAACTATGAGTTTGGCTACTCATGTTCAATACAAACAAACTCATATCAAAATACAAATTCATAGAAAGAAAACTCAAAGAAAGGAAAAAACTAAAGGGAAAGAGAAATCAAAACCCTTTTTACAATGATTATGATCTTCAAGCCTTCAAGAATTAAATCCTCTCATTGAAGTCGTCCTCCAAAGCCTGCTGCTGCAAAAGTGCTCTATCGG
Organism: Ormosia semicastrata; assembly: GCA_029884595.1. Lineage (NCBI taxonomy): Eukaryota > Viridiplantae > Streptophyta > Magnoliopsida > Fabales > Fabaceae > Ormosia > Ormosia semicastrata. The sequence goes on from JAQQTO010000059.1 coordinate 62,615,538, forward strand.
GATTAGAGATTTTTTGGGTTGTTGTGAACCAAAAAGAATTCATTTGCTAAACTCGATTTTCCCCTTTTATAGAAAAGCTAACAACTTCTCGTATCTGACATTTACGATTTTTCTCACACTTTAGATGACTGATTTTACCTTCAATCTCAACAAAGAAATTTTAAGATTTTTCGTTAACTTTTCAATTTCGCAAACGACGCATCGATCTAATCTCTATAGTTCAATATATGACTCAATTAACGAAGAATGATCAAGATAATGCAAGAACCCAAATTTTGCTCCAAATTAAATCTCTTTAAAAATCTTTATCCAATCTCCAATCTAATATTTTATATTCAATTAGAACTCTAATTAACATCTAAAAATAAAATAAAAATCTTCACATATTTATTTTCATAAATTTTTTATTTTTATACAAAATCTGATGATTTATTCTAAAATTTTAAATATGACTAAATAAAGAGAAAATTATTTAATAATAAACAAAAACTAAATAAAAATTAATTAAAAATCTTAATAAATAAATCCAAAAGATAAGTGTATTTAACACTCATCAAAAAATAATTTTATTTCTATCTTCTAGAATAGATGTGAGTACAACAATATTGTTTACAGATGCCATAACTTGTATCACAAATACTGGCGCACAGCACCGGCATTTATCATCCATTACACGGCATCTAAGCACTGTCATTGTGGAGCCCGGAGTAAGGATCATTTTGGATGCATATACTTGAAGAACTATGGAGGTCCACTTATATTAGTAGCTCAATCCAATTATGCATACTGGTCGAAGATATTAACTACGTGACAGAACCCCTTTTGAACTGCACATAAAAAAGGGTGGATAATATTAGTTTTATATGACATGCAGATTCGGGGAAAATCACTTAGTTTCCGTAGAAAAATTACAAATGCGAATGCAAAAGCATGTAAGCAAACAAAACCCTGATTATGCCAATTTACAATAATCAACTAGTATTAATAAATATGCTAATAGATATTTTTAATATATATTTTCATGAGAGTATTCTGCCCCTGTCAAACATAACAATCTCAGCATTTCTATCTACTCCCCCCTCCCTTCCTTCTCTCTTTAATCTTTATATATATAATTGCAATCTGCATCTCATGAAGAAATGGTAACAGTGATTTTAAACATGAGAAAGTTGTTTTTTTTTCCCATTCTTTTCACCAAGTAAAATTGATTATTCTACCATCTGAAGATAAACAAGGAACTGACATTTGATTCTAGCGCAGAGAGATCATCTTGTTATCAACAAACAAGGAAAAATACGTAAATGGTTTCCAAGTAATACTAGCAAAGTAATATAGTGAATAAAATCTAATTCTCATCATCTTAGGATAAAATCAAAAAGAAGTTTCAAAGATACTGGACCTCGGCACAGTTCCACGGCGACGTGGATCATACTCTGTCGCTTGTCGAAGAGCCCTAGCAAAAGCTTTGAAGGTTGCCTCAATAATATGATGGGAATTTCTTCCAGCAAGCTGTGCTCAAATGAATGCATATATATTCTGTTAAAAGGTTTTCAAAATTGGAATAAAAAACATCAACTAGAAGAAGCATAAACCCCAGAAAATTCAAGTTGGAATATGTACTCAATGCATGAAGAATATAGGAAGAGCATCTCAATTTTCTAACCTATGTGGCTATGGAATACTGCAAAGAGGCTAGGTACAACATCTATAACATTCAGTTTATTTTTTTTTGGGTAATAATTCAGTTTGTTTCTTTCATAATGATATGCACAAAATATACTTACAAATGCAATGACTATGAGTGATTATAAAAGACTTAGATTCTATGTATTAATACCTGCCGAATGTGAAGTGTCATACCAGAAGTATTCACTAAAGACTGGAAAAAATGCTCCACCAACTACAAACGAGGATATCCAGAGGATTCATCAGTAAATAGAAGAACAAAGGGAAAAGCAAAAGGAACAAGTAACATGATAAATGATTCACATCAAAACAATATCTGGCCTGGAAACATTTGAAGCTCAAAGGTCAAAAGCTATATGGACAAAATTCTAAACTCAATAATGAAGTAATTAAATAGACATGCACTACCTGAGTGTCATATGTCCCAACCCTCTGAGTGGGTATGTCCAAATTATAACTTAGATGTGGTCGACCAGATAAATCCTGGAGAAGGTAAGGGAGGAAAGCTATAGTGAAGCATGTAACACAAATTTATGGTGGAAAAATAAGCTTATAAATGTGATCAGAATGGAGACTAGAACTTTCTAATTTCAATTCAACAGCCTTGTTTACAAGTATTTCTAGAATTAATGAATGAGCCTCAATACAAAAGCTCACGGTGCCCCTTTTGTCTGACAATAACTGAACTTCAAGAGTTGCCAGAATTTCTTGAAGCACATTAATCAACATGACAATATTAATATATGATTGTTAAAATTGCAAATGTCATGCAAAAGTTATAACATTGTTTGAAAGTTTCTTTAATCTATGTACTATATTTGTAGGCAAGTACAAATCACACTTTTATGTATAAAAAAAAAAAAAACAACTTAAACCTTTAACTAATAATTAACGATTATTTCTACAAACAGTATGCAAACTACCAGTGAAACGTGTATTAATGCTTCATCAAGTGGAGCAGAGAAGTCACCAAACCGGTTAATACCCTTCCTATCACCTAGAGCCTGCAGCAAAGCCTGAAGAAGATGAAGTAATAGAACCTCTTAGTTTTAATAAGATGATAGATGAATGCAAAAATAAAAAAATAATAATAATCTAGCGTAATTACAAATTCCCACTAGTACAAGATTAGAATCGCATTATAATTGTTAGATTTAGATGCCACTGTGCATGGAAAGGATGAAGTGAAATGTAAAGATATAACTTGCACATCAATCTTTAAGTAACATCTTCAATCTAAGATAATGAAGCATGTTTCAATTTCAAGGAACAAGTGTAATACAGAAGACCAAAAAGAAAAGAGAGAACCAGCTCATGTAGCTGTTGGCAGTACCGTTCCAATAGCAAGAGCGACATCTTCATTTGTGTGATGATCATCAATATGTATGTCACCTGTAGCCTTTACGTGTACATCGAACAGCCCATGTGAAGCAAGTTGCTGAAAAATCACAACCAAGTTTAGTTTCCATAACCGTTATGTCCATTTTACAATTTTAAATCCCTAACAGCCTTAATTTTTAGTTTTCAAGTTAGAAAGCAGAAAACAAAAGGTATCATCATTTATGATCAGATTCTAACAATTCTGGTCTTTCCAAGGAGGCACTTTCTTTTATAGACAAGTCCATTATTCATCCCACATCCACCTAGCCTTTCATGTCTTATTCCAGATTCCCAAGCTCTTCATTTTATTACAGCAAGAACTCCAACAGTAAAAGATAGCAACAATGGAATATAAGAAGTAAAAGAAGCAAATAAAAATTTAAAGCATCAGCAACAAGAAGGTACTGCAATAGAGTTGAAATTACTGACATCTAGCATATGATCAAGGAAGGGAATTCCAGTACTACTATCAGCAACCCCAGAACCATCCAAGTTTATTTTGACTGACACATTGGTCTCCTTAGTGATCCTTTTCACCTCTCCAATCCTAGCACCTGAAAATGATCAAGCACGCATTCAAATTCAATGAAAAATCCAAAAGTTCAGAGATTGGAAAATTGAAGTCACCATCTGAAGAGGGAAAAAAAGAAAAAGAAGAGAACTTGAGGTTTGTGTTGACCAGAGTAAACTGGTAAAGCTGTTGTAGCTGAAGTGTTGTTGTCTCCCACCAAAGCAGCAGAGGAGATGTTTCTGGGAGGATCCATTGGAGTGAAATTGCGGTGATTGACTGAAAAGATTGAAGCTTGGAGAGGTGGGGATGTTGGGTTGAGTGTTCTCTGAAAAACCCTAACCCTAGATTTCAGAAGCAGAGATGATGGGCATTTTGGAAGACACGGAGGTGCAGACAGCTCCATTCAGTTTGTGAAACAGAGGATGCAGGAAACCAAAGCTTTTGACTCGTGAAAAATATACTATATTTCGACAATAATAAAGGATTTTTTTAGGCAATGTTACAAAAAAAAAAAAAAAAAGAGATTCGCAGATATGTTACAAAACCCATACATCCTTTTTATAATATTTATTGTATTTATCTTTAGGTCTATCAAAGTTATATTAACACTTTCTTTTGTTTTTTCGCATATCTACATACCATCAATCGAAAATGGAGATTTTCAGTTGGAAGCTCCAAAATGCACATTAAATTAACCTTCCAAATGCATTTTTGAAGGTGATTTTGAAATGTATTTATTAATTGTTATAAATTAAAAAAAATTATAATCATCTACTCAAAAAGAAAATTATAATTGCTAAGCGGAGTACGGTTTAGAAATTCATGAAATGCAACGGTTTCAGAGTTCACATACAGTTCTTTTTGCTTGTTTCTAGTTGACTCAATTGTGTAAAATTTATATACTATGATACTAATAGTTAAAATGATATTAATTTAGTGATATGATTCAAGAATAATAAGTCATTTCAGGGCACAATGAATTTTCTCTCTTCAAGTCTCCCATAAGACTTATAGGCGCTACGGTGATGTTAGGATACAAAATTTCATAATAATATGTTCACCAAGAAAAAACAATCATGTCAAAAAAAAAAGAAAAAAATCATAATAATATTTTTTAAACTTTATATAAGATTAATTGAATTTAAAAATTTTATATAATCAAATTAAGATACATAACTTTTAAGATAGACAAATGTTCTATAATGATTCAAAAAAATTTAAATTTATTTATCATTTACATATTTTTATTCATTATATTTTTTTCACATTATCTCGTGGAACACACGAGTATTAAACTAGTTCAAAAAACTTGTACAAAAAAAAAACTACAATTCATTTTAAGGTTGTTAGTAATGCCCACTATCTTTCGTACTTGTACACGATGCCACAATTCAATTCTTAAATTTAACGTATGTTTCTTACTTGCGCACTAGACATACCATGAACATTTTTCTTTCAAGAATCAAATTAAATTGGTGAATAAAGACAATGAGGTTCAACAATTACCTGGTGAGCTAGAGCACGAGACCCAGAGTCCCCTACGACTTGTGTCTCTCTCCAAGCTTTATAGGTAATCTGTAATCTTTAAGCTTTGCTTGCATTATTTTAGATCAACTCCGTTATTTGTACATATAATTTTAACACCCAATACCGACACCGTATTTTTATATGTAATTTTCTTCGTACAAAACTTGGTTCCTTTAATTTTATATCATGTATCTTTCAAGTTTATAACTAACTTATTTTAATTTTATTAATTTAATAAAATAGATATATAACATTAAATTATAAAAAGTTTGGAAGACTTTCTTTCAATTTGAGTTGGAGTAAAATTTTGTCCATTGGATTCAATTTTTTCTAGGAAAAGTTTTTTCTACCAAAGACTTCATTCCGAACCCCTCAGGCTCTCGGTGCTCAAATTGGGAAGGTCTTGCTTGGGTAATTTGATTCTCTTTTCTCCCTTGTTCTACTGGCAAAGAAGATTTTAGGCAACTGAATCATATTTTCATAGGTTTCTCTTAATTATATTGGTATATATATTGAATTGATACAAAGAATTTGATTACAGATATTGAATTCGCTAAAAAAATTTAATAAAAACCTGCTAAGTATATTTGGTAATATGCTTGATCATATCTCCTGAGAGTCTCACAAGATTAAACCTTTAAAATTTAACGGCAAAACTCACATTTGTATTCTCTATTATTTTACCATTCCTACTTTGAATAGATGTGTGTAAAGTCATGTTCATTTATTATTTATTCAACTGATGGTTTGGATTTTTTTTTTCTTTTGTATTATCTGTGCTTCCTGTTTTTAAGAAATAGATCATGTTTGAACTATTAGAGATATTGGACCCTGAGAAGTATTCTTGCTCTGGGTCTAGTTGTTAGAAGACACATGTGTAGTTGTGTGTTTTGATATGATAATTTTTAGGGGTTTTCTTAACAGTAAAAAATTTATGTGAGTGAATAAAGCAGTGCATGTTACCTAGAAGGTTAGTGGTGATATTTGATGTCAGATAGGACTTGCTTCCTTGCCTAATCTATTGAATCAATGCCACCAAACTTATCAGGCAGCCACATGAAGAGAAAACTTACTTAGAAAATAAGGAAAAGAACGTGAGAAACTGTCTTGGATCTTGAGTTGGGAAACAATCTATCAGGGAAAAAAGTGATTCCAGTAAATTTTAGGTCTCTGAAATAGTAACCTTCATTGTTTTATAGTCCTATGAGGCTTATGAAGCATACAATATAGCTAACATTCCTCTATCATTCCAAGACCATGATTTGGACTAGATGCATAACTATAGCTAGGTAATTGAGTAATTGCAATAACAAAGATCAATAATTGGAAGAGCTTAAAATGCCTATCATTTATCAACATGAAATCCTAAATATATTTTATATATTGATAAGAGCTTGTATAAATATAATAGCTCCACCTATCTATTGAATTTGAGGCATTCAGCTTGTTACGCAGTTAAATAACTTCCTTGGAATCCCAGAGGCATTGTAAAGATTTAGTTAATTTTTTTTAAAAGCAGCATATTCTGAATTGATTAAACTGTACTTGATAGCCACTTTACAAACATGCAGAATCATAAGCCTAATAAAATTGGTAGAAAAAAAAATACTTTTGTTGTTGCTACTTTTTTTGTCTTTTTATTTTACTGTGCTGTGTACTAGCCCAAGCTACTGTTATTTTAGCTTAAAATTAAAAGGCATTGAAATTTGTTTCAATGATTGAATCTCCAGACACAGATAGCTACTAACAGATGGCCATGATGCAACCAAATGATGAAGTATCACATGTAATTGGTTATTCCATCACTCTATCTACATAGATATCATAATCTATTTGAGATGTTCTATTTTTAAATTCAGAATTGTGTTGTTTACTTATAATACATTGAGAAAGTATCTGAGGCAAATCATAGGTTGGGAATTTGTTTCATTGAAGAGGGTGGAAAAAAAGGTATGGTTATTTAGGGTGTTGTTCTGTTGAACAATGAAGTTGAGGTGGTTATGGACTCTGATTTGGAGACACAATAGTTGTTATTATTTATTATAATGTAGAAAATTCCCATCTTCCCACACCTTTGAAATGGAAAAAAAATTGCACTGGCGATGTTATTATTTATTAGTTTCTAATACCATCTTAATTGACTCTGCAGTCTGCAGTGCAAATTCTAATTTACACTAGCTACGTTATTATTATTTGTATTTTGCTTGTTGACTCTGCATGGGAAGATGTGGTTATGATATACATATATCTCTTTTTATGATGCTTGCTCTTTTACTTATCTCATGTTATCTTTTTTATTTTTATTTTTCTGTCGTTGATTTGTAAAATCCTCTGCATTGCCTGCAATAGTGGATTTTGATTAAGAACTTAAGATTGATAAATATGTGGTGCTCACTTTCAGGCTCAGTCCAAGGTCCAAGTTCTGTTATTTGCTATACAAGCAACAGAGGAAGGACGTGATTTGGGTGCTGTTGGAATTAGCATTGTTGTAAATGCTTTGACCAATGGAGGTATGGCCATGGAAGAGTAAAGTAAAGTAGAGTCTGATCCTTACATCAACCTAACACATGCAACACCTTGTCCTCTCATATATAATTCTACCAATCAGATGGAATACGTTAGAACAATTCATGAATTGTTGTCTTTCACAATCTATAACTTGTTTGGTTTGGAAGGAGCTAAACAATACTGTGGATGTTTTATATAGGATTAGGTTTGGAGAAAGACATTGATCCCAATATTTTTAAATCTGAAAGTTTTATCTGTTGAATGTTAACTGATCATATCATGTGCATGAGAGTTAAATTTTATTGTGAAAGTGTCTGTTTTGATAGCATAGAATTGTCTGAAAAACCTTGTTGCTTCTCTTTTAGCATGCAATTATTTAGCATTTAGTTGTTAATCGTAAATAATAGCGTAATTTTTTATATATTTTTCTCATAAAAATAGGTATTATTATATGTTAATATATTTAATTTTATTATTTTGTGGAATTATCATTTGTTTATTTCAGAAAATCTAATTAATTAATTATTGTGATAATTGTAGGGAATTTGTTACAAATTCGGATTCAACTTGTATTTTTTGACCTTGTTGTTGTATTTGGATCATATCTTAGACTACAGATATTAGATTGACGCAATTCTTACGGAGTTGAAAAGTTAACAGAAAATGTAACAACTTTTCTATTAACCTCGAAAGCTAATTTTGTCATTTGAATAACGAAAAAAATAAAAAGAGAATAAAATAAAAAAAATATGGAAGTCTTCAATAAAAGGAGATTAAGTTTCCTAATCAAAATTGGTTTCTTAAATTCAATTAATATTTTTTTATTATTTGGAGACTAATTAAGAAGATTGAGTTTCCTAAATTTAAATAATATATTTTTATTATTTAAGAACTAATTAAGGAGATTTTGTGCAAGATACACTTTTATTAGATAAAATCTCTTATTAATAGACAATGAGAAGAGGGAGAAGGTAGACCAGAGGGAGACGAATAGCGTCGCACGAAGCAAAAGAAGAAGGAGAATGACGCGTAGTAATTTTTTCATTTTTTATGGATTTTTATTCTTTCTTTGTATTTGATACTCTTGCCATGAGTAACTAATTTTATTTTTTAGGATTAAGATGAAATTATAATCTTTGTTTTAGATGATTTAACTTTGTTTGGAATATTTTTTTCTTTGTTCTATAATTGCATAATGTTGTTGATTATTGATCTTTAATTGTTATTCAATTTAATTTTTATTGATTGTCTTGTAATCAAATAGTAAATTTAAATTGATATATTTTAATCACATACTTAATTCTTATAATTTTAGGTGTGGGTAGCGCAATAATATTCATTGCTTTTGAGATCTAAGGGTTGAATATTTTATGCTATATTAAATGATTTTTGTCATAATTTGAATAAGTCATGTTATTTTAGATGAATTATGTCATTAATTAGATTTCAATAATCTTTAGTAGTAATCAAAGCTTGTAGTTGTAAACAATTCATAGAGCAATATTAATTTACATTCAAGTTAAATTCATCTTTACATGGTTAGAGATGGATTCGAGGTCTTAGAATTGTTCGTTGATTGAACTTACATTTTAATTTGAGTTATTTTATTTAAATTTATTATTTAATTTTAGTTTTAATTTATCCCATAATTTAAATTATTAGATTAATTAAATAAAATAAAAATCTCTTTTTTTTCTTTAAATTAATTTAAGTAGAGATTATATTTTAGTTAGTTCTATCACTCTTTGTGAGTACGATACATTTATATTTGTCAAATATTACATAAATTTTATACACTTATAAATAAATGATAATTTTATTATTTGAAAATTCTCTGTCAGTAAGCATAATTCTATTTCATGAAAACATCCTGAGAATATTATCCGCAGGAGTCTTGAAGAAAACAAGGAGCTTACAGTACTTTTATCAAAGCCATGCTTGGAGCAGGTTGATATCGAGCATCTTGCTTGCATAGGAAAGATAAAATGAAGCAGGAGCCTTGCTAATACAGTTTGTTCTGTTTTGTAGGTAAATTGCATTTTGCATCAGTATTTATGAGCGCATGTGTTCCTATGGTGTTGCTCCATTAATTCAAACATTTAACACCATGATAAGGTTATAGTTTTGATAAGCTGTTCTTTCAGTGATAGAAGTGTTCATATCTAGCCTTTTGGTTGCTGTTTTTTATACTAATTGTTAAACTGCTAATGCAGTGTCTATGGACAAGATCAAAAGTTGGATAGAGCTGTGGAGATGTTCAACAAGGCTCGCTCACTGAGTGTGCCTTTGGATGAAAAAACACACATGAATTTGATTGGCTATTATGGGAAGGCTGGTACTGGGCTATTATACCTTAACTGAGATGGAATTTGATAATTATGGATGCAACATTGTATTGAGAATTCCATTGTACTTCGATTTTCATGTGCATAATTTTTCTTCGTTCATATCTAATATGATCTATATACACTGAAAGAAAGTTTATAGAGAACATCTATTTCTTGTTAGGTGTCCTTGATTCACAATGGTGAATAATGAAATCTGTAAAATAACGGGGCAGGAGAAAATTAAGAAAACGGAGAGTGCAAACGTGGTGAGATTAGCACTTCGATATTCTAAAATTTGTATTATTGGTGATTAGTTCATTTACTTTCTCATGATTGGTATTTTCTACGGTGTTGCAGTTTTTATTTAGGTAATGCGAAGATATGGTGTTCCTTAGCCTTATAAGAAATTAGAAAAGCTTACCAGAGGTAGAGCAGTTACCAAAGAGAGCATAAGAGACTTCGTTGAAAACTTAGATACTCCAAAAGAAGCAAAGATGAATTTGTTAAAGTTAACTCTTGATACTTGTTGGAGCAGCAGTTGAATTGGCCATAATTGTGGAAAACTCAGTGAATTTGTGAATGAAATGAACATTTAGGAAATAAGTGGTTGAAACAGTTTGCTCGATATATTAATTAATTAATTATAAGACTACTGCCAAAGCAATTTTTGTAAAAAAGTAACATGGTTATTTGAGTAACATGTCCATTTATGTTGTTTATTTTGATAATTGTTAAAACAAAAATTGTATAAATTTGAAATAATTTTTTTATTAAAATTTAATTAACTTAGAAGCATCTTGAGACCCCAAGACTAGTGCCAAATGACAATAATAATTTATTAAGATGTAATTATTTTGTAAATCTCCTAACTTGTCAAATGTTAGGCACAATTACATAAACTTAACTCGACAAATGAATCATTACTGCACACACGAACATCATCACTATTTTACTCCCCAACTTAGTTTTTTGTACTTATGGATTATCTACGAAAAAGTGGTATAATTAATCTTGTAATTTTTTGTAAGTTTTCTATTTTTTATTTTATTTCTTTTTAATTTTACTCTGAATAAAAATGTATATGATGTTTTTTTTTTTGTTCAAAATTTTGTATTCAAATTTCAATTTTACAAATAAATATCCAAATAGAGGGATTCTACAAATTTCGAGTAATTGACCTAAAATGCATATTGAGTTGTGATATATATGGTGGCGGAAAATAAATTGACGTGAAAAGTTATCAGAATTTGATTTGTGTTATCAACCATTTTACCAAAGTTATCATTCAAAGTCAAAATATGAATTTTGATGACTTGTCCTTTGATCAATGTATATGTGTTATTAACCGATAACTTTTCCTTTGTTCACAACTTAGGCACATTTTTTTTGTACAGTTTTGCTATTTGCATGCTTGTTTTTGCACATCATTTACACACTAGCGATTCACATGCAAATAACTAGTGATTTGGCGTATATTATGTAATGGCTAAGAACTTTAATTGACATGCAAATAATTGATGATTATTGTGTAAATAAATGTATTATGTAATGAATAGAGATATTAATCTAGTATAATTGTTACTGGGGAAAAGTCATTATATAACTAAGTGGTGATCTTTGTGAAAATAAGTGATGAATGACATTATTTACGTGGTAAATTAGTTCTCCGCTCCCTAACTTCGCCTTTGGAAGGTACACACTCACACATATGAAGTTAAAATTAGAGTTCTCCAAATTAGCCAATGAATCAGCACTTAATTTACATAAGTTCTACACTTAACAACATTTATTTTGATACAATTCAAATAATTGGTGATCCTTATGTAAATAAGTAGTGAATGACATTGTCTATGTAATGAATTAGTTCTTCGTTCCCTAACTTGGCCTTTGGAAGGCACACACTCATACGAATTAGAGAATACTACTTCTTATATGGTGAATTAGTCATCTATTCCCTAACTTGGCCTATGGAAGGCACTCACAAATTCAGGGGGAGTGAAATTATAGTTCCCTAAATGAAAGATAGGAATCGCCACTTATTTTGTCATGGTTCCGCACTTAGCCACAATTGATATGCTTACGATTCATAATTAAGTGGTAAACTATGTGTGTAAATAAGTAGTGAATACTACTTCTTATGCGATGAATTAGTCATCCACTCCATAACTTGGCATATGGAATGCACTCACAAACTCAGGAGGTTGAAATAATAATTTCTCAAATGAAAGACAAGAATAACCATTTATTTTGCCATGATTTCACGCTCAGTCATAATTAGTATGCACACAATTCATAATTAAGTAGTGAATCATGTGTAAATAAGTGGTAAATATTACTTCCTCTATAGTGAATTGGTCATCCACTCTCTAACTTGACCTATGGAAGGTACTCATAAATTTAGGGAGGTGAAATTATAGTTCTCCAAATAAAAGATAGTAATCACCACTTATTTTGTTATGGTTCCACACTTACCCACAATTGGTATACACACAATTCATAATTAAATGGTGAACCATGTATAAATAAGTAATGAATATTACTTCCTATTTGGCGAATTGGCCATCCACTCCCTAACTTGGCCTATAAAAGGCACTCACAAATTCAGGGGAGTGAAATTATAATTCCCCAAATGAAAGACAGGAATGATTACTTATTTTAACATGGTTCCACACAATTCATAATTAAGTGGTGAATTCTGTGTAAATAAGTAGTGAATATTACTTCTTATGTGGTAAATTGGTCATCCACTCTCTAACTTAGCCTATGAAAGGCACTCGCAAACTCAAGGGGGTGAAATTATAATTCCCCAAATTAAAGACAATAATCACCACTTATTTTACCATGGTTCTACACTTAGCCATAATTGGTATGCACACAATTCATAATTAAGTGGTGAATCTTGTGTAAATAAGTAGTGAATACTACTTCCCATGTGATGGATTAGTCATCCACTCCTTAACTTAGCATATGGACGGCACTCACAAACTTGTGGTGAAATTATAATTTTCTAAATGAAAGACAATAATTGCCACTTATTTTGTCATGATTTCACACTTAGTCATAATTAGTATGCACACAATTCATAATTAAGTGGTGAATCATGTATAAATAAGTGACGAATACTACTTCCTCTATGGTGAATTGGTCATTCACTCTCTAACTTGGCCTATAGAAGGCACTCATAAATTCAGGAAAGTGAAATTATAGTTCCCTAAATAAAAGACAAGAATCACCACTTATTTTGTCATAGTTCCACACTTACCCACAATTGGTATGCACACGATTCATAATCAAGTGACGAACCATGTGTAAATAAGTGGTGAATATCACTTCCTATGTGGTGAATTGGTCATCCACTCCCTAACTTAGCCTATGGAAGGCAATGACAACTAAATAAAAAACAATAATGATATAATTTGTTATCAGAACTAAACATTTGTTGAAATTGAAGTCAATACTTATTTACACAAGTAACCTTAAACCAAACATAAGTATTTAAGAAGCATTTGCTATATAGTAATACCATTAATATATACGAACAAAACACATATCCGAAATTTTCTTGTACAACTTTTTTGATGTACCATAGTCCATCTTCTTCCAACTTAGTTGTAATCTTTGCCTCACAATTTCCTAGTCTAGTTAGAAGTGTCTTCACCGTACTTGGTATTTTTGAGACACGATTTTTCTCTCGTGAGCATGCTAGTATCAAGTAATTTAAATTCTCATCAACTCCTTTTTTTGAATTTCTTATCCTCCATCTAAAACCCTTTTTAGAAGTATACTTTCCATAAAATGATTTCACATCATCTTCAAAAGGAAACGATATGTCTGTTGTTGGCTCCCAAGTTGCTGAATGACCATTCAATATATCAACATCATCAACCTTGCCACAAGTATGAACATTGTTTGAATCTTCTATCAACTTTGTTTCTTGGTTGTTGCAAACACTAGCACAAAATATTGTCATATTACCAGCACATCTTGTATTTCATCAACTACTGCACAAGTAATTATCAACAAAATATTCATTGTTACGATCTCTGGCAGAACATTTAACCATATGCACAAATCACCATAGTACAATTCCAACATGTCTATACCCAACACAAAATTTTATGGGTGGCTGCACACACCTGCTGTGTTGTCATGTTATCAGTCAATTCATTTGTTATCAACTTCTATCAGTATAGTTATCAATAGGCTTAATTATAACCTAGTTGCAGAAGATCTCACCATATGTAGAGGTGATTTTTATACTCATTATCTTCTTTGTCTGTATTAGTTTGTGTTAGAGTGAAACTATAGTAAATTAAATTATATTTTTAGTTCCAACTATCCTCCTTTGTCCAAGAGAAAGAACCAACAACTAGTTCACCTGATAAGCTTTTCTACCAAAGAAAGCTCCACCCTCTCCACCTTCTCCATAGGTAGTTAACCTTTCATCATCACATTATACTACCAAGTTACCAACATACTATATTTATTATCAACTGTTGTAATAGAAATTATCAACAATGTTATAATTATTACAACCTAATGACAGAAAATTACAGTCAATCAATAAGTATCTTTCATTTTCACATTCTACTACAAATCTCTTGCAATCTCTAATTCCCAGACTGAAACTAATGGAATAAGAGCATGCCCTTAGCCTTATTAAGTCATATTTCTTTTGATTCTTGCACACCTAACCAACCCTCTACCCTTCTATATTTATATGTATGGTCTCAACTCTTAAAGAAGTTTTCCACACAGAACTGTAGGAATGGACTAATAAAACTTGACAACTACAAAAGGGAAGAAACATAAGATGAAAGAATGGAAGAAATGAAAACTTACTCCAATTTATAAGGATAAACAACCAAAATAGAAGCCAAACAAGACAAGACTTAGGGAGGTTACTTTGTTTCTTCACTCTCTCCCGTTGCCGAGTTTCAAAGCTAAATTTCTTAAGGAAAGAAATAGGTTACTGGCTGTACAAAAACTAAGTTAGGAGGGAGGAGACAAAATCACGTATTTTTTTTATTCCTTTTTATCACTTTTTTTCTTTGGCATCTAGTTTGGCATACTGGATAAAAGGGAGGATATGAATCGGATATCAAGTATACGGTGTCAACATTTGTGCTACAAAAAACGTTTTCGATTTTAGATTATTTGTTCAATCTCACATCACATCTATACTTTTCTGCACAAATTCTCAGCAAATTTAATAATTTAACTTATATTCTTATATCAAATAAAATATATATTCATTTTTACACTTCATCTAATACTATTTATTATATATTTTTTTATCACTTTCTCTTATTTAATTACATCCCTTAAAAAATATAAATAATAATACACCCTTAAAAAATATAAAATAACACTTTCCTTAATAACTCTTAAAATAATTGTGAGTATTTGTAAAAATAATATTTGTTAATCTTTATTAAATCATTCTATTTAAAAATTAATAAATACTTTTTGCCTATTTTTTATTTCTTAACAAAACCCCATTTGTCAATCTATCGTTTTCATTTTCGAACAAAAAAACAGGATTTAGATCACGACGAGCGAGGAGACTATATTAGTAAGGAAAAATAAATATCTTGCATCGCACCAGTTACTACTAAACATCTATTACGCCATTTTTATCATCTTTATATCAAACATAGTGAGAACTCTGACCAGCCAGCCAAATGTACCCCAAAACTCATGAAATGGCAATGGAGCTATAATTCTAAACGACTACAAAGGTACAAGAATATATTATTCGAGACAGCATCAATTGCCGTTTTGACATCAAACATTACCTTACCTTAATTACAGAAAGAAAAAGAAACAAAATCGAAACCTCACCAACCCAGACAACAACCCTTTACAAAGAAAGGTCTTTACATCCAACAAGCAGGATTATTATTTACTGCACAGTGCACCGACAGATAAGGTTCCTGATCTACACGAAAATCCTATTCAAATGCCTTCAATTTTGACAGAATAGTACAAACCTTTGAGTTCCGGTGAAAGTATTAGCGCCCCCAAAAATGGAACATTAAGATCAAATTTCTGGATTAAGGAACTTGGGCAGACATGGATCACACGGCTGAGTAGAAGGTGCTGAGATTGGAATGAAAAAAAAACAGTTTCTTGCTTCCATCAATGACCCATCAAAATGTAGACAAGCCAATCAAAAAAAATGCTGCCAATCAAAACAAAAAAACTGCTCAAGTATCTGCAACTGCTGATTTCATGTGATGAATTACATTAATGTGGACAAATAGTGAAGGGCACACATGGCTTGAGAAGGAAGCCAAACCCACTCCACCAGATTCAGATATAAATGACGAGCATCATAAGCACATAATAACACTCAAATGATCTGCTTGTTTATGAAGGATTGTTGCATATTACAGGTCAGCAACTTCACCCATTTGACCACGTATTGAGACAGATCTTGAGCCAAAAGTAACCTTGAAGCGTTTTGGCAGAAGAAGCATTCGCATGAAATTTAACTTAGAACCTTAAAAAATTCATACTTATCGACAAACCAAGGGACCAATTAATACTTTCCCTTGAAATCAATAGAACCTATTCATATAATCCAGATTAAAGCATGACGCATAAGCTCCAAAGCCTTGAAAATTGATTGCATACAAGGCATTGAATCTTTGAAAGAGAACTTGTCAGGAGATTAGCATGAGCAGTAGAACTTAAAACATCAGGAGTTTTAGACTCGGTCATTCTCTTATACTGGATCAGTCTCAGATCTATTACCAGATGCATTTAAGCCAGTTTCATCAAAATGAATTTCATTTGAAGCAACTTCTGTGTCCAAATGTAAATTCTTTTCTCCCTCATAAGCAATTTCACCATTCAAATCAGATCTTACTTGCAAGAAACTCTCGCCAGCATGATTAAGAACAGAACCAGAGACATCGACATTTTCATTATTCTCCTTGGTAATTTTCTCTTGAGATAAATTCACTGAAGGACCAGCTTCAAGAACCTCATCATGGGCATCATTCATATCAACCTCTTTAGAAGACAAAGCATTATCCGCCACTTGGGAATCCAAAACTGGATTAATGTCAACCTCCAATGAATCACAATTCATATCAGTGAACGAGTGACATTTCCTGTCAGAAACAGGTTCAACCAGGTTTTCTGTAGAACCAGGATCAGAACAAGCAGTTTCCTGACCCAAAGCTGGAATTTCATGGCAATCTAGAGCATCTAATGGAGTACTAGTCACAGAAGTGTCACTTGGTGAAATGAGCTGACATGTGGGAGAAGGATGCAATTTATCATTAACAAGAGAAGCCGTCACATTTTTATTTTTTGTTTCTAATACACCACAATTAGTACTAGAAGGAGAAACACATTTATCTGAAACGGAATCAGATAATCTTTCCTCAGAATGAGATTTGGAGCATACGGTCCTGTCAACCAAAACTTGATTGTTTAGTTCTTGAGAAGCATCACTACATTCATTGTTTATCTCATTGGCAGGATTTGAACTGGCATCATCACTTCCATGAGGATCTTTCAAAGCTGAGGAATCCACATCTAACCTATTAGCCATATTGGGCTTAATGAAAGGCTCGTCTCCGTTTTCCATTTTCTCAGCACCTGTTGGAATAGAAAAGTGAAACATATGTACCGTCAAAAATAATTTGCTGAAATTTGAAAAAGAAAAAAAAAATCAACACCTGCAGTGGTTGTATTACCCTCAAGTTTTCCTTGCTCCAAGAGCAGCTTCTGTAACATATCTATGCCAGGGAAGACCAACATATTCAATGACCTCATTTCTTGTCTGAGCGATTCCTCAAGATGTGTGAAGCCAAAAACTGTTGTCCATGTATGAATGAGTTCAGAAATTGCGGGAATAACCAGTTTTTCAACCTTCAGAGAGCAAAGAACCTTCCAATAGGGAAGTAGAGAGAAAGATAAGAATGTGTCAGTATCATGAAAAAATGCATGCAAAATGCCTACTGTAAACTTCCGATCGTTAAGAGGAAAGAGAAAGGAGAGAAAGGAGAAACCATTCAGAGGAAAGTTATGACCTCTTTGGTCAGTCTTTAGATTTTATTATATGAGTAAAATGAACAAGCTACAACTATACGTAAAAGACCTATTTATCTAACACTCCTCCTCAAGTTGGAGCATATATATCATATGATCCAAGCTTGTTACATATATAACTAACTTGGGGTCCTCTAAGATTTTGTGAGAAGGTCAGCAAACTAGTCATTTGAGTTGACAAAGGTTGTGAAAATATCACCAGAAAGAACCTTCTCTCTTATAAAATGACAGTTAATCTCAATATGTTCTTTCACGAAAGACGGGGTTAGAGGCAATACGTAAAGCGGCCTGGTTATCATAGACAAGGGTCATCTGTCCAACATCCCCAAACTAAAGTTCTTTGAGTAACAGTTTTAACCAGACAAGTTTGCATGTCGTAGTAGCCATAGCTCTATACTCAACTTCAGCACTAGATCTAGCAACCATACTTTGCTTCTTACTTTTCCAAGAAATCAGGTTACCTCCAATAAGCACATAATACCCTGAAGTGGAACATCTATCAGAAGGTGAACCTGCCTAGTCAGCAACAAAATAACCAACCACTTGAGTATGTCCTTTATCCTCATAGAGGAGTCCTCTTCCGGGTGCTCTTTTAAAACATCTTAAAATCCAAACCACAACATCTCAATGGCTGTCACATGGAGAGTTCAAAAACTGACGTACAACACTTAAAGAAAAAGAGATATCAGGTCAAGTCACTGTGAGATAATTCAGTTTCCTAACAAGTCTCCAATATCTGCCTAGATCAGCTAAAAGCTCCCCTTGATTTGGAAGAAGTTTGACATTAGGATCCATCGGAATATCACTAGGCTTAGCATTTAGCATGCCAATTTCATGAAGCATGTCTAAAGCATACTTTCGCTGTGAGATAGAAATACCATCCTTAGACTGAGCAACTTCAATTCCCAGGATATACCAAAGTTTGCCTAAGTCTTCTGTCTGAAAATGACAGAAGAGGAATTGTTTAAGCCGTTGAATGCCATGATGATCACTACATGTGATAACAATGTCATCAACATATACAACTAGATAAATACATCCTTGAGAAGAATGGTGATAGAACACTGAATGATTTGCTTCACTGCGAGTCATACCAAATTGTTGCATCACAGTACTGAAGCAACCAAACCAGGCTCGGGGAGATTGTTTGAGACCATAGAGAGATCTTCGTAAACGACACACATGTCTAGAACACTTCCCCTGAGCAACAAAGCCTAGCAGTTGCTTCATATAGACTTCTTCCTACAGCTCACCATGAAGAAAGGCATTTTTTATATCTAGTTAGTGAAGAGGCCAATGAAAGAGGGCAGTCATGGATAAAAAAAGACGAATAGATGCTACTTTGGCAACAGGAGAGAATGTATCACCATAGTCAAGACCAAAAATCAGAGTATAGCCTTTAGCAACCAAAAGTGCTTTAAGGCGATCAATGTGACCATTTGGACCTACTTTAACAATGTAAATCCACCGACAACCAACAGCGGATTTGCCTTCTGGAAGGGGGACCTCCCAAGTTCCACAGGTTTGAAGGGCTGACACCTCCTCAATTATAACTTGTCTCCAGCCTGGATGAGAAAGAGCTTCACCTGTATTCTTAAGGAGAGGCATAGAATCCAAGGAGGATACAAAGGCATAATGGGGTGAAGATAAACGATGGTAGCTCAAGCTAACATATATAGGAAAAGGGTTATGGGAAGAACAAATATCTTTGCTTATAGCAATAGGAAGATCAGACTCACTTGGAAGGTCCGAAGCAGTGGGAGATAATGTTGGAGTAGGATGTGAGTCACCAGCTGTGGCTTCAACACTCTCAAGAGCATCAATAGTGGTTTGTCTATAAGGTTGGACCTGCCATGGACGATAATGGTAAGTCAATAATGCTAGTGGTGAAGGAGGTGAACTCTGAGATGGTGAAGGCGGTGTCAGGTCTATTTGATAAGTTGGACCAACTTCAGACTCAAGAAAGGTAATGAGAATAGGAATAGGGAGTACCTCAGAAATAGGTGGTTCTTCGAAGGAGATTGAGTGAAAAAAAAAGGGTTGATTCAAAGAAAATAACATAAGTAGAAATCACATATCTCTTGAGGTCAGGAAAAAAGAATCTATACCCCTTTTGTGATCGAGGATATCCAAGGAAGACACTTGAGTGATAGAGGAGAGAGTTTATATTTGCCTAGTGTGAGGTCATGAACAAAACATGTAGACCCGAAGACTTGAAGAGGTAATGGATAAAGAAGTTGTATAGGAAAAACAATGGAGTGAGGAATTTTGTTTTGGAGAAGAGATGATGACATTCGGTTGATGAGGTAGCAAGCATTGAGAACTGCATCACCCTAAAAACGAGATGGTGCTTTAGCATGAACAAGGAGTGTACGGGCTATCTCAATTAGGTGTCTATTTTTCCTTTCAACAGCCCCATTTTGTTGAGGGATGTGTGCACAAGAGGATTGGTGCACAATTGAGTTTGGAAATTGTGTAGAAAAATACTCACGGGCATTGTCATTTCTTAAGGTGCGAATGGTAACTCCAAATTGAGTTTAGATTTCATAACAAAAACTATGGAAAATGGAGAATAATTCTAATCTATTTTTCATTAAGTATAACCAATTACACCTTGAATACTCATCTACAAAAGTTACAAAGTATTGATATCCTAATGTTAAGATAACATGACAAGGTCCCCGTACATCAATATGAATTATAGCAAAAAGAGATTCAGCACGGTTACAGACTCGACTAGGAAAGGAACTACGAGTGTGTTTGCTCAATTGACAAGATTCACACTCCAAAAAAGACAACTTTGACAAATTAAGAACCATCATTTGAAGTTTTGAGATACTAGGGTGTCCAAGACGAGCATGAATAACATTGGGCGACTCTGTGGCTGCAAAAACATTGGAGGTTGTCGAGAGACAGTAAAGGCCCTGTGACTCGCCCTGCGCCAATCATCTTCCTTGAACTCTGGTCTTGCACAAGAACAGAGTCTTTAGTGAAGGTGATTAAGCAATTAACGGTGTGAATTAGACAACTAATTGAGATCAAATTATAAGGACAATCAGGAACATAAAGAACATTGTAAACAGATGATGAAGGCAAAAGATTAGCCTTCCCAATTGCTTTAGCTCGAGTTTGAGCGCCATCGGCTAAAGTAACAGTGGCAAGGTGTGTTGGATAGGAAAAGGCAGAAAGCAAATGTTTGTTACTAGAGATATAATCTGAGGCACCAAAATCTAGTACCCAAGGTCCAAGAGATTGTGATAGGGAGATGCAAGCAATGGAGTTACCAGTGTGTGCAATCGAGGTCACAGATGTAGAGGACTGTCTAGCTTCAAACCACTTCAGAAAATCTTCATAATCAGGTTGGAATGGCCGAGTTGTTGACTGGTGACTTGAACCTTCAGAAATGTCAGGAGTGACGATCTAAGCAGCATTAGCAATTAGAGGTGGCCTCCCATGCAAGATCCAACAGCGGTCCATAGTGTGACCAATCCGCTTGCAATGATCACACTTTGGACGAGTGACATTCCCATACGCCCTCCTCCTCAATTTCTACCACCGCATCCCCGATTATCAACTTAGGAGACAAGAGCTAAAGTTCCAAAAATTGGAGGTGCTGGAACTTCAGCAGATGGTTGTGATGTGGAGAGTCCCACAACCCTGAGAAGGCTAGAAAAAGCTTGTGAGAGAGTAGGAACAACAGTGCTTCCTAAAATCTAATCCTGAGTTGAAGAGTATTCTAATGAAAAACCATAAAGTGCTAGGAGCATGAAGAAGGTGCTTCTTTGTTCATACTCTTTTTTTTGGAGAACTTGCTAGAGGTAACAACTCGTTGAAGTCTGAAGGAGTAGCTTGAATTATTCCCAAATAGGTTGACATACGTCCTTCAAGTTAGCGGGGAGCTATCAGAGACATAAGATCAGAACAAACAACATACATACATTGTATGTCATTGGTGTAAAGTTCCTTTGCCTACTTCCATACTGTATAGCATGAGATGTAAAGGCGGAAGATTTGTTTCAATGACAAGTGAATGGTTTGCTTCATCAAGCTACATAATTGAGCATCAATTTTATCCCATCTAGGTTTTTCAATTGCTAGGATGTTCTCAACTTTCTTTGTCAAATGGTCAATATATCCCTGACCTAAGAGCCATAGCTTAATGTCTGAATCCCATGTATCATAATTGGTTCCATTTAGTTTGTCAGTGGTGATTCCAGAAGAGACATAGCTAGTGAAAATAGGAGTCTCACTCTTAGAAGTGTCATTTTTGGCATCCAACTCGGTCTTAGACGGGCTATCCTCAATTTCAGGTTCAGTCATAGTGACTGTGAGAGACATACAAACGAGAGGATTTTAGGGAGAAATGAAAGTGTTTTGATCTAGCTGGAAGTTGCTGAAACAGGTCGAAAAACCACCGAGAAGAGGTTCAGAGAAGGCCAGAACTCGAACAAAGCGGCACGTTTTGATCACGCGCTCAAGATAGGGTGGCGCGTGACGGCCACGCGCAGGGAAGGAGGCAACGCGTGAAGGCGCATCCGATAGCGAATGAAGATGGGCTCTTGGGTTCTGGCCCATTGGAGCCTTCTGAATCTCCCTGAGGTCGAGTCCACTTGAAACGATGAAGAACTTGAACAACTGGAAGGGTCACTGCTATGGGTGCACTAGATACGGGTCACCACCGCTTCGTGAGAATGGTGGGGGTGAGTTTAGTGGGCAAGTGGGTAAATGCAATGGTTTTCTCCTCCCTAGCTCTAGATACCATGTAAACTTCCAATGGTAGAGAGGAAAGAGAAAGGAGAGAAAGGAGAAAACATTGAGAGGAAAGTTATGACCACTTTGGTCAGTCTTCAAATTTATTATGAGTAAAAGGAAAAAGCTACAGCTGTACAAAGGGATAATCTAATAAAGAAATTACTGAAAGTAAAAGGCCTATTTATCTAACACCTACCAAAATTTAATATAGATATCAGATGAAAAGAAAATCACAAAGAACAATAGCACTCAAGGTTTACCAATTCAATGGCAGAAAAAAGCCGGCGGCACATCCCCTGATGCCTATATATATGGCGAGTTCCAATAAATGGCATCTCTGCTAACTTAGTCCCATGGAACCTAAGACAGGATAGTAAATAGCCTACATGTAAGTTTATTCTCATCTTTCACTGTAATAAATAAGAAAAAACACAAGTAGTTTTACATTTTTTTTTCTAATCTAAAAATAAAAAGGGAAAAGGATTCACTGAATGAGTTAGTAAGGCTTCATAAAGTCTGCAAAAAAAAAAAAAAATTTGACAAAGTCTGAGGCACAGTACCTGATAGATGCTGCAGAAATTATTTCATCCCCTCGCTCCAAAATAACAGTGTAAAAGGCACTATAATTCAACCGACTGAAGTTTGACCTACAAAAAAAAAAAAAGAGAAAGCAGAAAATCTGTAAAGGCAAAAAAGTATGCATCTTACAGCAAACAATAATATCAAGAAAGTATTCATGCTGTCAAAATAATGATATCAACACCTTGAAATGTCTTTAGTAGAACGAGACAAACAAGGAAAAATAATATAATCATTAAAATAAGAAAAACAAGATGAACTAAACCTCAGAATATAAGGAATAACTATGGCAAAAAGAAAAGGAAAGAAATCTGATATCCCAGTGTGGAAATGTAGAGATGAGGAGTTGAGAACAATGCTATCTCTAAAAATGTGCCAACATATCACTGTCTTGAGGACATATTGAACTTATTTTTGTCAACACAATGGCATGTCATAATTAAGTGGCCGTGACGATGGGCTATGCTCCCTATCAAAAGCTTACATTCTGCTACTAAAACTATATCCATTGCCCACATCTCTAAGAGCATCTAACTCACCCTATATTTGCTTTGGGATAGGATTGTGTTTATGGCTTCCTTGTGGTTCTCGGCTCACGGCTGTTCCAAAGGGGTTTGCCTTTCTGATTTGCAGAGATTAGATAGCCTTGCTGCATCCTTGACTTTCTCTATTACCTTCTTGTTCTTTTCATTTTTCTGTTATGAACAATATCCTATCCTCCCACTAGTTGTATTTTCCCTTCTTTCTTTCAAATAATATATTTTTTCTATAATAAAAAGCTACATTCTATTGCAGACAGAATATAAGGAATTACCTACTGTTTGTTTTGAGACAAGAGTTAATACTTCGAATTTTGAAATTGATGGAACATCAAGCACAATGCTGAAAGTTCATAGCAGATCATTCTGTAAGCAATTTCAAAATTTTCAGCAATAATAAATGCACTTGGTAAAAACATTTTTATAATTTATCAATCCCCTTTCTACCTACTTAAATTAGCAAACAGTATAACTCAGATAACACTAAAAGGGAAAGCAATTGCCAATTTGCAGTTTTACAAATGCTAAAAAATATAACAAACAAAATCAGACATAAGAATTCAACCATCATTATTAAAAAATGAGGTGCCTCATGTATCAAACAATATATGGTTCGTCCATAATGTGCTTACTAGTTTCTTACCCACTATTATATAAAACATTATGGATTAAATTGATCCCACTCCTCCGATCAACAACAGGTAAAAAGCATTCATCCATCACAGTCAGTGCAACAGCTAGCTTGGAGTTGCATTCCACCCTCTGGGTAATCCCCCTACTAGCTGCCTCTGAGTCTTCATCTGTTCTATGAATAAGAGACCACGTAAAGCCTGCGTCTAGTTCATGCTTGGTACCAAGGTACTTCTTCAAGTGCTCAAAAAGCTGTAAAAGCGTAAAGAATACAATTCAGAATCAAGCCTTAGTGCTATAAGAGTTCACTTCTGTTTTGCTGCTGCTTCTTTTGTCAATTTTCAGTTTAACAAACATTAAAACACATAAATTCCTAGAAGGAAAAGATCTGCAACTCTTAAAATGGAAAGTTGATAAACTAGTCCACAAGAAACTGTGAACTGTGAAGGGTACCTCTTTGCAGCCTTTTCCACAAAAGTAAGGCCCTGACATATTGGAGTTAGTAGGAAGGGCATCCATCTCCTTAGTACAACAATCATGATCTATGAAAACAGAAAATTATATATTAAACCAAATCGAAAAAGGGAAATAAGGGCGAAAAGCACAGAGCATATTGAAAGAACTTCAAATCTAAACAAAGAGAAATTGAATACATTTTTTCTTGCATAAGTCACAAGTATGTAAGGCATATAAAGTTGCATCATCTTCTTTGTTAATAGTTCCACTGGCTATTCCACAAAATGTACAGGTGCAATTTGGACAATGCCATTCACCAGGGGGAAGTATCTGCAACAAAATATGAGTCCCTCAAAATGAAAACAATCCTCCTGGATAAACCAATTATGTTGCCAAACTAAGGTATCAATAACACCATTGTCAGTAATAAAATATTGTAGTTTTCGAGAATTGGTTCACTGGACCCTACTTTTTAAGAGAAAATACAATCAACACGCCGCATAGATATCAAAGAAATTAATTATTCTTAGCAATATATCTCCTGTTGATTCATCGCAATACAATTCCAGGCATAAAAACTATTTTAGGTAGGTAAATCTTTCATTTAAATTACTTTTCTTGACAAAGGATATTACCTACTACGTTATCAGTGCAAAAAAGTTGTCTCAGAATACCAATTCTCAGCATATCCATAAATACACTCAACAAAAGTATAATAGTAAGAATATAGGGTTTTCTCTCTCCTCCTGACATCTGAGAAAAAAAGCTCCAATAATGAGATCTCACTGTCCCTTTTCCACCAAAACCATCATTCACAATATATAACTTAATAAGGCCCAACCCCACCCAAAAAAACAAGAGCCAAGACAAAACCATACAGAGATCAATAACTAATACAATCAAAATTAGAATGTGAAGAACCATAACATGTCATATGGCTAATAGCCAAACACAATATGTACACACACCTGTATATCCAAGCAACTCTGATGAAATGTTGATGGACAACCATCACAACAGATTAAATCCCCTCCATCTCCACATATACCACAAGTATCATCATTTGGATCATTACCATCAATATCTACTGAATGGAAACTGATTTTCTCAGAATTCTCTTGTCTATTCCATGCATCTATCTGGCACTGTAGAAGAGAAACTCCAGAATCCAAATATATGTTTTGATATGGCTGGGGCAATTTGCTTCCTGCGTGAAGCTCAAACTTTGAAACCGTGAGGATCTTACTACAGCAGCGACAATGAATGCCATCTCTTGTGATCCATCCCTCCAGCAATACTCGCTTCCTTCTACGGTACTGAACCTTTTGGCTTAACTGTACTACCCCAGAATCAACCAACCAGGAAAGCACTGTTCGTTTGCCCGTGTATGGAACAAAGTCATCAGATTCTGAATTTGATCCCTTATTAGAACTACGAACTAATAAAGTGCACCTTCCTTGTTTTCTACTTTTCCTTCCATGTAGGAGGTGAGGATCACTCCCAGAGAATGATTTTTCAGTTCCACCATTTGAGTGATGGGTAGTGTTCTGGGTTTTAGAGCTACCACTAGTAACAGCATTTTCAATCATTTTAGTTTTCATAGACTTACTTCCCTGCTTTATGAAGGAGCTTAATTTCTCTTCATTGCTATCACTATCCATGTCATTCATATCATGCTTGTTGCTGGCAGATCTTTTAATCTGTGGCTCTTTTCCACTATCACTCTCACTATCATCTCTTTGCTTCTTCTTCAAGTCTTTCTCCATCTTCTTCCGAGTTTTCCTTGTCAATTGACTGAGCACGTCATCTGAGATAGGAGCAAAAGAAGAACTCTCCCCTTTGGGCTTGGCCTCATGATCATCATCATTCAATTGCTTTTGAAGTGCATCATAGGCCTTAATGATAGACCAATAGGCTGTACCCCCTGGATTAATGTAAACTGCATCTAGATAGTCTCTATTCCTTCGAGGGCGATAGTCTATGGTCCAACCTGCATTAAGCAGCATCTCCCGTATTCGTTCCCGTAGTTTCTGTTTTTCTGTGCCACTACCACGCTTGATTTTTCCTTCTTTCATTCTTGTAGTTGGGAGTTTTTCATGCTTAGGAGTCTGTTCATCTTCAGAGGTTATCCTCTTCGAAGAATTGCGAGGTTCAATGTTCTTTACTCCCAGATTCAATGATGTATCACTGTTATCCGAATCCCGCTCATCACCCTTACTGTCCTTACTTGACATTGACAATGATTTTCTTGCTGCAATCTGTTTCTTCACTGGCCTAACAAGTAAACCTTGTTTCTCAACAGGTTTTGTTTCCAAGTATGATGAAGGATGGATCTGAACATTCCTCTTGGAAGTGCCCTCAGTCCTCAAACTTCGTCTGCTTTCTACAGGTTTGCGATGATCATAGTGTTCTGGTGGCCCACCAACCTTCTTCTTATTAACCATCACCTTCAAAACACCATTTTTCCCCTGAAACCTAATGGATTCATCTGAATTAAACTTCTCCCTCAACAAGGGTATAGGGCGCTGAGCTCCATCCCTGTTCATCTTGAACCTACTATGGTCAACACTATCTCCCAGATACAAGCCACTTGCCCTGTCATAATAGGAGTTTTTTCTCTTATCAACAATGTGTCTGCTTGAACCAGTTTCAAACTCCCTATCAATGCCACTTCTAGCAGCATGCATTTGTCCCCTAAACCTTCCTCCCCCTAAACCAACCCCTTTATTATCAAAATGCCTCCTTCTCATAATTTCCACATCCATACCATCATACTCATCGAAATCAAACACATCCAACTTATTACGTTTCCTTTCCCTCCTTTCCAAACCATTCCCCTCAACCATACCATCCCCATTACGCCTAATTTGCTCAATTCTCTCCTTCTTCCTGCCGATTTCAGTGCCACCAACCATACCTCGATCCCGTTCGAAAGCAGTCAAACCAGTACAGACTCGAATGGTCTCAGGGCCAAGCCTTCGAGCAGGAGGCATCACTAACTCGTCGCTCGATCCCGAATCACTCAAATCGACCTTGGGCCTTTTCCTCGCTTTCTTCGATCCATATAACTTCCGAGAGCTGGAAGAACCACCAACCCCACCACCCAAACCATCCCCTTTCTTTCTAACAATCAAACACCCTGAAGAGCTCCTGTTCTTCACCACAACCCCAGAAGAGCCACCTGATCTCGTGCCCGGTTCCATTGAGCTCCAAAAAACCCCTAAATCCCCAAAAAAATCATCCCCAATAATTCACCACAAAATCCCAAACCTAATCCACCACAGAAAACCCTAAATCAAAGTCAACACAAATCCCTCAGCACTCAGTCCCAGATCTGAAGCAAAAATAATCGGAATGCCACCAAGCCTTCTCCTTGCCAAGAAAAAAACCCCAAAACCAACCAAAACGGTAACAATAGCAAGATTTTTTATTTTGGTTTTGGCCGAGAATCTTACCTCGCCGGAAAATTGACCGAAAGAAAAATCCTTGGTCGGTGACGCCGATCAGTCACGCAATTCGCCGGCTAAACGGAAACTGATCGGAGAACGACGCGAGTCAGAGAAAGAGAGAGATTTGGATTGGCAGTGCTGCTTTTATAAAATGCCAATTACCAAACTATGGTGCTCTTTGTCTCTCTGTTATATATTATTTCGTTTGTTTTTTATTTCTCTTTCTTTTTCGTTTCTTTCATGGAAAGTGAAAAATGAAAATACGTAGTTAGGGTAGAATTTACTTTCCCTCCAAATTCCATGTTTGCATCACCGCTTGCTGGCACTGTTGACGTTCCTGATAGCCATTAGGGCCGCAATGTTGGACTTTTTGTTGACGTGGCAGGATCAGAGTTGGTGGCTGTTTATACAGTTTCGCCGTACTGGGTTGGGAATTGGGAAAACCGAGGGAGTGAATTGTGATGATAACGATCCACGCAACTGGATTCATTTGCCTAACCGGAATGAATCTCGTTAGTTATTGTCTAAATAAGATACGTTAAATTTTATTTAATTTATTTATAAAATTATTTTATATATCGTAAAAATATTACACTTGTATATAAAATAATTTAATATTTTTATATTAAGATACAATATAAATATAATATATATATTTTGTTGTATATAAAATATTTTTAATTAAAATTTATTATTAATTATTTAAATAATATTTTTTAATGAATAATTAAAAAATTAATATTTTTTATTTATTAAATAAAAAATATTAAATATTTTTTATATTTTTAAATATTATATTTAAAAAATATAATAAAACTCTCTTATTATAATTTTATCATTGAAATATTTGTCATTATAGTTATAGTTATAATATTAAAAAATAATTAAAATAAAAAATATTAAAGTGTTTAAATTTAAGTATTTTATTAATGTATATTCTAAAGACATATGTTAAAGATTAAAAAAAAATTATAACCCGATTCAAAATCATGTCACATTGGCTGGATAATGGTATAGTTTCAAGATCGAGGTGGGTCCATTTGTTATGGGTTTCGTAAGTGGGGTCATGTAGTACCTCTCTTAAAAATAATATTTATTATTTATTAATTACTTTAAAAATATTAAATATTTTTTAAATTTTTAAAATAATACATATTTATACTTTTCATTTGATAGTTTTAATTTTTTACCTTAACATATACTTTAAAGACACACATTAACAAAAACCTTTTTTTACTTATTTATTATTTGTTTAAAATGTATAGTTGGATCATGGAGAAATAAATTAATTAACAATTGACATATTATTACTTTTAAGATAAAATAATTGTGTGATGCAAGAATCTATGTAATTATTTAAGTGTTGATTGAACTAGTTGACATAACTATATAAACAAGAATTATACAAGTATTTTCCATTCATATGTGGTTCGGTGTGGGTAGGCAATAAGATGTGAGCTAATAACATGGTTCTATCATTTTAAGAATCAATCATGTAATTTTTACACTCAAATTCATACACTTACCTCATACACCTATACTTTTGGAGAAAAAAATAAATAAACTACACTTTTCTCTCTTTTTTACCTATAAAGAGTAGAGTTCCATTATTTGAATATTTAGAATATGACATCGCACTCACATTGAGATACGGTATAGAATAGAGAGTCATTCATATGGTATATGAGAATAATGACTCACAGTTACATGCGGCACTGTGTCCGAGACAGGTGTTGTATTATAGGTGTTCATAAAACTTTTTTGAAAATAATAAGTATAAGAGGATACTTTGTCTTACATGCACCTTTTGTTAGTGAGAGTCCATGGATACACCTCAAATAGTGGCCATTGATATGGTAGAAAAGAAGGTAAAAAGTTATCTAACGTATAGGAAATAAGAAGGAAAACTTGTTCAATAGGTAAACTTAAATATGAATTATTACCCTAATCTATTTATGATAAAAACTTAATGTTAAGTAGCCATTCTCCATCTATATTGTGCGAGACAGAGCACTGATTGTGAAGCTTATGTTGAGGCGTTGACCACCATCGTGCGATAGAGCAACAATTTGTGCTTATCCACTATTCGCAGCACTTGTGGCAGCACAAAATGTCATCGGATGACCTCTAACATAGTGAAGCTCCAACATAGGTTGGTTTTGCCTGAACCAACAACCCATATGGTGGTTTTGATAGGCAGTGAACGCCCATAATATGTAGCTTTCTAGTTTTAAATTTCAACAATGTGAAATACATTATGGGTATAGCTTAATTTTTTCTTTCATCTAGGATTGAAGGAGGCTCTTTCTATTGAAGGATTTTATATGAAATGGTTTAAAGGGTGGTGGTGTTCCAAATTTTTTTAAAAAAAAATTATGCTAATAATGTAGTATTTCATAATCACGTTAGAACGACGACATTCATGTTAACTACTGCAAACCAAATCTAATCCAAGAAACAAACTTCACCAACTCACATCCATCACACTATCCATCACACATCAATCTCTACCCAAGACGAAAAACACCAGAAAAGGTTTCTATGGTTCTACCCCAAACCCATCCCAACATACACACGACCCTTATCTGTGCTAATGTTTTTTTTTTGTTTGAAATGGAATTCTAGTAACACAAGCCTTATAATTTGAATCACAAAGTTAGTCAAAATGTTGGCAACGTATAAGATGGACCACCTAGTCAATGGACCATTGGTGGACCATTTTATTACAGTTGTTAGATTTTAATAAATAGAGATGAATGATGGATGATAACGATCGGGTACCTGCTTAATAAGTCACTTGCTTTGCACAAACTTTTGCAAAAGTGTACCAATGAAAATATGTCACCTTTTTAACCAGCCACTCGATATCTTTTCGGCTGGCCACCCGCATTAACATAATCTCACAGTTGAGGCATATACAGGTGAAAATAGAGGGGTATGATGCTGGTTCAATATCTAGCAGCACGTGGAGGAGCAGGAAGGTTCAACAAAAGGCTAGGATGAGTTTCACGGTGGGTGGGCAAACGGCGGAGCTACTAATGATGGTGTATGGAGGTTGGGCAATTGGTGTGTCTAGGTGGATTTGATGGATGGGTGAAGGTAAAGTTTTTTGTTGTGATTCTAGGTTCGTTTTGAGTGGCTAAGGTTGGTGGTTCTATTGGGATGTGGTGGATGGGTTGCTGTTGATGGTTTCTACAATGGTAGTTATGGGCAATGGCTTGGATTTCTTGAGGGATCTACATGATGGAAGTAGGGAATTGTTAGAGACAAAGGAGTTGGAGGCAAAGAATGGGGTCACAGCTCCTAGTGTTAGGAACTTGACCCCTGCCTTGTTGGGGTTGATGGTTGTGAAGAGGAAGCAGATGGTGAGGGAGAATGAGGCAATGGTGCTAGTGATGGTGGGGTCATTGCAGGTTGTTGGGGTGGATTGGGGATTAGGTGTGCTGTGTGATGCCCATGCATTGTATCCCCACTTGCTAGAGATCAAACTGTGGCTTCTTCGGAGGTGATAGTCCCGATGAAGATGGTGCTATCGTCGGTGCGGTGTTCGCGACTAGCCCCATTGGCAGTGAAATGGAACTTTCAATAGCACCAGATCTGCAAGCCCAAGCACCATATCTTCTGCTCACCATCTCAAGCACCACTATGGCCACCACAAATCATGAACTAGTCAAGCCACTGCAAGTCGCTACCATTTCGGCCATCGTGAGTTGCGACCAAATCCATCCAACGCGAGTTGCTATCAGTCCAACAATCGCGAGTCGTTATTAGTCCGGCCAAGGTTTGGCAAAGGATGGAGGTTGCTACAAGGGGTTGGGGCTAGATGATGATGGAGCTCGACTAAGGTGGTGATCGTTGTGTGGTGATCTAATGAGGATTAAGGTTAAGGTTAGAATAACCTATTGCAACATGTCATTTTGGTGTTCCATAGGTGGTATAGACCACCTTAAAAGCCACCCAAAATGTTTATTAAAGTGGAGACATTTAATATGCTCTTGAAAATTTTTTGAGCATGCATGCTCCACACATTGGGGCCATTGATTTTGAGGAGATTTAGATCTATGACTGAGAATAAAGAAGATGAACTAGTACAACAGGTTACTAAAGGAAATATGTAAATTATAAAGTTGGTCCTTCAAAAATATCAAAATTATATGTAACTATTTGTAGAAAATTCCTTTTATTCTCTTGATCCTACATTTCAAAAAATTTAAAATATAAATTCAAGAATTACATGTCAAAAAAACAACGAAACTTGGTCCTCATATTCACACAAATGCAAGCAATTGTTAACTGGGCATTTTAAGCTCATTGATAGTAAGAATTTTCTATCTTTCTTTGAATAATCGAAGCAAAGTGACATGTAGAGTAGGATGCTTCCCTCTATCTCTTGTTGATACAAAAAATAGAAAATAAAAAAGACAAAAGGATGAAGAAATCGAATCTGGCCTAAGGTGAAAGAGAAAAGTCAGAGAACTTGAAATGAAAATCATGGGAAAACCCTCAAAACTTGTACCACCATCGCCATTCTCTATGTCATCCCTTGTCACTGTCGTCATCCCTTGCCCTCCTCTACGTCGTCAACCACCACCAGGACCAAACATTCCAAACCCAGCTACACCTTCATCATCCGCCTTAGCCCCTGTGTCACAAATCTCGTCAATCCACACGAGCCACCACTGCACCACCACGACTAGACTCGAGCTACCACCCACACTACATCGACACTGTGTTTGGCTTCTTTTCTGAGTTTTTTTTTTTTATGTTTTTGCAAAGCCAGAAGAAGACTTGGGTTAAGTTTTCGCCGATGGAGGTGGTGGTTCTAGGCTTTGTGGTGGCGGTGCGGGGAGGGTCGCATTGGGTGGAGGATAACGGTTCACAGTGATGAATGTTAAATACACTCATCTTTTGAGTTTATTTAATAGGTTTTTTAATTAGTTTTTGTTTATTTTTATTTTTTAATTTATTTTTAAATAATTATCTCTTCACTTAGTCATATTTGAATTTTCAGGATAAATCATTAGATTTTGTACAAAAAGAAAAAATTTCTAGAGATAAATATATAAAGGATTATTATCTTAATCTTATATGCTAATTAGAGTTCTAATTAGATACAAAATCTTAGATTGGATATTGGATAAGGATTCTCAAAGAGATTTGATTTTGAGCAAAATTCTAATTCCCGCACTATCCTAACCATTCATCATTAATTGAGTCATATTTTGAGCTACAAAGATCAGATCGACGAGCCGTTTGCGACATTGAAAAGCTAACAGAAAATTCTAAAACTTCTCTGTTGAGATCAAGGGCAAATTTTGCCATCTGAAGGATGAGAAAAATTGTGCAAGTCAGATAAAAAAAATTGTCAACTTTTCTATAAAATGGGGAAAACAAGTTTAGCAAAAGAGCTTTCTTTGGTTCAGATCATCGTGCAGAAAATCTCTAATCCTGAGAGAGTAGTTTCGCGGCAACAAGCTTTGGAGGATGGCTTCGAAGGGAGGATTCGATTCTTCAGGGCTTGAAGATCAAATTTCCATTAAAGGGGTTTTGATTTCTCTTTCTCTCTAGTTTTCCCCTTTCTTTGAGTTTTCTTTCTATGAGTTTATATCTTGATATGAGTTTGTTTGTATTGAACATGAGTAGCTAAACTCATAGCTAGGGCTATGGGGGATCTTGTTTTCTTAATTATTTGGGTTTGATTTCTATTTTAATTAAGGTAATTTCTTTTAGAGTCTGTCATATTGCTTGCATTCTTGTCATAACTTGATCACTTTTGGCATGTTTTAATTCATTATTTAACCGGTGACCATCTGCATTCAATGAGTGGATCTATATGGTAAGCTTAGGATTAAATTGGTGAATGACCAAACATCAATTTTTCTTACTAATGGAATTGACAGGTATGTTAGTTCATCTCTTGAATTGAAGTTTAATGCATTCCTAATTAATTCAACTAAATGACTGAATAAGTTATTTTATTTAGGGATAAAATATTGTTTTATCCATGACCATTGAGATTCAATAGTAGGTAAGAGAATATTGACAAAAGAATTACTTTACATCTTAAATGAGTAAAAATCTGATTAATTGGATTTAAGTGAACCTTGCGCCTTAATCTCTATCTCATTGATTATCGATTCTTTGTTTGATTGTTCATTATTATTATTTATTTATTTTCTGATTTTATCTTAAATTTTTTCATATACTTTTGATTGTTTGGATAATAAAGAGTTTTACGAATCTAATAATTACCATTTATTTCTCATGGGATCGATAATTGGGACTCAAGTCCTATATTACTTGGCGATAGCCTGCACTTGCTCTTAGTGTATTTTACACGTACTAAGTTTTTGGTGTTGTTACCAGAGAATAAGTGTGCTAATATTAGAAGCAAAAAGCTCTAGTTAATTTAGACGCCATTTTATTTTATTCCTTATTTTATTTTTATTTCTATTTCTATTTCTATTTCTATTTCTTATTTTATTTTATTTTATTTTTATTTTTATTTTATTTTTAATTAATTTGTCACCTCATATATTTTTTATGCTTACTCGTTTTCAGTTTCTTGATTTGACATTTGACCCAGAAATTGAGAGAATAACTCACAGGTTAAGGAAGCAATCTTATATTGAAACTGTGACAGAAGATATAAACAAAATGGAGAAATAACCAGTAGTTGAGACGAATCGTGAAGAAACAGCTAGCCCAGCAGAGTGGACCATGCTTGAGTGTTCCATGCCCACTACTGAAGGGTATAGACGGAGTATCATTATTTTTCTTTATTTGTTTTCTAATTTTATCTTAAATTTCTTCATACACTTTTGATTGTTTGGATAACAAAAATTTTTATTAATCTAATAATTATCATTTATTTCTCGTGGGATCAATAATTGGGACTCAAGTCCTATATTACTTAGCGTTAGAGTGCACTTGCTCTTAGTATATTTTACACGTACAAAGTTTTTGGTGCCGTTGTCGGGGAATAAGTGTGATAATATTAGAAGCGAAAAGTTCTAATTAATTTATACGCCTTTTATTTTATTATTATTTTTATTTCTATTTCTTATTTTATTTTATTTTATTTTTAATTAAATTGTCACCTCATATTTTTTATGCTTACCTGTTCTTAGTTTCCTAATTTGACATTTGACCCAGAAATTGAGAGAACAACTCGCAGGTAAAGGAAGCAATCTTATATTGAAACTGTGACAGAATATGTAAACAGGATAGAAAGACAACTAGTAGTTGAGATGAATCATGAAGAAAGAGCTACCCCAGCAGAGTGGGCCATGTTTGAGTATTTTATACCCACTGCTGAAGGGTATGGACGGAGTATTATAAGACTAACTGTGGCGGCTAATAATTTTGATATGAAACCAACATTGATCTCCATGATTCAGAATTCAGTTCAGTTTGATGGATTGCCTTCAGATGATCCAAATTAGCATTTGACCAGGTTCTTGTAGTTATGTGATACTATCAAGTACAATGGGGTGACAGATGATGTAATTCGATTGCGACTCTTTCATTTCTCTCTTAAGGACAGAGCGAGTCAATGATTAACATCACTACCAAGGGGTTTCATCACCATATGAGATTAATTGACACAACAATTTCTGACTAAGTATTTTTCTCTTTATAAATTTGCTAAGTTAAGGAATGACATATCTTGTTTTGTTTAGTTTGATATGGACACTCTCTATAAAGTTTGGGAACGTTTTCAAGAATTATTGAGGAGATATCCACATCATGGATTTCTCGTATGGCAGTAGGTTCAGACTTTCTACAATGGTTTGTCGCCTGCTAACTAGTCACTCATTGATGTTGCTGCGGGAGGTACAATTTAGAGGAAAACACCTACTGAAAGCCAAGCATTGAATGAAGAAATGACGCTAAACAGTTATCAATGGCAAAATGAGCATCAGGTTCTTAAGAAACAAATAGATATGCATGTTGTTGATTCTTCTATAGCCATTTTGAGTCAATTAGAAGCATTGACGAAGAAGATTGAGACTCTGATGGTAATAAATAGTATGGCCCCACAATCATTTGTTAGGCATGTGGAGGATAGGGTCATACGAGTTCAAGCTGTCAAATTGGTAGTTCATTTGCCCCCGAGCCTGAAGTAGCAAATTTTGTCAATAATTCTAACTGGCAATAGTACAATCCATATGCTAATATGTACAATCCCAGTTGGAGGGACCACCCTAATTTCAAATGGGAAAATCAACAGGGCTATTAGCAGAATCAGCAAAGAGCTCCTCCACAACCAACTCTAGGTTTCCAAGCACCATGCATTGAAGATTTGGTAATAAAGTACATGTATAATTCAGATGCCAGAATGAATAATATGGAGACTCAGATCTGTTAGTTGGCTACATTGATGACAACAAGGGCACCAGGGACATTGCCTAGTGCTACTGAGACTAATATGAAGGAACAGGTTCATGCAATTACCCTGAGAATTAGTAAGGAACTTGGGGAGTCCTCCCAGAAGAAGGAAATGCCAGAGTACAAATATACTTTTGATTAGTCAGCTACTGTGAAAGATGAGAAGGCAAATGAAGCACCTAGTCCATCAGGAATTGAGAAAAAGAAAAATGATGTTCTTACTGAAGATGTCTCAATTTAAGATGACAGTATAGAAAAAGATGTTAAGAAAGAACCAAAGTGGCAGAGAGCGAAGAAAGATCATAAGTAGCGCATAGTATATGAACCATCACCATATGTTAAGATCCTATTCCCTTAGAGGCTCAAGAACAATCAGTCAGATAAAGAATTTGCTAAATTCTTGGAGATGTTCAAGAAATTACAAATTAATATTTCATTCGTTGAAGTCGTCTCTCAAATGCCCAAGTATGCAAAATTCTTGAAGGAAATACTTACAAAGAAACGCAAGCTTGAGGAATTTGATATGGTATGTCTTAATAAGGAGTGTTCTGCTATCCTTTTGAAGAAGTTACCTCCAAAATTAAAAGATCCAGAGAGTTTTACTATTCCTTACTCTATTGGTAACTCTTATTTTGAGAAAGCATTATGTGATTTAAGTACTAGTATTAATTTGATGTCTTTCTCTATTTTTAAGAAATTAGGAATGCAGAAACCAAAGCCCACCAATATTTCATTACAGTTAGCTGATAGATCCATCACTTACCCTCGTGGTGTGGTGGAGGATGTTTTAGTAAATGTGGATAAATTCATATTCTCAGTTGATTTTGTGGTGTTGGATGTAACAACTGTGAAAACATGATAGACTTATATATAGTTACGAAGGTAGCCTAATACCTGATTATCATGCCTGTAAATTTTTGTGACCGTCTAAGCACATTTAGTCACTTTGTTGTAGCTATATATGTGAAATATAGTTGTTTTCAGCCCCGATTTTGACTTAAACTACTTAGTTAATGGAAATAAGTGTAGAAAAATTATTTCTAGGTCACAAATATGTGGAAATAGATGTGGTTAAAGTTTGAGATTAATCGGAGTTAGTTTGACATTTTTAAACATATTGATTGTGTGTTTTAGTGTCAGATTGACCCCCAGCAAATATGAAAAAATGTAAAAATTATGAAACAAGTTTTTAATGAATCTTAGGATTTATTTTAAGCTTGTTGGAAGTTAGGAAACTTGGTTTAGTAATATCTAAGTGTTCTTAATTGATCGGGTAAATAGTAGTCCCTAAGTGACCAATATTGAGGGCACGAACCTTATTTCTGTTTCTTGGCCTATTTAAGGCTAAAATGATATGTTATTCTCATTCTTACAACTTCATCTTATGGCTGCCACAGGAAAAGCAAAGGAGAAGGGAAATCAATGTGCTAAAGGAGAAAGATCAACAACCAAGCAAGGGAGAGAGCTTAGCTTTACAGAGGAATGGTTAACTGACTTCATTTCTGAGAATTGAGGTAGGGGGAACCTTAGTTTTCACACTTTCTTTCCATATTCTTCATTAGGTTCTTAAGTGTGCTTGATGTGAATTATGGGTCCTTAGTGTGATATTGATGTTTTTGGCTTGAATCTTGTTGGAGAACTTGAGGATGACTTGTTTATGAATTGTTAGGTATATGGAAATGGAATTTTAGCTCTTGTATGCCTTAAATTCCCTTTGAGTTCATTTTTGGGGTTTTAGGTTTTAAGTTGATGATTTTCCATGATCTTTGATTTTGAGTGAAATTGAAGTGGTTTAAGAATATATGTGTAGTTGGACCTTGTTAGAAGTTGGAAATCACTTGAAATCAAGTTTTGAGTGATTGGAAGAGGGTCTAGTTCTAATGGAACAACATTCGTATATGTAGAATTATGCAAATTCTGAGTTTTGCAGTGGGTGCCGCGGCGTGGCACTTAAAGTGTCGCAGCGTGAGAAGAACAGGGGTAAGCGCTGTGGCAAGTGTCGCGGCGTAGGCAGCATTTCCTGCCAGTACTTGAACCCGTAGCTTGGGCGTCGCGGTGTGGCACAGGGTATGCCGCAGTGTGAATAACAGGAAGCAACTATATGTTGTATTAGATGCCTTGGAGTCTTCCAATGGTGTAGTTTCTTCGTTTATGCTTCTTTTTTAGTATTGAGACTCTAATAGGAGTATTTAATGAAGTGGTTGTGTGGTGAACGTAAATAAATTGGTATGTTAATTATTGTAGTATTTAATATCATTATATTTTATATTGGTAGTTAGGAATATAAATCAATTGGCATGCTAGTTATTGTAGTAATTGACATTATTGTTATTCTTTAACTATGTTAACGATGGTGAGTCCTCATTGTATGTGATCTAATGTGATTTTGAATGAGTAGGTAACCAATCCTTCTTATCACAAAGATCATTATTGTAATTAAATATGATTTTGAATGAGTAGGTAATTAATCTTTCCTGATCATAGTGATGAGTTGAGAATGGTTTTTCTCTCACACCCCGTGGTTAACTGGAACTGAGTTTCCAGTGCTTGTTCAAAGCTTATAGAACCGGGTTCCTTTGTTTTGTTTAAGGCTCATGCATATCATGACATTACCATGGAACTGAGTTCTTGTAAATGATATCATACATTATGCATTACATATTTAGGTTATTGTACAGACATGAACACTAGACATAATTTGGTATAGCATAGCGATTGTATGACCGATTGCTATCATGACATATTCATACATTACAGTTGTATGGGCGATTGCGTGTCTCTGAGATGGAGATGTTGTTTGTTTCTGTGATTGAAGTGTTAATTTGATAATTGAGTATATTAATTTGATATATATAGTATATTATATTATTATATATATATATATATATATATTAGCATGGGAATACTTCTACTGAGATATATTTTTCTCACCCCGATTGTGTTGCCATGTAAATCCAGGTGCTAGTTCTTCAAAGGGGAAGGAGAAGATGTACGAAGATTAGTATAGTTATATGTTTTTTGATGATAAAACTTATATAATATGCTAGTTTTTGTTGCTGTAAAAGTTTATGTATTACAATGTACATTGGAGGCAGTGATGTATATATGTAACTT
Source organism: Ormosia semicastrata (assembly GCA_029884595.1). Taxonomy (NCBI): domain Eukaryota; kingdom Viridiplantae; phylum Streptophyta; class Magnoliopsida; order Fabales; family Fabaceae; genus Ormosia; species Ormosia semicastrata. Next base: position 62,655,454 of record JAQQTO010000059.1, read on the forward strand.
TTGCTATCGTGACTCTCCATATTTACTCATTATGTATGAATGATATGAGTTAGTGGTTATATGTTAGAAGTGGCATGATTAATATTAATTATTCTTTTATATGATGATATATCTGAATAGTAAATATTAGGATATTGCATTTTGGTATCAGAACAGTTCATCCTGTTGAGTCGATGTATGGACTGACTATTCTTAGGCATGTGTAGTGATAGTTATGCATTTCTTATCTTTTACATATGATTGTTTAAGTGGAATTGCATGATTTGCCTTTGTATGTCTGTTTTAGCTACTCTTACACGGTTACATGATATTGGAATTAGCTACCACAATATGGATTGTTCTATGTTTACAGGAAACTATCGCAGCACAAGGGTAACCGGCAGCGAGAAGGCGACCACGTGGGAACAAGAACCGGAACCTTGAGAATAAAGGTCCAGGTATGGCCGAGGTCGTGATGGCAATGGCCAAAGCGATGTGTGAGCAGATGACTACGAATACCACAGCAATAAGGGAGCAGGCAGCTGCAACTGCTAGGGTGCTTGAGAGGTTAGAGGCCAATCAAACACAACCTACACCACCACCGGTACCACCACCTAGGCATGAGGTACAGGGGGAGAGGAACCAAGACTTTCATGACCTTTCTGAGTTTCGGAAGGTGAGTCCACCATCATTCAGAGGAAACTATGACCCGGTAAGGGTTGAGGAGTGGATAACTGAGTTAGAAAAAATCTTTACAGCTATGAGATGTTCAAAGGAGCAGAAGTTGTCTTTTGCAGCATATATGTTAAAAAGGGAAGCTGAGCACTGGTGGAACAGTGCAAAGAGAATGATGGAGGGAGCTGAGACCCAGGTTTCTTATGTAACGCCCCTTTTTGAGGAGGGAATGTCACACCATAACCACGAAGCGGAAAATGAAGTGTATAAACTATTTAACTAAGACCCGGTTCATTATAATATAGATAACTCTGTTTAATTATAAACGTACCATGATTTGGCGCATTTTTTTTGTTACAAAATAATAAAATAAAATGACAAAACGTAGTTACATAAAAATAAATCATACATTCGAACGATATACATGTATATATTTATATCAAACTTGTTTAGTTACATCACCAAATGTACAAAAAGTAAAAGCTTTACATGCCCCAAAAGATTATACATGCACAGCCTACCAAAAAGATAAAATATCAGGCCCACCAAAGATTTACCGATAGCCATCAGCGGCTATCAATAGCATTAGCCCTTAAGGCGAATGAGAAGAATCCATAGTTGGATCTTCCTCAGGGTCTTCCTCGTCAGAAGAAACCCTTACCGGAGCTATAGAGTTACAAGCGGGGGCTCGTGCAGAGAACAAGAAAGAATCCTCTTGTGAGGAGTAATGACGCTCACCTCACATGTCACGAATAAGCAAGTAAAACTCTAAATACAAATGAGCATAAAAAGTAAAGATAAGTGGATCATAACGCCCCCAAGCAAGAGTCAAAGTCACATCTCCGAGATAGACACAATGATCCGTACTCAGGTTTATGTGCCAGTAGTCCGGTCCTCCGTGAAAAGTCAATCTTGTATACCCCAAGAAGCCTTACAGACGGGACGTCATATCCAAATAGGAAGCTAATCAAAATTAGGCCAAAAGCCAGGCAACTCGTGTACTTCCCCTTCTTCACCGATGTCTTCGAAGAAACATATAAATAAACAGAATAAAGAAAATATAGAAAATAGGTAAGACATCCTGCATTCATTACCAATTATGGCAGTAAAGAGACAGAATGGTGCAAAACGCCCACATAACATATCAAAATAATGTTCACCATCAAGAAGCAATTAGTAAACAGCTAAACAGTTCCAGGCAGTTATAACATTAGTAAGGCAACAATTTTAATCATCATATAAATAAATGCCAAATAATATATAGACTCACTATGCATGTGCACATGATATCAAAATCCTACTCCATGGAGCTAGACACAAACATCGGAGAGAATAATTAGGAGACATGTCTGTAACTCGGCTGCTGAGGCCAATAAGTGCTATCATTTCTCAATTTATCAAAGTACACATCATGGTATTGTACAAGACATTCTACACTAGATCACGATATAGGACAGTGTCTCGGTCCGGATCATCGGTGCATTTGCATCAGTTTATCCCACGGCCTAGAAGAGCTACCAACTGACCATTGTGAGACACCCACACCCCGATGCCCCCAAGGCCAACAGTATGACCTACACTAGTCTACTCGCACCCGCACATAGGTGTGATTCAATCTCTTAGGCAACATGACCTCAACAATAGTCCATCGAACTTTCACAATGCATGTTAACACAATGCATATACATGTATATTTGACAATGATATACTTTTTCACAGTATGACACAATTTGGCCAAGTTGAACATCAACAGAATTTTGGGTCCCACTCATGAACCCATAATATCATATCATCAAATTCTCAACGAAACGTGTACACTTTTTAAGGCTTATTATGAAGTTTTACTTTAATTAAATATTTTCTTATGAAATCTTTCTCTAGAGGAATTCTCTTGTAATTCTCTTAATTAGTTAATTTCTCTACTTAGATTGAATCATATTCACTTAGAGCATTATTCTAAGATTCTCAAGTCTCACACTCACTCTTGTTCTTCCCTTAAGTTCAAAAATCACTCTAGGTCACCAATTAAATTCTTTCCATCACATTGTTAATTACTTAACACTTAATTACTAAATTTTTAAGGTTGCCCAAAAATTACATACTTGTACCCAAAATGGCCTTAGAGGCCGTGAACCTCTCTAAAGGGTAAGAACCCAAATTTTTCTTTGATCCATTAATTGTTCTTCACTTAATTAATTATCTCTCCACTTGTTACAAAATTTTTAATTATAAACATCCTATGGAAAGGGTAAGGCCGTGAGCCTTTCTAAGGAAAGCAAGGAACCCTTGTTTCCAAATCATGTTTTTAATTCATCAAAATCAATCCAATATCATCAATATACACAACTATAATCAATGAACCACATAGAGTAAAATAAATACAAGAATCATTAGAAAAATACACAATTAAGAGAGTAATCCTAACATGGATTCTCTCACAATCAATACACAACACAAGTTTCCCACTACCAATAGAGATTGAAGTGGATAGTCTTTCTCTTACCAAGAGAGAAAACAAGCAAGAAACTTCCTTAAAGCTCCTTGTAAATTCGGCCTCCACCCTTCAAGAAAACCCTAAGAACATCAAACTCACAAGAATCACAATCAAAGCTTAAAAAATGCATCCATGATCACCATAGTGACCATGGATCACGAAAATGAGATGGAAAAATGAGAAAGTTATGAACTTTTACCTCAAAGCCTCCAACTTTGAAGCTTGATGGAGGAAAACGAAAATGGTGGATTTTGGTGGTGGTCACAAAAGAGAAAAGGGTAATAGTGATGAGAGGGTTTAAGAAATGTGATTAATTGGAGCAAGCAAAAGAAAAATGGAGGGGTGATGGTGGTGTGTAGCCGGCGGTTTTAGAGAGAAAAGGAGAAGAGAAAAGTTGAGTTCTTTGTAGGAGATTTTAACAAGAAGAGAAAAGCTTCAATGGAGAAGTAGATTCAAGCAAGGTGGTTGCTTGAAATCAAGCAACAATGGGGAAAGATGGGAGTGGTGCTGCTGTGGGAAGAAGAAGAGAGAAGGAGGAGAAAACTTGAGAGAAAAATGAGAGAAAGGAAATGGTAGAGAGAGAAAGTGATAGTAGCTTTTGGGGTTTGAAATTAGAAATAGAAATATGATAAAATGAAAATGAATTTTTGGCTCCCCAAAATTGGTTCATGGCAGAGAGAAAGAGAAGTGTGTCTTGGAAGCTTTAGAAAGCTTATATGAGAAGCTTGATACAAAGCTTCTTTGAGAAGCTTTGTTAGAAATTTGAAAAAGTCAACATGATTAGACATAAAGTAGATTTTTAAATAAGGTGATACAGATTTTTACTACAAGCTATTACCCAATGGATAATTGTTATAGTTTACAAAGTCAGTATTTATTATCCGATGGATAATAGAGCGTATCGTAAAATTTTCATTTAACAGAACAAACTGGGATTTTATTTATCAGATAAAATCTCAAAAAACGTGAACCTCGTAAACTGTGCCCACCTCGAGTTTAGTAAGATCCTTCATCGATATTTTCATAGTTCAAGGTTTACCAGTCTCAGAGAAAATATTTCATTTTCTCGACTCCGCTCAGTGTGCACACAAATCGAGAAATATATTAAAATATTCAATAATTTCTAAAAAATCTAGAAAGATTCACAAAAATTACAGATATTATAAAACAACTATTTATGATAAAAGTAAATAATTTTTGAGGTGTTACATAGGCTCTGTTCAGAGCACACGTAAAATAAAAAATATATTAAAATATTCAATATTTCTGAAAAAATCTTTAAAAATTTTCAAAAATCACAAATATTATAAAATGACTATTCATAATAAAACAAATAATTTTTGAGGTGTTACATCTTGGAAGGTATTCAAGATTGTATTTTTGGAGAAATATTTTCCACAAACTGTGCAAGAAGAGAAAGAAGTAAAGTTTCTACAGCTGCATCAAGGGAACATGACGGTTGGACAATATGTAGCGAGATTCGAGGAGTTGTCCAAGTTTTTTTTTTCACTTCGGTACAATCTAAATGATAGTTGGAAGTGTGTGAAGTTTGAAACTGGTTTGAGAGAGAGTATGAGGAGGTTGGTGAAACCTTTTGAGATTAGAGATTGCCCTTCCTTGGTTAACAAATGTAGGGTTGTTGAACCCCTGAGTTTTATATCACAGCACGAGCATCGATCACAAGATTCTTAAAAGAGGAAGAGTTCACAAAATAGATCAGAGGGGAGTGCTCCACAACATAGAGATCAGAAAAGACAAAGGGTGATAAGATCAGAGGGATGGTCATGAGCAGCTATGTGCTAAATGTGGTAGGCACCACAGAGGTAAAGCTTATGTAGCTAATCAAATATCATATTACAAGTATGGCCAGCAGGGCCATTTCGTAAGGAATTATCCACTAAGAAATGAGGCAAAGTCAGAGGTTAGACCGGGAAGAGCTTTCAATCTGCAAGATGTGAAGGAATTACCATCCTATAGTTCAGGAAAAGGTGAATACATGATTATACTTGATGTTTTCTTAAAGTTTAGTTGTACCTGTTGTTGTGTGTGAGTTATTTGGGGCTTCTTATCGTAGGTAAACTAAATTTTGGGGACAAAATTTTAAAAAGGAGGGGAGAAATGTAACACCTGTGGAAACATGATAGACTTGTATATAGTTACGGAGGTAGCCTAATACTTGATTATCATGCCTGTAAATTTTTGTGACCATCTGAGCACATTTAGTCACTTTATTATAGCTCTATATGTGAAATATAGTTGTTTCTAGCCCGATTTTGACTTAAACTACTTAGTTAATGGAAATAAGTGTGGAGAGCTTTTTTCTAGGTCATAAATATGTAGAAGTAGATGTGGTTAAAGTTTGAGATTAATCGTAGTTAGCTTGACATTTTTAAGCATACTGGTTATGTGTTTTAGTGTCAGATTGACCCCCAACAGATATGAAAAATGTGAAAATAGTGAAACAAGTTTTTAATGAATCTTAAGATTTATTTTAAGTTTATTGGAAGTTAGGAAACTTGGTTTGGTGATATCCAAGCGTTCTTAACTGATCGGGTGAATGGTGGTCACTAAGTGACCAATGTTGACTGCACGACCCTTGTTTCTGTTTTTTTTTTTGGCCTATTTAAGGCTACAATGAGATGTTATTCTCATTCTCACAACTTCATCTCACGGTTGCCACAAGAAAAGCAAAGGAGAAAGGAAATCAAGGTGTTAAGGGAAAATGATCAACAACCAAGTAAGGGAGAGAGCTTAGCTTTGCAAAGGAATGGTTAACCGACTTCATTTCTGGGAATTGAGGTAGAGGGAACCTTGGTTTTCACACTTTTTTTTCATATTCTTCATTAAGTTCTTGAGTGTGATTGATGTGAATTATGGATCCTTAGTGTGATATTGGTGTTTTTGGCTTGAATCTTGTTGGAAAACTTGAGGATGACTTGTTTATAAATTGTTGGGTGTATGGAAATGGAATTCCAGCTCTTATATGCCTTAAATTCCCATTGAGTTTAGTTTTGGGGTTTTAGGTTTTAAGTTGATGATTTTTCATGATGTTTGATTTTAAGTGAAATTGAAGTGGTTTAAGAGTTACTATGTGTAGTTGGACCTTGTTAGAGGTTAGAAATCACTTAAAATCAAGTTTTGAATAGTTTGAAGAGGGTCTAGTTCCAATGAAACAGTATCCGTATTTGTAGAATTCTGCAGATTCTAAGTTCTGCAGTGGGCGCTGAGGCGTGGCACTTAGAGTGCTGCGGTGTGAGAAGAACAGGGGTGTGTGTCGCGGTGTGGCACTTAGAGTGTCACGGCGTAGGCAGCATTTCCTATCAGTACTTGAACTTATGGCTTAGGCGCCATGGCATAGCACAGGGTGTGTCGCGATGTGAATGCCAACAATTATATGTTGTATTGGATGTCTTGGGGTCTTTCAATGGTATAGTTTCTATGTTTATGCTTCTTTTTTAGTATTGAAACTCTAATAAGAGTATTTAATAAAGTGGTTGTGCGATGAATGCAAATAAATTGGTATATTAATTGTTGTGGTATTTTGTAGGGAATTGCGGATACATCACGCAGTGAAAAAATAGGATTCCTACCAAGGATCCATGCGAAAAGCCATAATCTGAGTTTTAAAATATTTACCTCTTGAAGCGTGATCAAAAGGAAGTGACGTAAATCACCAACACCGTAATAGCAACGATGTCTCTACGGTATCCACACGAACAGACTCACGAATGTCCAACGTCCACAAAGAGGAGCCTCACGTCTCTCACACAGTGCTAGCTGTGAAGAGAAGAGAAGAAACTTGTCGCTCACTCACTCACTTTTCTATAGGTGCGGCTAGGGTTCTGTAATATGTATGTCTTAGCAGCCCCTTAGTAGTACTATTTATAATAGTGACTGCCTTAAGTGAGTGTGAACAGCAACAAGGTAAGTTGTGCAACCCTAGACTCATCTGTTATGAGTCTGACCCATATTTGAATCTGAGTCCAACTTGGATTTATTGCTCCAACTTTAGTCTGCTCTATTTGTGTGACCCTGCAGGTTCTCATTACGTTGACAGTAATATTAAAATCTCATTTTAATATTACAAGCAGTGAGCGGTATCTAGCAACACATCGCTGCTACCCAAGTAATAAGAATGTCAGTGATTTGACATAACCTTTCCGTGACCAATGTTTCCGTGTCGTTTAGTCCATTTGTCAAGATATCTAGATTGAACACAATGCATGGAATGCGTCATCCTTGTATAGTCTAATCTTTCGTTTCCTGATACTCTAGTAAACTTTGTAACAACAAATGAAATCAATATCTCATATTGACTTATTTGAGCATAGCCATGTATTTCGCAGTCTCACTCAATCAGGGGGCCTGAAGATATCGCTCCTGTTATGTAAGAGTGACAAATCACATCTAGGTCATTCACATTCCTCTGCATGATTCGCGGTATGTCTAATAATTAACTTTATAATCACCTTGTTACAAATGATGTTTGATGGCATTAAAACACACAACTCCTCATGTAGGAATTGTAGTGATTTCAGGTCAAAAGACCACAGACACAATTATCACTATGAGAATCGCTTATGACACTCACGTAACGATCTATGTAGCGTTCTCATGGCGGGTCAGCCCAGTACATCATTACTTTAATATGTACCCATGTGTAGACTTGATATCTCATATCCATGACTCGTGAGATGTGGTCATCAATCTACGCACATACTAGTCTTAATGTATTATTGTTGTCCTAATTAACAATAATACTTGACTAGGAACATTTAAGAATAGTGTTATAACTAAAAGGATCTCACGATCAAGTCATCCATTTGATGTCCTATGGCATTAAACTTACTATTCTAAGGACTTTATTATGTTTATTAAAAAGAATACAATAATTAAAATGCCTCATATATTAAAATAGCATAATAGAATGTATGTAAATACAGAAAATGTATCGGCCTCTAGGGCATACACCAACATATTTAACATCATTGTATTTCCTGTTGGTAGTTAGGAATGTAAATCAATTAACATGCTAGTTATTGTAGTAATTGACATTATTGTTGTTCCTTAATTATGTTGATGAGGGTGAGTCCTCATTGTAGGTGATCTAATATGATTTTGAATAAATAGGTAACTAATCTTTCCTATCACAGAGGTCATTGTTGTAATCAAATATGATTTTGGATTTTGAATGAGTAGGTAACCAGTCTTTTCTAATCATAATGATGAGTTGAGGATGATATTTCCCTCACACCCCGTGGTTAACTAGAATTGGGTTTCTAGTGCTTGTTCAAAGCTTATGGAACCGAGTTCCTTTGTTTAGTTCAAGGCTCATGCATATCATGATATTACCATGGAACTAAGTTCTTGTAAATTGTATCATACATTATGCATTACATATTTAGGTTATTGCATAGGCATGAACACTAGACATAATTTGGCATAGCATGATGATTGTATGGGCGGTTGCTATCATGACATATTAATGCATGACAGTTATATGGGCGATTGCGTGTCTCTAAGATAGAGATGTTGTTTGCTTCTGTGATTGAAGTGTTAATTTGATAATTGAGTATATTATCTATTTGTATATGTATATATACTAGTATTAAAATACTTCTACTGAGATATGTTTTTCTCATCCTGATTATGTTGCCATGTAAATTCAGGTGCTAGTTCTTTAAAGGGGAAGGAGAAGATGTACGAAGATTAGTATAGTTATATGCTTTTTGATGATAAAGCTTGTATAATATGCTAATTTTTGTTGCTGTAAAAGTTTATGTATTACAATGTGCCTTGGAGGCAGTGATGTATATATATAACTTTTGTTATTGTGACTCTCCATATTTACTCATTATGTATGAATGATACGGGTTAGTGGTTGTATGTTAGAAGTGATATGATTAATATTAATTATTCTTTTATATGACGATATATTTGGATAGTAAATATTGAGATGTTACACTGGATATGGAAGAGAACATTCATATCCCTCTCATTTTTGGAAGACCATTTCTGGCTACTTCATGAGTTGTGATTGATGTACCTCGGGGTGAGCTCATCTTGAGAGTGGATGGAGATTATGTGACCATCAATGTCTTTAGAGAGACTAAATCTTCCCCAATGTCAAATCTCCAAACCCCTATCAATATTGTTCAAGTTAAGAAGCAGGAAACTTTAGCTATCAAAGACCCCCCACCATCATACAATGTTGATGTTGACCTTCTAGAAACTCAAGCTGCTGAAACAGATAAAAGTTCTCCTATGATCCATGCTCCTTCACAAATTGCTCCTTCATCTGTTGACTGACTGAAACCATCATGGTTTAGCGAGATCTCTTGCGCCAAGGCACTTCTAGAGCAACCAAGTCCTTATCAAGTTCAAAATACTTTTGGAGGCACCTCCAAGGTCATTGACGAAGGAAGAGGCACTGCTTTGAAAAGAAGAAGGCATCATCATATTTATCTTGTTTTAAGCCACCTTTATTTATCTGAAAAAAGGCAACATCGAGCTAATGATGTTAAATAAGCGTTTCATAGGAGATAACCTATGTTACTTCTTTTTATTTCTTATTTTAATTATTTTTGTTATTTTTATTATTATTTTCTAGATGCTACTCATTTGTTTTGGAACAAATCTTGTGATTTTTCAGATTTTGTTGCAGCGCTGACTCTTGTGCTTCTTCTATGCTTGACATTGTATCACTTGTCTTCAGGTTGTGCTGCTCTTTTCTTTACCTCTCTATTTTTTTTTTCTTCCACATTAAGGACAATATTTATCTTAAGTGTGGGGGGTACTCTTGAAAAAAAATTGCACAATTGATGAACACTTGAGTAATGTTGGTAATTAAGCTGGAATTGTGTATTGATTTATTGATTTATTTTGAGCTGATAGAAATATGTTTTAAAATGGATTCCATTGATCATGAGCTGATAATGTGTGAAGCAATTTTTTTCAATGAAATAAAATGAAATTTAGCATCTTATTTGGGAATTAGTCATGTCTGCTTGCATTTATTCTATTTATTAACTCTAGACAGAAAGTGAGTTTTGAGCTTTAATGATTTGATTTTTCATAAATGAAATCTTATTTTTCTTATAGAGTGAGATTTTTCTTGATTGATGTGCGTTAGAACTTGCTTTGATATCTTGTTAAGACTTTAATTATTCATATACAGACTTGAATATGATTAAGGCAATTAAACTTAATTCTTTCTTAACTTTCAGAGTTGCTTTGATAAAATAACCCCTTAGTTACCCCATTTGAGCTTGTAATTGATTTCTTTGAATACCTAATTGAATAATCAGGTTGAATTCTATGGAGCATCTGATGTATTAATTGAAAAGTTATAAAGAGTTATTTTTGTCTTCAATGGTGGAAAAAATTAAAAAAAGAGAGAAAAAATGAAAAAAAAAGAAAAAAAGTTTGTTGGTGAAAAATAATGAGAATATTGGGTTGAAAGTAAGAATTTGTTATATCTTTGTGCATTATACTCTATTTATCATCTTTTCAACCTGATTCTGCATTGTTTTGGTGTATACTAGAGCATTTTTTTTTATCTTTATTTATCTTTTTCCTACCTTTCTTTATACCCTTAGCCCAGTTACAACCAAAGGAAGTCCTTTTGATTTTTGTGCTATATGTGAACTTGAAAGTGAAGATGTGATTGATAACCAAGTTTATGGTCTTGCATTTTTTAAGAGAAGTTTGAGTGATCTCTTTGTCCTTAAACACTTAAGCGATGGAAAGATGAGCGACCTCAATTGGTTGGTAAAAAGAAAAGTTACAAGTTACACTCAAGCCTCTAATTATTTAAGTGCTAAATGGTCTTACTTGATTGAATTTGATTGCTGAAATTGAATTTTTAAATTGTGAAATTTTCCTTAATTCATGTTTTTAGATGCTAAGTTTAATTTTGTTTTTGATTCCTATTCTTTGCTTGAGGATGATCAATTGTTCAAGTTTGGGGGTATTTGATGAGTGTTAAATACACTCATCTTTTATTTATTAGGATTTTTAATTAGTTTTTCTTTATTTTTTAATTTATTTTTAAATAATTATCTCTTCACCTAGTCATATTTGAATTTTCAGGATAAATCATTAGATTTTATACAAAAAGAAGAAATTCCTGAAGATAAATATATGAATGATTTTTATCTTATTCTTATATGCTAATTAGAGTTCTAATTAGATACAAAATCTTAGATTAGAGATTGGATAATAATTCTCAAAAAGATTTGATTTGGAGCAAAACTCGGATTCCTGCACTATCCTGACCATTCTTCATTGATTGAGTCATATCTTGAGCTACAGAGGTCAAATCGACTCGTCGTTTGAGGCATTGAAAAGCTAACAGAAAATCCTAAAACTTCTCTATTGAGATCAAGGGAAAATTCGGCCATCTGAAGGGTGAAAAAAATCGTGCAAGTCAAATACGAAAATCTATCAGCTTTTCTATAAAGGGGGGAAAATGAGTTTAGCAAAAGAACTCTCTTTGGTGCATATCATCGTACAGAAAATCCCTAATCCTGAGAGAGTAGTTTCGTGGCAGTAAGCTTTGAAGGACTGCTTTGAAGGGAGGATTCGATTCTTGAAGGCTTGAAGATCAAATCTCCATTAAAAGGGTTTTGATTTCTCTTTCCCTCTACTTTTTCCCTTTCTTTGAGTTTTCTTTCTATGGGTTTGTATCTTGATATGAGTTTGTTTGTATTGAACATGAGTAGCTAAACCCATAGCTAGGGCTACGGGGGATATTGTTTTCTTAATTATTTGGGTTTTATTTCTAATTTGATTAAGGTAATTTCTTTTGGAGTCTATCATATTACTTGCATTCTTGTCATAACTTGATCACTTTTGACATGTTTTAATTCATTGTTTGACTGGTGACCATCCGCATTCAATGAGTGGATCTATATGGTAAGCCTAGGATTAGATTGGTGAATGACCAAACATCAATTTTTTCTACCAATGGAATTGACAGGTATATTAGTTCATCTTTTGAATTGAAACTGAATGCATTCCTAATTAATTCAATTAAATGACCAAATAAGTTATTTAATTTAAGGATAAAATATTGTTTCATCTATGACCATTGGGATTCAATAATAGGTAAGAGAATATTGACAAAAAAATTACTTTACATCTTAAATGAGTGAAAATCTGATTAATTGGATTCAAGTGAACCTTGCACCCTAGTTTATCTCTCATTAATTATCGATTCTTTGTTTGATTGTTCATTATTTTTCTTTAATTGTTTTCTGATTTTATCTTAAATTTCTTCATACACTTTTGATTGTTTGGAAAAACAAAGAGTTTTACGAATCTAGTAATTATCATTTATTTCTTATGGGATCAATAACTGAAACTCAAGTCTTATATTATTTGACGATAGAGTGCACTTGCTCTTAGTGTATTTTATGCGTACCACGCAGTGATAGCATTTTTGGGTTTGGTGGTTAATGATTTTCGAGTTTAGATGGATATATAACTTGATGCTAGTTTTAGGTCTTAGAGATTCGGTTATGGGTGCCGTAGAGGAAGGGACATCGATGAAGGGTGGTGGCATGTGGGTGATCTAAAATGAAGAAAGGAAGTGGTGACCTCTATGTTCAACAATGGTGATGGAGAAAGTGTAAAGATGAGGAAGAATATTTGGTTGAAAGACAAATATTAAAAAGAAAATAATATAAGAGGTCAAAAAGTAAATAACAAGAACGAATTTTCTATAAATAGTTACATATAATTTTGAGATTTTTGAAGAACCAACCTTATAATTTATACATTTTCTTTAGTAACATGTTATACTTAGAGCTGGCAAAACGGGCCAATCCGTCTCGACCAGCCTCAACATGCTAAAATGCAGGGCGGAGTGGGTTGGCCCGTTTTAAGAAATGAGTTAGAAGAGTCAATCCACCCTGCTTTACGGTGGGTTGGCGAGTTAACCCGCATAAAAGATAAAATAAGAAAAAGTAGACGAGTTGGCGGGTCAATCCCTTAACCCGCTTAAAAAAAAAAATATATATATATATAAAATCAAAAAATACTATTAAAAAATTAAAAAAAATAATAAACAATAATAGTAAAAAATTATAAATCATATATCTAAAAAATGATTTTTAAAATAATCTAATTAAATATTCAAACATAAATTATATAATATCAAAGAGCTTTTCATTTATAGTATCACTTATCATTTTTTTAAAAGAAAAGAGTTAACCCGACGGGCCAACCTGCCCTCACTCTGCTTAACTCGCGGGTTAAGCAGGATGGGTTATGCGGGTTAAAAAAAGAATATGGATTCAATCATTAAACTCAACTCACAAAAAAATAATGGGTTGACAAATTGACCCAACCGGTTAAACCCGTTTTACCAACTCTACTTATACTGATTCATCGTCTTTATTCTCAACCATATATGTAAATATCTTCAAAATCAATGACCCTAACGGGTCAACATGCTCAAAAAAATTTCAAGAGCATATTAAATGTCTCGTTATTAAAGTATGTTAACCAGATAAAAAGTCTCATAACTTGTAATCTCAGGAAATTTTGTGGTGCATTGGTGCACCACAACAAGAGACTGTGCATGCTGCAAAAAACCCTTCAAATATCCCCAACAACAACATTGGAAGGCAACGAAGTAAATGAAGTGGTTCCAGTTTTTCAAATTGTTCCAACTCCCGCTAGTTCAACAACAATAACCCTTCATGTTGGTGCCACATTGTTGGCAAGCCTCACACCGAGACATTGTCACCAATTCAACACTTTGTGTTTGTGTTGATGGAGACCCCAAAACCTTCCTGCGTTGGCGTTGCTTCCCATTCCGATTTATTCGTCTATCTTCTCCAATCTGCAATCAAATCCAGAGACCCATTCATCGGAAGATCCATTCATGCTCGAATCATCAAACATGGCCTTCACCTGGGCGCCTTCTTGATGAATAACCTCCTCAATTTCTACGCTAAATCTGGGTCCTTCTCCGATGTTCACCGCGTGTTCGGTGAAATGCCCCTCAAGACCACCTTCTCTTGGAACACCATTCTCTCTGCCTACGCCAAAGGGGGCAAAATGGAAGCTGCACACCATGTGTTTGATGAAATTCCTGAACCTGATTCTGTTTCCTGGACCACCATGATAGTGGGGTATAACCATATGGGCCTTTTTGATAATGCCATTCACATGTTTCTGAAGATGATTTCCTCTCGAATTTCACCAACCCAGTTCACGTTTACCAATGTTCTTGCCTCATGTACTGCGACTCAAGCGCTGGATATTGGTAGGAAGGTTCACTCCTTCATTGTAAAACTTGGGCTATCCGGGGTTGTTCCTGTAGCGAATTCACTGCTTAACATGTATGCAAAGTCTGGTGATTCGGTAATGGCAAAGGTTGTCTTTGACCGGATGAGGCTGAAAGACAAATCAACTTGGAATACTATGATTTCAATGCATATGCAGTTTGGTCGACTTGACCTTGCACTTGCCCTCTTTGAGCAAATGACTGATCCAGATATTATTTCTTGGAATTCAATCATCACTGGATACAGTCAGCAAGGGTATGACATCAAAGCCCTGGAAACATTTTCTAGTATGCTTAAGAGTTCATCTTTAAAGCCAGATAAGTTCACCTTGGGAAGTATTCTGTCAGCTTGTGCCAATCTTGAAAACTTGAAACTTGGGAAACAAATCCATGCACATATTGTTAGAGTCGATATTGACATATCTGGGGCAGTGAGAAATGCTCTGATCTCGATGTATGCAAAATCGGGTGGAATTGAACTTGCTCAAAGGATTGTGCAACTAACCGGTACTTCAAGTCTTAATGTTATAGCATTCACATCACTGTTGGGTGGCTATGTCAAAATTGGGGATATAAACCCGGCAAGAGAGATATTTGATTCATTAAAATGTCATGATGTGGTTGCATGGACTGCCATGATTGTAGGTTACGCACAGAATGGCTTAATTAGTGATGCTTTGGAGCTCTTCAGGTCAATGATTAGAGAAGGTCCAAAGCCAAACAACTATACTCTGGCAGCAGTATTAAGTGTCTTTTCGAGCTTGGCTTCTCTGGATCATGGTAAGCAGCTTCATGCAACTGCCATAAGATTGGAAGAAGTATCATCTGTTTCTGTGGGTAATGCTTTAATTACCATGTATTCAAGATCTGGAAGCATCAAAGATGCAAGGAAAGTATTCGAGCAGATATGCTCCAATAGTTGTACATTGACTTGGACTTGCATGATTATAGCTCTAGCTCAACATGGTCTCGGAAACGAGGCCATAGAACTGTTTGAAAAGATGCTGAAGTTTAACTTAAAGCCTGATCATATTACTTATGTAGGTGTGTTGTCTGCTTGCACACATGTGGGATTGGTAGAACGGGGTAAGTTTTACTTTAATTTGATGAAAAATGTTCATCACATTGAACCCACCCCTAGCCATTTCGCATGCATGATTGACCTGTTTGGACGTGCTGGATTGCTTGAAGAAGCATATAATTTTATAAGAAGTATGCCTATTGAGCCAGATGTCATAGCTTGGGGTTCGCTTTTGTCTTCTTGCAGGGTTCATAAAAATGTGGATTTGGCTGAAGTGGCAGCTGAAAAATTGCTTCTTATTGATCCCAACAATAGTGGGGCTTACTCAGCGCTTGCTAATACGCTTTCAGCCTGTGGAAAATGGGGGGATGCTGCTAAGATTAGGAAGTCAATGAAGGACAGAGCAGTGAAGAAAGAACAAGGATTCAGTTGGGTTCAAATCAAGAACAAAGTTCATATTTTTGGGGTTGAAGATGGGCTTCACCCTCAAAGAGATGCAATCTACAGTATGGTTTCGAAAATATGGAAGGAGATAAAGAAAATGGGCTTTACTCCAGACACTGATTCTGTATTGCATGACCTTGAGCAGGAAGTGAAGGAACAGATCCTTAGACATCATAGTGAAAAACTTGCTATTGCATTTGCATTGATAAATACTCCAGGGTATAGTACACTGAGGATCATGAAGAACCTTAGAGTTTGTAATGACTGCCATTCCGCCATAAAATATATCTCTAAGCTTGTGGGAAGAGAAATTATAGTAAGAGATGCCACACGATTTCATCATTTCAAGGATGGTTCCTGTTCATGTCAGGATTACTGGTAGAAGAAAAACTGGAATTTCATGTAGAATCTGACTACAATTTGATAAGAAGTAATTTACAAGTATATTCAACTTAAAATAATATAAACGTTAATGGAAGCATAAATTTGCCATCACTTTCTATCTTAGTTGGCTTTTGACTGAGGTTTGGCTTCCAGTGAATGAGTGCAAGAATTTTGATGAGTCAATCAATTGCTTGTCTGCACTGGTTCATGCCCTTCAACATATCTTGCAGATGAAGCCTCATCTTACCAAATTTGACATTTTCAACAACTCTGGATTTGAATCGATCAGTTCAGATAATTCAGTGCACCCTCTTTGGCAAGTCTGCGAATGTTCTGAGTAATACAAGTGATGGTCCATTCATATTGATTGATGCTGAATTGAGCGGGAATTAGTATTTGCTAATGGTCACCAACTTTAGTTGACTTTCAATTTCTTTCTTCTGCTTCGTAGGCTTGAGGGAAATGTACTCTGTAAGGAGCGTAAGAGATATTAAAAGCATTTTGAGGAGCATTAGACATGTATTGGTGTCGCTTTGGCGATTCTATCTGTAAAGCATACAGAGTAATAAGATGGAAATGTACAAGAAAAATAAAGGATCAGTTACTGATTTTATATGCAGACATTACAACATATTACTTGAGAAAAAAAAAATAGTGAGAATGTAAGTATTATCAAATAGCTAGCAAATGAGTATATAAGTGAAGCATGAGTAAAATTATCATTATTCTAGATGAATTTTGTGAGTGGCAAAGCCCGATATTCCCTTAAATTTATGAGAGAATTATCACAACATCTGTTGGCACATACTCTCTCTCTCATAAACTTTTTTTTTGTTTCTTTCTTTTCTTGAGATAAATTTTCACAAAAGGAAAATAATATTAAGTAAGTGAATAAGGGTTGACCGGTAGAATCTGCAATTATTGCTGGCAAGTAGTAGTCTTTCATTGGCAAGTGATGTATAAGCATCATTATAAATCTTGTTATGGATCGGATTATTAGTCTATAGATATGGAACAATTCAACTTGTTAGGGTGGCACCTAGATATTACTATGCGTATGAAGTAACTTATACATTAGATGTAACTCTCTCAACCGAAAGGAATATTTACTATATCCTGCAAAAATAATGGATTAATGATAATGAATAATAGTTTTTTGCAATTCTAGATATCAATATTTAATACATACTAAATACTTAAATTCTTTACACTTTTAAATACTCATATATATACACTTAGCAGAGTAAAAAAGGTATGACATAATTTCTAATTAGACACACTATTCTCCTTGCGCATATACTGTCTTAAACGTCAAAGTATTTTTTGCAGATACTTACTCTCTCGTTTCATATTATTGCTACGCATTACTAAGTAATCTACTATTTCTTATCTTATAAAGTAACTCTTAAAACCTAATTCTGAACAACTTTAATGAATCTTGTGGCATACCCTCCCTTTAAAGTGGGGCAACCTTTCATTCCCCTAATTATTACTAAAAAATAAATACTAGATAAAATTAAAGTAAACTTCACACCACTAAAATTAACACCTAAAATATTAATCTCTAATTTTTTTTTCTACCTTTAACTTTGAATCCCACACCGGATCCACCCTAGAACGAAAAAAGGGGAGTTTGATCCCGTCATATGCTCTCTCACCCCTTCCTCTTCCCCTTCCCCTTCTCCGTTACCTCCTCCCCTTCGGCCTCGGTGGACAAAGAAAAAAGGGAGTTTGGATTACGGTGATGGGAACTTGGCAATATTTAATTAAAAAATATTAGATGCACATCTTTAGCTCTCACATTTCTTATATATGGCAGAATTAGAATATAAATGTAAAAATAATAAAGTGAAATTAATTATAATCAAATGATAAAAATTGTGAAAATCAAAATGATATGTGTGTAAGAGTATTGTAGACATTGATGATGCGCTGCTGTTTGTGGTACGTAACTTTTGCTTTTTGCTTGCTTTCTGGTTTCATATTTAACGTTTACTTGTAAAGTGACACTATGAAGTGAGTAATAAAGGAGTCTGCCTACGTGTGTTTATGATGACATTCATTTTATTTGTATTTGTATGGCCTTCCCTTTTCCATGTTCCATTTTCATACGATGCCATGTTGAAGTTTGTTGGATGCAAAAAGTGTAAACACCACACCCCATCTGCAGTATAAGCAAGCATTAATGAAGAGAGATAATGAACAATAATAACAATATCAGCATTATTTTTTTTTATTTTTGCCATTGTTATACATAATTATTATTATTATAAAAAATAATCTTGAGTAGTCGCATTCAAAAGTCTTTTTCTTTCAAAACTCAATTGAAGGCAGTTAAATAAATAACTATGCAATACAAGAGTGTTAATTACGTAACAAAAACTAGGAATGGTTGTTAGGATGAGAAAGACAATACGCCATTATTATATAAAAAATATAGAACAACATAACATGATTTAGAGTGCGGGTTAGCCATGAAACTGAAGCGAGAAAGACACAAGAAGATACTCAATCAAACATTTAACACAAGTGACTCTTTAACGGAAAAGGGACCTAGCCAATTTATAGTAAATCCAAAAATTGGAAATTCCTACAAACCATTTGCCAGATCAATGGGTTTGTTCATTGTTTGGCCAACAAATTTCACAGGCAGGGGTATGCCTATTTATAAGGCTATCTTATTTTGTCTGATCCAATATCTTATCCATGCCCTTGAAATATCTACCAAGTTGGCCACATATGCAGCAGCAAAACCACATGGTGCCGCTGTTATATCTATGTGCTCATATTTGCAGAACAGTGAACATCATACCAAAAGATGGACCGTTTCTGCCTTGCTGTTTGAAACCGCCACACAATGGTCTCAGAGGGGTCATCTTTAGCGTTATCCGTCAAAATGGAGAATAAGAAAGCAGTGGTCAAGCGACCTTTACGCAATATCTCATATTTTTCTTTCTAGAGTTTGGTTAAGGTATAGAACTCACACTAGAACTTTTGAATATTTTATTCCCCTTCATTACATTGCTAAGGAACTAAAAACAAACATTTCCTTGGTTCCTTGAGACATTACAAATTGTCCAAGTATCTGGTTACATAGTATGTACAGCTTGTTTCAGGTGGATAATGCCTCCATTTCTGATATGACTTAGCTCATTACCAATTAGGCTAGTGGGAGTAGGAAAAGTCTTATAAAAAATGATGAATGGATAAACTTATATTATAGATGAGCCTGCCAGGTTTTACATATCAAATAAATTAAGCATCTCATCAAACCAAGCATACATGAAAACATCCCATATTATCAGGTAAGTATATAGTCCCTCTTGAAGATGGAGCTGCAGTTCAGCAACTCAAGGGAAAATCTTGCTTACATTAATGTGATTGTGTTAGTCTGTGTATGATTTACATCTGATATCTTTTTTCATACCAGGTCAAGTGACCTTAAGCTCTAAGTTACATCTAGGGTGGTTCAAGTAACTCCCATTACCTCTGGTAATGATTTTCCCTAAATTTAAACAAACAGGCAACCTTATAAGTGTAGTTACATTGAAATCCACTTAAGATGAGAAACTTATGAACTTTAGTGGTTTCCAGATTCTAGACATCTATTGCATCAACAGGAAGAGAGGACGCCCTGTGAAGCGAGTGTGGAAGCAAAGCTCCTGCAAAGAAATCCTTGGCTGTGACCATTTGCTCAAGACGGTTAGACTCATCAACATTTTGAACCATCTGATTAGCCACACTGGTGCACTTCTCATCATCAACAGGAAAATGCTTCTCAGAAGCCATAGACCTCAATAATGGTTTATTGTTCTGCGTCTTCAAGTGGGATGTAACTGATAGCCTCAGAACTCCATCTTTTCCATGCTCTAATTTTTCAGTGTCAGGGGATTTGCTAGTAAGTTTTGACTTACCCCCTAGTTGCTGGTCTCTAAGCTCTCTTAACTGCATTTGGTACTTTGCTTTGAGCCATCTTAGTTCTTGCCTAATATCATTCTCATAGTCCAAGAGAACACAATCTGATGTAGGGCCAGAAGGATGCTTTATAGCATTGGGATCACTTTGATCATCCACATTAATAGTTTTCCCATCTTCCTTGATGGTTGATAGGTTTGATGCCTCATGAGCTTTGTCACAATGTATATCTTTTAACCCTTCAGGACTTGACTCTGGATCATCTTGCTGAGCCCAGATATCGGTATAACGAATGCTAGTGGATTGGCTTGATGCAGCTGGTGCACCTTCTGTGGCACTATTTTCAGACCCTTCAACTTGGTATGTGATCTCCTCAAATCGGCCGTGAACTGCTGCACATCCGTTCTTAGAACAATGAAAGAACTGCAGATTCTTGGCATATGGATTATTTGAAGATACATAATCAAATAAAGCACAATTGAGGCAGAAACTTGCACTTGCAGATTCTAAACTTTCCTCTATTCTGGGTCCTCTTTTCCACTCTGGGACTAATGTTGCAATTTCATTATCTATCATATCTGCTAATTTTGTTACATCTTGGTCAGTTATGTCCAGCTCAACCACCATTTCATTTGCAACGCTCAATGCAGTATCAGTCTCAGTGTCAAATGGGAAGTAGATGTTTCGAACTCGACCTATTTAGAGGAATGCATTGTTAATTTGGTTTCTTTGCTAATTTGATCATGAACAAAACTTGGCTCTAACCCTTTCCTCCAGCCCCTTTAATCACCCTCCATGTATCCATTACTTCAATTAAGTGGAGTTGAAAGTAACAAATGGAGGGTGATTAAAGGCGTTGGAGGGAAGGGTTGGAGGGATAGGGTTGGAGCCAAGTTTTGTTCTTTGATTATGTAGCAATCAAAGGAGAAGAACAACAGAATATGGAATAATCAAAGACTAAAAAAGTTGAAGAAGAAAATAAGAAAGGGAAATGCCAACCTTCCTTATCTGCTACTCGGATTCTCAGAAAGATGCCATCATCTTCTCTCCTCCTACCTTTGATTGAGGTGTCAACTTCAGCCAAATTATCATCCTCTTCACAATCAAAGAGATCAATTTCACTCGTTTCAAAATCATCTTGATGATAATCTAACTCAGATAGGGGTCCATAACCACCAAGATTATCAGTGTACCCACTCATTGAAGTGTTGTTACTGCAATGAATTCCATTAAGAGGTTGCCTAATTATTGGGGTTACTTCATAGCAATCTCTTTGATACTCCAGTGCTTTCAAGTCAAGTCCATAATCATCAATCTGAAGAAAGGGGTGCTCCAAGAGTTCCTTAGCTGAAAGTCTGAGGGACACAGTTGCTAAGCATTTCTCTACAAACTGCCTAATCTCGGGATTGTCTACTTTGTAAAGAGCTTTTGGCTTCTTCCCCTAGAAAACATGCATGCAAATAAGTGGGGCAGAAAGAAAAACCAAATAGAGAAAGTGAATCAAGGCAAAAAACTTTTGGTTCTTACAGAAACAACTTTCTTGTAAATTTGAGCAGGATGATTGCATTCACTATAAGGATATTCAAAGGTGACCATCTCCAAGATGCTCATTCCAAAAGAATATATGTCAACCAATTCATTGTAATCCTCTTCGTACACTTCTGGAGCCATAAACTCAGGTGTGCCTGATGTAAAACAAACAAGAAAAATAAGGATTTGAATTCAGACAACATCATAAATTATGCAGAGAATATCATAAACACACTGAATCATTTGAACTCAGAGAAATATAAACCAAAGAGAACTAGTTATCAAAGAAAAAAAAAACATTTTTATATTGATCATTTTGAAATTTGAATAAAATTAAAGGCTTTCATGCTGCTGTACACACCAACACAGCTAGCAGCATTAGATTTGCGGAGAATTGCAGCTAGGCCAAGATCACCAATTTTGACTTCCCCTTGGTTGCCATTGATGAAAATGTTATCACACTTGAGATCTCTATGGATCACAGGAGGGTCATGACTGTGGAGATAAAGGAGCCCTTCCAAAATCTGCCTGCACCAATGCTTAACAGCTCTGATGTTAACCCTTCTGTGTTTAAGCCTGTACCTGCTCAGACAATGAACATGAACATAGCCACATGAAAAGCCAAAAACTAGAAGAAGAAGCTAAAATGACCTGAATCAAGCATTGAAGGAAGGGAAGATATACTAATAAAAAAGAACAAGGCTTACTGTCTGAGAGTCCCAGAGGTAAACATCTCAGTGACAAAGTTAATGTGCCTGTTGGAAGTATCAACCCAGGAAGTATAGAACTTCATGATGTTCTTGTGTTTCAATGTCTTGAGAAGATGAATTTCACAGTATAGCCTCTCAAGGTCTTCAGGATTCTGCAAGAAGTCGTAAAGCTTTACTTGATTCCATGCTACTTCTATCCCTTCATACTCATCAAATGCTCTATAACTGCAACAAATGGATATGGCCTCATATTTAAAAAAAAAAACTCATTTTGGTGAACCCCACAACTTTCCACTTAAACAAGAATAAAAAGGAGAAGATTTTGTTTAGAAAATTCTGAGGTGGGTATACTGAAAAACAAGAGATGAAGGATATGAATTATGCATACACTGTCTTGGAAGCTCCTTTGCCAAGAATTTCATTGTACTGCCAAACATGGAATTCAAAACCCGGAATCAAAATCAAGAACTTGAGGGTATGAAGTACTAAAAAAGCTGAGGACTAAGTAACAGAGAGGGTATATAGTTATTTATACTCTTCCGTATCTTCCCGTAGGATCAACTTCCACAAACTCAGAGTCCTCTGCCTCAACACTTGCGGTTGCAGTAGCACCATTCATTTTTTGTTTCTTACTATCTGTTCTTTATTTGTTAATATTTGTTTGCTCTCTACAAAGGCTCTTACTTGCTCTTCTGTGAGCGAGGGATATAAAGAACGAAAGATATAAAGAACGAAGAGAAAGGAGAAAAAGTAGGTAGTTTTGTCAATGCATATAGAAGGAATCAGAGGAAACCTTTTTTTTTTGTAGAGAATCAGAGGAAACTTTGATAACTAATTTTTTGGTTTTCTGAGAGTGAGAGAGAGAGTGAGAGAGAGGACAAAGTTAATTGCCAAGTGCCGACTACCCTATACAACAAGGCAAAAATATCACAAGGTTGGAGAGTGATACCTCAGTAATACCCCCTCTAATCTAACACCACGCTTCCCAGACAAAAACTGACAAAACAGACTCCCTCTCTCTCTCTCTCTCTCTCCTCTTGCATGCTCTTTTTTAAATCTCATCACGAGCTGTAAAAGCATAATCACTCTCTCAATGCAACAGCTTGCACTACATGGACCAACCAAAGTTTTAGGCTCTCTTATTAAACAAACATTTTATGTGGTGTTCCAGCAGAAGAGGGGAAATTGGGTCCTGTGCATTTATGGTGCATGGTGGGATGGTTAGCTTTGTATCACAAAAATTCTATAAAAACCTTCCTAGTTGGGAATTTGGGACTTGTTAGTGTTACTATTATAGTAATTTTGATCTACTTGTTTGGGCCATCTTCTCAGTGTTACTTCTATATAAATGTTTTCTCTTTTCAAGCTTTACACTGTGGAGGACAGAACAGGTGGCCTACAAATTTTGGTGTTAGGACCACTGCTGTGGAGGAGAGTGGAGATCATTGGGTAAGAAGTCAGGTGGATCAACTAGGTGGGCCCCGTGTTATTTAGCATCAGAGAAAGAGTGGACTAGTGCTATTGACTTCTAGGCCTAGTCTTCAAGTTAGTGCATGTTTGGATTTGCGGTAGAGAATTGCTTTTGAACCTCAAATTTTATTTTTGGTTTTTAAAAGTAATTTTGTTATCAAACTTAATATGTTTTACATTCTTTTTCCAAAATTGTTTTTGAAGAGTAGAGTGTATTTTTATTTTCCAAAGCAAAAATTAATAAATTATTAATTTTAGATAGAATGCACTTTGATAGAGTATATTTTTATATAATTTATAATTTTACTTAACACTGTTCAAATAAGTCTTATACATTTGCAAATATAATACTCATTATTTAAAAAAATTAAAAATTAAATTCTTCAAAATATGTTGTACAAAACATTTTAGTTTTTGGAAATACGAACACACTATTTTTGAAGCGTGTCTGCATGTCAAACACGTATCCATATCAGACATATAGGGACACTCATATGACACACGTGTCATGTGTATCCGAATGTATCTAATTAAAAAAATTATTTTTTTCAGTTTGAACACGTCTCAGACACGCTTGAACACGACTTGAACACGACTCATTAATATTTTTTTAAAAAAAATTAATTTCTATGACTAACATTCAATTAGTAAGTTCGTAATCCACCTAAGCCTAATCACATGACTGACGTCCCAAATCATTATTTTCACATATCAGTATTTTAAATTTTATCATTTTTCACACCACTATTTTCATCTGTTCCTTCTATTCTGCTCGTATCAAGTCATTCACTTTGTCTTCAACGAAGCTTATCTCACATCAATATTTTTTCTAATTAATTTTTTTTATGCACATGTACTTATACATGATTAGTTCTATTAGAAAAAATTGATTTAAGAGATTTTTAAGAAAATATCAAAAGAAATTATACTTCATATTTTTTAAAAGTGACTTATTAAGTAATAAATATTTATACATATAATATATATTAAGATATTATAAATTTTTAAAATTATAAAAATAATATTAATAAATTATAATTTTTTTTTATAATTTTTATAATATATATATATATATATATATACCGTATTTATTTCTTATAATTTTTTAAATTTAATATATCCTTATATCTATGTATTTGTATTATGTATGTGTTTCATAAATTTAGTTTGATAAGCTTGCATATGGATACCAACCAATCCAAGTGACCTAAAAATATCAGTGCTTTCTAGCAAGACTATGCACATGCTTGCTGCGCCCAACATATTTTAGTGCCTACCATCATGTAGGCCGGTGCCAAATAAGGCAAAAAGCGAGGCGGCTTAGGACATAGCAGGCTAACACCAGAATCTTCCAGCATTTGTGCTTTTCGGTATACTTTGTTGGAATAAAAATAAAAATATAATTTTTGTTAACATTTGCCTAAAAATTTAAATAGAAAGTTTTTAATAAAAAATATAATAAAACTCAAATAAAAAATAAAAAATTAAAAACAGATAAAGTTTTTTTTTTGTGTATAAAGGATTATAAGTATTTTTATTATTATTATACAATAAAACATAGAAAACACTATCAAGTAAACTTCACGTAGAAAACTTGGTAACATCGATGAGAACTTGGAATGGTTTTGGTTGTATTGAATTGTGGTTTATGAACATAATAATTGAATATACAGTAGTGATAACCATCACTATCTCATAATCTAAGATTTTTCATGTTTAGCTTGTTTGTTCGATACGTTCTGAAAATCCAAGCTTACTTTTGATATAGCTTGCCGTGGTCTTTTATACTCTCTCAATTCCATTCGTAATTTATAGCGAACTCAAAGTTCCATGTTCCCCCCCACACTTACTCTTGCTGCGGTTTGCCTACCTACTAGGTAAGGCTATAGCTCTTCATCTTTCTTATACACTTCAAATGTTTCAGCTCTAAAAAGATTTGTTTGGGAACCGTTTACCATGCTCCAACATGATGCTCAACACTTGTTACTTGTGATAATCGGTTTCAACTTTTTTTTTTAATTATACTTTACTGTTATTTGTTAAATAAACCTCATGTTATTCTATTTTTGCAAACAAAGCAGCAATCATGCCAAGGTTGGCAAAGTGAGGCAAATCGACCAAAATGTTCTTAGTGACAAATTTATTTACTAATTTGCTATCATTTTTAAACTATTTATCAAACTGTCATTATTTTTATCACGTTAAAATTTTATATTACTTTTTGTTTCACGTGGGATGCGCTAACGTGTACAGCGCATGTCATTAGATCGTCTCACGTAATAACGCATGCGATCAACGATGCGCCAACACGTGTGGCGATCCCACGTGGATGCGTCACGTATGTTGGCGCATCTCAGTTGGATGCGCCACACGTGTTGGCGCATCCTAGTTAGCGCATCTCACATGGAACAAAAAATAATATAAACTCCTCACGTTATATGTGCAGGGCACTTAACTCATTTCACGTGGATCTCTTAAAAAAAGGTGCCCAAAGACACATACAATTTATATGTCTACTAAAGATTGCATCACAATATTGAGGAACATCAGTTTCAATTAGTTTATTTATAAGTCAAGTATTTACTTCTGATCTGTAAAGTAGTCGATGTGGGACTTTGCTATTAGCAAAGCAAAGCAGTTAAGTAAGATAACAAAATACATTTGTTTGATGTGGGACTTTGATAGTGACAAAGTAAAACAAGTAAGTAAGACAACAAAATATATTTATTTGATGTGGGACTTTGGTCGATTTGCCGAAATAACACAATTAAACGTGTTATTAGTTTGCAATACCTTAAAAAAAAGGAAAAGATAGATAATTTTAATTAATTTTAAACAATAGTATTTTTAATTGTTTATACTTTTTTTAAATAATAGTATATTATTTCAATAGTATTCTTTAATAGTATTTTAAACGATACTTCTTTTTTTTAATCAATGTTTTCATGTATTTTAAATAATTAGTCATTTATTTTTAATTTTATACTTTTACTCCGGATAAAAAAATATACTTTTATTATTATTAAATAAGATTATAAACTTTATAATCTTATTCAATAATAATAATAATAATAATAATAATAATAATAATAATAATTATTATTATTATTATTATATTATTATTATTATTATTATTATTAGAGTAAAAAAACATGTACGCACTCTTCGAAGTTCAAAGTCTCCAAGTAGCGATCTTTCCTTTCTGTGTGATTTTTTCAAGTACTGCCTCTATATGGTTTTTGGTTCTCAGAATATTGTTGTTCTGTGATTGATTCGAACCCTTACGGAACTCTTCTTCCATAGATTCGTAGATTGCAAATCATTACATCCGATTAGATATTTGTTTTTATTTTGCTCTATTTGAGTATCACACTTTACATTGCTAATGAATCTTATGTATTTTGTTATCTTACTTACTTGTTTTACCTTGTCACTATCAAAGTCTCATATCGAACAAATATATTTTGTTACCTTACTTAGCTGCTTTACCTTACTAACAGCAAAGTCCCACATCGACTACTTTACAGATCAGAAGCAAATAATTGGCTTATAAATAAGCTAATTGAAGCTGATGTTCCTCAATATTGTGGTGCACTCTTTAATAGACATATAAATTGTATGTGTCTCTGGGTGCCATTTTTTAAGAGATCCACGTGGAATGGGTTAAGTGCCCTGCTACATATAACATGGGAAGTTTATATTATTTTTTGTTGGCGCGTCCAACTGGGATGCGCCAACACGCGTGGCGCATCCACGTGAGATGCGCCACATGTGTTGGCGCATCCCAGTTGAATGCGCCACCCGTGTTGGCGCATCCTAGTTGAAACGAAAAATAATATAAAATTTCAACGTGACAAAAACAGTGGCAGTTTGATAAATAGTTTGAAAATGATGGCAAATTGGTAAATAAATTTGTCACTAACGGCATTTTGGTTGATTTCCCAGCAAAGTGATCTGCTATACTTGAGATTATGGGTTTCTCCAGTGGGATTCAGAGGTACACATCAACACTGTCCTCAACCAAAATGTCAATTTTATAGGACACCAAACATCAAGTTTCCCATAACTTGAACAACATGAAATAAGCTAAGAAAAAAGAATACTGTTATATCCCATTATTGTTTTTTACAAATATTATCTATGAATAATAATGATTTAGATCAATGAAATTAAAAAAAATAACAATTTCATGATCAAACAAAAATTATGAATAAATGATTTGACAAAACTTATAAAAATAGCAAATAAATTAACATTTTGTGGAACATTTCTAAAAGAAAAATCAAAAATGAGAAAAAGGGAGAAAAAAATTGAATTCAATAGAAAATAAATAACATAGCTTTGTAATTTCTTGTGTTCTTCTGTCGTCTTTTCATCTAATGCTCCATTGCCATATCTTGAACCTATAGTCAACCTCGCACTTGGCGTTCGAAGTCGATGTCGTCGCCTGAACGGCAACGCATTCTTGTTCTTCATGCTAGTCTTCAACTTGGTCATTGCAGTGTCTTGTTCTTCCCATGCTCGAAAAAGGTTACAGTCTTCTTGTGATATCTATGCGCCAAACAGTATAGAAATAGTGGTGGTTTCGTAGGTGACGATTTTCCTATTGGGGTTTTCCAGTGATGATGTTGAGGTCGAATTTGGAGTTGTAGGTGAAGAAGGAGGAGAGGTTGAGGTAAGAGGCTTGAGTTGCGATAGCTACGGCGATGGTAGGGTTAGAGGCAGTAGGTGGGGGTGGGTGGCGCTTGGCATTTGTGGGAAGGAGAGGTATAAATTGGTTCAAATAATCTAATTAATTTGATCAATTTAAATCAAATTAATTAAATTAGTTAAGTTTGATTTATGTATATTGATTTATTTGGATAAAATTTGAATTAATTAAAGTTTAATTGATTTGATTCTTGAATTTAAAATTTCAAATTTAAAAATCGAATCGTACCAAATTATATATATATATAGATTAGATTTGATGAATCATTTTTTTTATGTTTGGATTAAGTTTTGATTAACTTAGGATGCTGTGTATTGTTATGTGGCGCTTGCTAATATACACCAAGTCAAGTTTGGGTGTATGATACACCTTTGACTTTTACTTATAACAGTAATTTTTTTTTTGACAGGTTACTTTTTTTTTTCAGAGATCATATACTGTTCACGCTAGGCAGGATGCACTGTTCACGCTGAAAATACTATTTACACTGAAAAAAATACTATTTACACTGGAAAAGTACTATTCACGTCAGAAAAAATACTGTTCATGCCCAAAAAAATATTGTTTATGCCAGAAAAGGATACTGTTTACATATTTTAAAATTACACAGTTCTGTAAATAATATCAGTTAAAATTATATCAGTCAGTTTTTATATTTTTTCATAAATAACTGTGCATACTGAAATTTTTTCTAAAACTATTATTGTTGAAAAATCTTATAAAATTTAATTGATGATATTTATATAGTTATACAACTTAAAAAAATTAGAGGTGATCGAGTTTCTTAAAATTATAACTGTGTTTTTTGAAAAAATTTATAAATTTTAACTGATAATATTTATACTGATTATATAATTTAAAAAAATTAGAGGTGACAGGTGGTAGTCGACAAGCAGCGTAATCAATGACAATAGTAGTAAGTAGTATGTAAAAAAAATATAATACTAAAAAAATTGAAAAAAAAAGAAAACCTGCTAAGCAGATTTCATGTAATTGATCTAAGCCATTGATTTATTTTATGAATAAATCAATGGCTTAGATTATGAGGTGTATGATACACCCTCCTTTGGAGGGTGTATATTAGAAATGACCTTGTTATGTTGTGTACTTGTGTTTTCTTTTAATTATGTTTGAATTAAGTTTTAGTGCGGTGTGTACTTATCTTTGTACTAGTATATATTATTATGTATCTTTTAATTATGTTTGTTGGTTTATATTTTATCTATTTGTTGTATTTTGTAGTGTACTTATTGAAATAAATAAGTTTGATTTTATTTTTAGAATTTTTTTATAGGTTTATTATGTATTTTTTTTGTTATAAAAAATAATTATTTAACTAATTTTTGTGTAAAAAAATACTCAACCTGATCACATGAACAAAACTAATCAGTAGATGTTTGATATGATTTGGTTCAAATTTGGTTATCAAAAAATATAAAAATCAAACCAAATCGAACCAATTGATTTTGATTAGTTCAGATTTATTTTTTTTCAAAAATTAAACTAAACTGATCTGATTACACTACTAGTGGGAAGGATTAAATTGCGAGAAGAATGTTAGTAAAATATTTTTTAATATTTATTTTATTATTAATTTATTTCATATATTTAAAAAAATAATTAAGAGAGAAATGTTTGTAATATTTATTTTTGGATTAATAATAATAATAAAATTAAATGTTAAAAAATGTGTTAAAAAATGTGTTTTTAACCTTCTTCAAATTGCAATAACAAAGAATTATGGGATACATTTTTAAATTATAGAAAATCTATACTGACATGTCTTAATAGGTAATTTGCAAATTTTATAAAATGGCCTGTTCCAGTAGCCCTTCATGATTTTTTTTTTCACTGATTTTTTCTCACGCTTAATCAATGGCATGCTTCATAAAATGTTTAGAGTATTTTAAACATTTCTAATTTCTTTGGTATACTTTTAAAATAGTTGAAAAGTTAAGAAATGAGATTTTAACATGGTTTTTAATATAAGTCTACCGAAAGTTTTTTTTTTTCAATAAAAGCGTAAGTGTAGAGGAAGTATGCATTTATTTAGAAATGGCCAAAAAAAAAATCCTCATATAAAGTTGTTCGATCTTGTGGAACTAACTCCTTTTTTTTCCCCTTAAATCTAATTTTGTCCTTTCTTCTGAATCAGGTGTATGAGATATTTCATTCATCGTAAAAGATTTACAACTCCAAAGGTTAGAACAAAAGACAATAGAAATGCGTGTAATTTGAAAAAGAAGTATTACTATAATCAAAGTGTCTAATCCAGCAGTTATATTTGTCTCTATGATATATTTATACTAATCTTTGGACTTAGATTATGTCGCAGAGTGATCTGATAAGACTTCTGCAGATGCTACTATGTGCAAAACAAGAGATAAAACCAAAAATAAAAATAACGGTTTACATAACCGTTTTCTTTAAATAGCAACAGTTTACAAATTACATATTCCATTTAATAATAGAAATCTGATTGTTTTTTTCTTCCTAATCTCGTGTTTTCCTATGTTCATTTTTTTCCAGAAGGACTTGAGAAACCCGGCTTCTCTGCTTTTTTTTTTTTTTTGTCATGCTGCCAAGTATTTGTCGACATGAATTGTTGGTTCAGTATTGTTG
The DNA here is from genome assembly GCA_029884595.1 of Ormosia semicastrata. Taxonomy (NCBI): domain Eukaryota; kingdom Viridiplantae; phylum Streptophyta; class Magnoliopsida; order Fabales; family Fabaceae; genus Ormosia; species Ormosia semicastrata. The sequence continues at coordinate 62,686,705 of JAQQTO010000059.1, forward strand.
TTTTCAGATTACTAACTCCACACTATTCCAGTAAAAAAAAAATCTCCACACTATTTCTTCATCATTTGTCACATGTACATGTATTATGTTATTATTATAAGCACAACGAAGGAGTTATGCATTTTAGAATGTAAAGTATTAAGAGTCACGTATCGCGAGCTTCAATATTTTAGATGCGATTTATATAATTGTTGAGTTTTTCTATTTAATATTAATTAATTTTAAGTTAAAATCTCACATGATATCAAAGTCAAAATTTTATTTTTGTCGATTACTTCGTTAAGCTTATTTTTACCTATTTTGTTAAACTTATTTTATTTCTATTCGATAGACTCACCTATTCCATCTGTGGAGCATATGTGGTTAAAAATTTAACATTACCACATTATCCTTAATATTTCAAATATATAATTTATATATATATATATATATATATATATATTAAGTTACTTTATTTAATATCAATTAATTTTAAGTTAAAATCTCACATAAAATTATATTTTTATTAGGAAGGAACATATGTTGAACTTAGTTGAATGCCTATATGTATATATATATAAAGCAATGGTGGAAAGTTATCTCATTTCCTTTTATATTTTTCTTTTCCATTTATTTGTAAATGTCAAGTATCCATTTACTGCTTGCAAGTTATTCAATTTATCAGAGAAAAGAAAAACGCAAAATTTTGATGTAAATTGCAATGCAAAGAAACACGAGTTTCTATTTTGTTTCTTCAAGCATAATGTGCTGAGCTTATGGTATGTGTTGAACTATCGAGTGCTCATACCAACTAGAAAGCTTATTATTATTATTATTATTATTATTCATACCAACTAGAAAGCTTATAACATTTTTGGAAGTGTATTTTTATTTTGGTAGAGGTGTATTTATAATATAAATCTCACAAATAATTTGAAAATCGTACCAATCTTTTTTTTTTTGTTTGGAAATGCATCTTCTGTTTTTTTTATTTTTATTTTTTTCACCAAACCAAAAATAAATGAATATCATTATAATGTTTCCTTCAAGAAATCATTTTCCATATAAGCAGAGATAAACGAATATTCATCGTCACTAAAGTGGTTTATGAGGGAGTAAATAAACAGTAAAAGAAATTTATCTATCTTTTCTATTCTCTTTTTGGCCCCTGGCTTAGTCATAAAGTTGTTCAGAGAAATAAAATGGATATCTTCCAAGAGATCATTGTCATCGTCTAACCATTGAGCTAAGAATACTATTGAATTGTCAATATATAGGGCCAACTGAAGAGTGGGAGAAAGAGAAGGTAAACTCTTGTCACTTTCATCCCAGCATAGGAGTAACGCAGAATAGGATCTTCACCCCGCACATATGTTAGTTATTGGGTACCCTTCCAAAATTGCTTTCTCCATAATCTTTTCCTGGTTAAAATGAAAAGGGCAATTTGGTTTTCTGATTGCAATGTTGTGAAATATAATTTAGAAACAAGAAAGGCAAGTAAAGCTTGATTGAATCAAAGCTATAAACATTTTTGTTCCTCATGAGTGCACGTGGCTAAATTTACCTTTAAAATCAAATTCAAAGATCACAAACCCTGCACACGGATGTCATATATAGTGGAAGAAAAGTGTTTTCTTTTTCTTTTTTAGTTTCCCTTTTTCCATTCAAAATGGGGAAGTAATTAATAAACTTACCTGGATTACAGTTGTTATCATGCCAGGTCCTCCCTGCAATTACTCAAATTGAGAAAACCTTAATAAAAGTAATATAATTGCAACACCAGTAGAAATTTACCACCTGAAATTGCTTTTTTGTCCATGATATATCCTTCCACGTTTTAGAATGGGCTGATTGCCATTCTGTTGGAACCTGAATACTATCCACATGTTGCAAAAGCCTCAAGCTATCTGCAATGCCATTAGGTTTCAAGTGAATGTTAGAATATAATAAAAACAAAAAAGGAGAGAGAGAGAAAGAGAGTCTGAAATCTTGCGAAAGTTTGTATAGAATAAATATTAAAAGCAATTGTTCATTTAGTGTAGAAAGGCTTAATATTTTGAACTGACATACAACTTTATTGTCCCATGACCAAACTGGCAGGTACAACCTATGCAACTAGCATCTAGAGAAAATAGTTTCCTAATGAAGAAAAGTAGTTATAACTTACTAACGTAGAATAACTTTTTTAGGCCACCATGCCCTGGTGGCGAGTGAATGATAGTTTAAAGGTATCAGGACCCTCAACATTTGATTCAGATCCAGGAGCAATTTTAGAAGTTAGACAGATTTGATGAGGCTTCATTAGCCCCTCAGTCAAGATACCCACATTTCTAAAAGAACTGTTATACAACCAATCATACCAACCTTAAGCAGTTGAATTCCATCCTTAATAACAATAAATGAAAAGACAAAAAAATACTTGTGATGAATGCCTCCTCCCAGATTTCATGTTCTGACCATGATGGAGCAACTTCTCGAAATGGGATTCCTTCACTCCTGCATACTCTGCACATAATGAAAATCAGTGCTCATCACATGAGAAGCAACCTGTTAGCGCTTCTTAGTCTACCCTATACAAATATGACATTGGCCCCATTTCTTTTTATTCTTTTTGCGTTTCCAGCCTGCGTCACATCTTCCAGACAAAAAAAGAGTCCTTGTTTCATTTTACCCCTGCAACGTACATTTCTGTGTGGCCAAGACAATCTCCCAATATTAGAATGCAAGGATCCCCTATGGACCAAACTGGTTTTAAGAACTAAATTTTAAACTGATACAATAGTGCTAAGAACTCCATATTAGCATAAGAAAGAGAAAAAAAAATCAATAATTTAAATTACTTAGGCAGAGAACAGGAAAAATTAGGTGGTGTTTGGTTTGTTTTCTGTTTTCATTTTTAGTTGATGTTTTCACTAATAGTTACAAAAATGCTACCTTGTTTTCACTTTGTTTCCTGTTTAGTGAAAACAAGAAAATGTCGTTTACACTATTTCCTTCACAAAAGTTTGAAAACAGGAAATAATGAAAACAAGGTGACATTTTTGTAACCATCAATGAAAATATATCAACTAAAAATGAAAACAGAAAACAAACTAAACGCTCCCTTATGAGTCCATCCACATTTAAACTAAACAAGACAATATACCAATCAGTAGATAATTCGAACACAATAAAAACAGAAAGGCAAAGCTTTAACTCTTATTGTTAACAATGAGATAAAGCCCAATATCAAGTAAATTCTTGAACGATAGTCCATTGAAAATAACATAATTTCAACTAAAATTTCTACGCAAGGGCATAGTTCCTTTGTGGTTGAAGAAAATATAGCAGCAAAGAATTAGAAGATTTTAATCAAATCATACTCAAGCACTAGTTGGCGTATTATTCCTGGAAGAACACCATCACTGATAGGAGCTGTCCGTACTTCAAAAGGGTATTTATTTCCATAATCACACAGAGCCTTCCCATCATCTGAATCCCAATCCTATTATGAAATAGGAAATGAACACTAAAAGTTGTAAATGCATGTGTATCACAATCAGAAGGCTAAAGTAAAATCCACGATGCATAAGCTTATTCCATATAATGTTTCAATAGACAAAAAAGAGGCAGAAAAGCAGGAGAAACTCACAAATCATGATGACTTTTGCAGTCATAAGAATGTAGTGGGCATCAAATGATCATGAAAGCAATAAAATCTTAATATTTTAAATAGAACACAAACTGAAAAAAGGCTTGAAACTCAAGAAGTACTGATTTATTCATCAACATGACAAACAAAGAATAAGAATTCACTCTGAAAATTACCATACTGCAAAACGAATAGAATATAAACTAAAAAGTTTTTAGTAAATAGGTATGGTTGTTATTCTCTATCAAAGAATAGTCCACGCTTGCCAACAATCACTTTTATTTAAAGCAAGCTCACTGAATTAGTAGCATTACAACAACTCAAATTTAAGCAGTCCTATTAGAATACTAAATTATGAGCAATCCAACCATGTCTAGCAACAAGAGCTTTAAGTTCAAATTGTTGTAGATGATGCAAAAGTAGGCTTACTAATAAAAAAGGCACAGAGAATTCTAGTATAAGATAAGCTTGTAAACAATAAGTTAAAATTTATGCTGAGAGATTCAATAAGCTCAGTAGCCACACACCTTGCAGCAAACAACGAAAAAATTTGTCACACAACCTTCAAGTATCTGATCACCATCATCGGACAGTAACAGTTCTGTCACTGAAGGAGGCCTGAGCTTTTCCAGAGTCTTCCTAATCCTGCATTGTAGACAAAATTTCCAACTAATAATTTGAAGGAACATCAGTACTACAAAAAACAAGAAAAATGAGTACTGCACTATTATATTGTCAAAGACTGGAACTTGCAGATAGATGCAAGGATGCATGGTAGGGGGTGCACGCAGAGCCAGGTTCTAAAAGTTATAACTTACATGATGGAACCTATGTATAAATTTCTACAAGAATGTATTCAGTCGTCCATTCTGTGGCCTCCCCACACACCCCCCCCTCCCAAAAAAAAACACCTAAACCCTCAAGCAAAACAAGATGGCGGCAAAAGGGAAGGAAAAAGTATGCAATTTCCAATCCAAACTTAATATCAATTCTTTATATTTTATAGTTTCCACTGGGGTTTATAAAAAGAGAAGTAAATCATCACAATTGAATACTGGAGTTCTAGGCCCTAAAAATAAGAGTTTTTTTCTTTTTTTAATCTTTTCCTGGTTTCAACAAAGCGTTAATATATTCAATTTATAATCATGTGATGGACATGCTAAATAAATTCTGGGAAATCAAATAATGAAGTCACTAGTGTCAATTTCTTTAAAATAAATAAATAAATAAATCTGAGAAGTGAAATCATTATGCAACACGTGCTGGCTTGAAATAGATTATAGAATAGAAAGAGTATTTGTAAGATAAGACAACATTATACTAATAATTTCTAACCGTTATTCAATTCTTTGTTTGTATAAGTTTTCATAATTGATTCCTGGATGTGTCCCTTTAAGAACTTAACCTACAAAACAAAATGCCTCTAGAGTCTAGACAACTCATTAAAGCAATTTTATGCAAACAATAATACATAAAAGAATGCTCATACTTTTTAGTGTATGTACCTTTATTCATTAATATCCTATTATTTTTCTTATATAGAATTTTAGGAAAAGCATAGATGAGATTACTAACACTGCTAATTCAAAAGGCATAAACTGACCTTACCCAATCTGAATATTTTGCAGCTGCAACATGTCTCCCATAGCCCACCACAGCCAAATGTGCACCATGTCCCCGAATACCAAATGCAAGAGGCACATAAGTCTCAACATGCACATGCACATCAAGAATTTTACTCACTCTTTCCTCATCCACAGTCTCACTTGCATTCCATTCCTCCAAATTACCACTAACAAGAGTTGTAATGGCCAGCTCCTCACAATCAATTCTCTCTTTCAATGCAATTGGAAAAACCTTGCGTATTGAATCATTAACAAGCATCTGCACTGTGGGTTGCCATATTGGCAAGGTTGCAGATGATGGTAGCAAAATTGCTGAATTATTATATTTAAATAGAAGTTGTGGAGCCAAATTTGATAGAGTTTGTATAGATTCAGAAAGTCTTTTCATGTGTCTTTCCCAAAATAATAAGCATGAAGCATTGTTGTGAGTACGCGATGTTGTGTAAGCACCTGGACTAGAAGCTAGCTAAATCAGTTTTAAAATAAACCAGGAAAGACTTGAGAAATTCTAGCAAGAGTTATTTTACTAAATTTTTACTCATTTTGAATGGACCTGGATGAGCTTCAAGGAAGACTTTGACTGGAGGAGCATCTAAGGTGTGTAAAAGGATGCCATTACTGAAGAGAAACCTTGAACCCGACATTTGTTTAGCTTTCAGACAATGAGAGGAGAATTTGAACCAAATAGCTGTCCAAAGGATCAAAATCCTCTTGACCCTTCCCCCAAAATGTTGTTTAGTCTAACTATCTTCAATGGCAGTAAAAATCCATGTGCACTGCAAATAGTTGTTATGTGTATCACATGAGATACTGTAAACAAGTCTTGTTCTACTGCTAGATGCAGCAAATTCAAAAAGAACAAGTAGCTACACCATTATGATTATTGTCATTTTTAGAGAGGTCAGGGCAGAAAGGCAAGGAGAGAAACTTGGAACCTGATAAATGAAATAGTTATCCCTATTTTAATTTATAAAAAGGAAAAAAATCACATAAATTTATTGATGCATCCACAAGTTGAAGAACTGAGTACTGATTCCCATCCTACTTTTTATGTAGATAAAAGAATCAGATTGGTATCTCTGCATCAAGTATGAACCCACACCACAGTTTTTCAGGAAAAAAAAACAAAGAAGTAAAGAAAGAAACATGAACCCGCAATATAAAATTCAAGAGGGAAGAGAATAGATGAGAAAAATACAAAAAATTAGATTTTAGTTAGACATGCAGAAGTTAGCTGGTTAATGGCAGCAATTTTCAACATAAACAAGAAAATGTTTTCCCTTCATTGTTTTTCTGGTTAATAAGGAAAGGGACAATAGTTCCAATATTGAAATGTTTGCATATGAATTGGTTTGTGGTACAGATAATGCTCCATGGTATAAGATACTTGCTAATACATATGACCCAACCAGATCATCAAACAAGGTAAGAAAGAACAAAGAAAGTAGCAGAAACCCAGAAAAGAGCACAAAACAATTAGTGAAGGGGATGAAGTTTACCAGACAAAGCACAAACACATAAATCAGAGAACGGCTCACAGTCACAGCAGACACATGCGAGAATGACAGAGAGAGACAGACGGTGCCGTTTTGGTGGCCTCTTTTCTTTACTCTATTATCGTCATCATTATCATAAAGGGAATACGATTTTGTCTAATTTTGATTTGGTTTAGAAAATGCTTGTTTTTGATATTTTTTTAACAACTCTGCTTTGGGACAGTATCTTTGATGCCCATCGCATAATCTCACAAAAAGTAATAAGATATACAAATGGATTGAAGAATTTTTTTTTAAAATGTTTGTCTATATTTATCTGTTTAATTTAAAATCCACTTTGGAGGATTTATATTTTTCTTTAATTTTTAATATTTTAATTATCATAAAAAAATATTTTAAATCTATTAACACGGTTTTTTTTAGAATACCGTTTAACAAAACTCAAATTTTAAATAAACAAAAATATTGATATGTAACCTCAACATTTTCATTTATAACTGCAAAACTGCAGTTCTAGCATTTCATGTGATTAAAAGAATTATTCTGGAATCCACTTTGGTAGCATGTTATAAATTACACTATGTAATTTCATTGTAATATATATGTATTATATATAATTAAATTTAAATATTACATATGTTATAATTACATGACAAAAATGAAAAATTTATGGATTAACAGGTACGTTAATGCTTGTTAATGAATAGTTATTATTATTATTTTATTTAGGTGTAGCATGGAATTTATATATATCTATTACTAATATGAAAAAACATAACAAGCTTTCTACTTACAAAAATGATAATTTAATAAAATTATAATTAAACTCTTATTCATATTCACTTCTATACTAGCCTCTAAGACCACCTACAAACATTCACAAGCATATGAATTATTTTTGTGCATGAAATAATCCATCCGTATTTTAGTAGAGAATTTGTTAGATAGGTATATTGATACTTTACCACATCATTTCTTATATACTAAAATAGAAATTGTAGTGAAGTAGCGCACAAATTTTGTATGAGGATGTGTGTTGGACTCAAATGTCCCTAGGATCTATGACTTTTTTTCTCTACCGATCTTGCAATGGAATTGGAGGATCATGGCATAGGAAGAAAGAAGGTTCCTCCTAGCGCTCTTTGCCCACCAACCATTGCTCACCATTTGACTCCGAATCCTTTTTGCTGTGCCTGTGGGTGTGGGTGTGGGTCTGAGGATACAGATGGAGACCATTTTGCATGCTCTTGGTGATTGTTTTCATTCCAGGTCCAGCTATGCGCGGACTGTGCTTACGATTGCTGAACTATTCGATGCCCTCCTCAACCTTGGCTTGGATATCAGAAAACTGCAAGGATCATTGTCACCCCGTCGGCCTCCACCATTCTTATTTAGGACCTTCTTCAGCCACGGATCGCTAGACTTATTTTCACTCCATGCCTGATGTGAAAAGTGTTTTATTTCAAAAGAATAAAATCTCACGTTAGTTGGAAATATGTTTTTGATATGTTTTAAGGATTAAATTATCAATTTTTAAAATCAAAGGATGAATGTGAGGCATATAATTTCGCGTCCCTAATAATGAATGTTTGAAAGTATTCACAATACGAAATGACAAAGAAGTCGTGGAGCAATGCTCTGATTTATCAGCGTGAACCATAATTGGTTGCTAACAACTTTTTCTTTTCTATCTTTTTATAAATATTGTTCACTTATTAACGACTCACAACATTTTGTTTGTTCACTTATTAACGTAGCACAACATTTTCTACTTACCTTCTCTCTCTATTTTACTATTCTCTCCTGGTGCCTTATAAAAAGTGGTTAAATTCTACTTCAAATATTCCAATGTTATTTTAACATATGATATCAAAATCATTAGTCCATGTAACATGTGTTTTTTCAAATTTTTCTACTCTCTTATAAATATTGTTCACTTATTAACGTAGCACAACATTTTCTACCTACATTCTTCTCTGCTATTATAATTCTCCTAAATGTTTTTTTCGGGTAATATTCTTCTCAATCAAATTTCTTTATTTATGTAAACCTCATAAATTAAAGAACCCTAAATTTCAAAAATTTTCATTTATATAAATATTCTTTGAAAGCTCGAGGTCCTCTGCAGTTGTCACCATCTTGTTGGCTTTTTCGTGTACGATTTTGTTAATCGTGGGGAGAAATTTCTTTGTAGGTTAATTTTGACAACATTGCCCCCCTTCGTTCACCCAAAAAACAAACAAAAACAAAAATAAAGGCTAGTGACTAGAGAGTATAAATAAAAAAGTTGATAACTTGTATGTCTAGCGAAATTGTAAACTTTATTAGTCACAAAATTTTAAATTTGTATTTCATCCTTTAAAAGAATAAATTTGCTTAAATGCTTTTTGAATATGAGATTTTTCTTGTCTAATTTTGATGTACTATCAATATAATTTTTTTTTACATTAATGGTACATCAAAATTAAATTCATCTCTCATTTTGTACTTTAATGTGTATTATTTCAATTATATAAATCATTATTATATCTACTTTAACTATATTTTTAAAATTATAATTACAATGACACACATTTTATGATTTAGAATTCACACTTGAAAAAAAAAACATCTTAGAGCACCTTTTTTTGTAATTAAATTAAGTACCAAGTATAAACCCCCCCAAAAAAAGAAGAAGTAACAAGTAGCATAAAATAGAGTAATTTTTAGTTAGGTATAATCTACTTTAGTCATTCAAATAATTGTTTAACATGTGTAAGAAGGTGGAATCAAAGATAAAAATACCCTTATCTTTGAGGGTAACAAAAAAGAGTTTAATTTTGATTTACTGTTAGTGTAAAATTTTTTACATTATCAACTAATCATATATCATTGCATGTATGACTTTTGAAGTAATTATTATAAGAGTCAAATATTTTTAATGACATGACAATGCATGATTGATTGATAGTGTAAAAAACTTTTACATTAACAATGCATTACAATTAAATCAACAAAAAATACACTTATCATTAAAAATACTTGAGTAAAATACTTCAATTTCTCATCTATTTACCCGATTTTTCACATATTCCCTTATATTTTAAAAAACTACGCAAATCTCTCTTAACACTTACATAGACACCATTTATATTTTGAAAAATATTATACATAAATCTAATTAAGCACAATAAACTTAAAATTGACTAGCAGCAGTTATTAGTCAACTATTAATGATTTTGAAATGACATTTTTATTATTAATTTTATCAGTGTTACTTGTAATATTGATAAAATTAAGAGATAAAAATGTAATTAATCGGTAGAGATTTAAGGGTAAAAATGACATTTTAAGTAAAAATAATTTAGTATTATAAGTAACAAAGATGAAATTAAGAGTAAAAATATTATTTCAAGGTCATTAATAATTGACATAACTTTATTAGTTAATTTTAAGCTTATTGTGCTTAATTAAATTTATAAGTAATTTTTTTAAATATAAAGAGTGCTATATAAGTATTAAAAGAGTTTTGTGTAATTTTTAAAAATAAAAAAGTATGTAAAATATCAAGCAAATAAAAGAAAAGTTAAAAAATACTTTTGCACAAATTATTAATAATAATTTAAATATTTTAGGGATAACGTGCAGAACATGTCTACATTTGAATTTCTAAGTTCTAACATAAAATAAAGAGGAGGAGTGAAGAGAGGATGAAAAGTTGAAGACGCCTATAGCGCAGCACATAGAGTTGTTTAACATTTATTAAGTATTTAAAAATAATTAATTTATAATGAAATACATAATAATGTACTTGTGACTAATTTTGGTAAACGATTTTTTACTTTAAACCTATAAATCATATTTTAATTTGTGTAAACTTATGTAAATTATATTAAAAATATAGGTATCCTCTCTTATCTTTTTTGGTACTTAAAATATAGGTATTTTTATTAATATAACTTTATAGAAATATCAAAAAAGTGATTTAAACGGCTAAGGTGAAAATTTGACAGCTAATTATTTCTGCTTGTGTCGTTACATATCCTTAAAAAAAAATATTGGTACGGTAGAATTCTAGTTTTTAGAGTAAATTTTTACTTTAATTCTTGAAAGTATATGCATAGCCCACATTTTTTTTTTATTTTCAAAAAATTATTTTTTTAATTATTATTTTAACATTGTAAAATCTCAAAATTTTCGGTCACATTGTGGTTTGTAATTCAATTGTCATGGTTTAAATTGATGAAACTTTTCACAGTGACACATTAAGTGTAGTCTTGAATATTATGTGACTTCTTACTTAGTCCAAAATGACGTAATTTTAGAGTAAGCTTTCATTTTAGTCCCTAAAGTTTCATGCATTAGTCACATTAGTTCCTAAATTTAAAAAATTGACAACTTAATTCTTAAAATCTCAAAACGTCAATTACGTTAGTCCTCGTGTCTTTTGCCATTAGTTAAACTTGACAGACATGCATCGTGACACATTAAGTGCCAAGTTGGACCTAACAATTTTTTCTCTCCTGATGTATGTCATGTGTTGCTCTAGCTTTGAAATAGTTGCTCACCATTTTTTAATGTCCCACTGTTAGGTTCACCTGGAATATTTTGTTTAATGTGTTTGGAGAATGTTGTCTCTACTTTCTTATTCTGTCACAGTTTCTTATGATCAACTTCATAGATTTTGATTGTACAAAAAAAGGAAAGACTCTATAGCAATTCACTTTGTACGATTTTCTTTGATTTATTTGGCTTGAGAAAATGCTTGTATTTTTTAAGAAGGTTTTTCTCAGCTAACAACTCTGCTTTGGGACAATCTCTTTGGTGTCCATCGCATAATCTCTTTTGGGGGGAGTTGTAGCAGATATACAAATGGATTGAAGACCTTTGTTGTTTTAACATGTTTGTCTATCTTTTCTATGTTTCTCTTTTTGCGTCCTCATCCTCCTTTTTCACTGTATTTATTTTCTTCTTTATGTCTAATATTGTTTTATAAAAAAATGAAATGAAATTTATTAATACGGTTGATATGTGACTAAAATGACTACAACTTCCCTTTTCTTTGTTAACTTTGTCAATCATGTGATATTTAACTTCAATATATCCTAGTTGAAAAAAATTGGTCCTCAAAATTTAACGTGACTAAGGAATAATATTATGGAATGACCACATGTGGTAGCACAAAATCAGAGTTTACAATAATCATTGATTTGACTTACAAAAAAAAGAAAAAAATGATTGTGAAATGAAGATGTGCTTTCTATTTAAATATATATGAATGTGGCAAATTTATTGGATGAAGCATCTTGAAGGAAAATTCAGTTATTTGAATGATTTATCTTTATTGACAATGGTAAAGGTGTAGCCTATCTATAGATATGGGGTTCTGGAGTTTTAATTTGAAATTATTTCTATCAAATCCCTTTTGAAAGAGTGATGTGTATAGTTATGGAGTGGTTTTGCTAGAGATACTAAGTGAGCATAGTGTTGTTGAATCCCATGTTGGAGATGGATAACACATAGTCTCAAGATGGGTGAAGAGAAAGATCTTCAGCTTTGAACTAAGTTTTTGATGTATCAATTTTTGGATATAAAGCTTCAAGGTCTACCAAATCAGATGGTGCAAGAGATGCTTCAAACACTTGGAATTGTTATGTTTTGTGTGAACTTTTCTCCAACAGAGCACCCCACCATGAAGGAAGTGATTGAACTACTAATGGAGGTGGAGATATATTTGAGGAGATGGGCAAGAATGTTAACCTCTAATAAAGCTTTGCAGGGTCCTCAAATCATTGTACTTCTTTGGGAATAAAGCACTCTTTCCTACAGTAGCTGAACCTCAATAGTTTTGCTTTTAGCTTTCACATTGGAATTTTGGGCCCAAACGACGTTGTTTTAGGATTAGGACCTTTTGTTTCTTTATGCACAAATGAAACTACATCGTTTTGGACTAGGTAGGAAGCCACATTAGCGTCTAACTTGGCACTTAATGTGCCACTGTGCGTGTCCATCAAGTTTAACTGACGGCAAAAGACGCGAGGATTAATATGACTAGTATTTTGAGGTTTCAGGAATTAAGTTGTCAATTTTTTAAATTTAGGGACTAATGTGACTGATGCATGAAACTTTAAGGACTAAAGTGAATGTTTACTCCAAAAGCTGGTTACTCATTTTGGATACATAAGTCACAGGTAGTCAGTGGCACTTAACGGTAGTCACTGTGTGTTATCACATGTATGTAGTTTTTCTTCTTCACATCCGCGGGGACCTTTAGTGATCTTAATGTTTTGAGGTTTGAACTGATTAAATTGTTAATCCTTTTTTAAAATCAAGGATGCATGATTTGCCATATAATTTCAGGGAAAAGGCTAAAGTGAATGTTTTGCTAAGAGTTTCATGACAGGAAAGTGACAAAGAAACGTGGAGCAATGCTCTGGTTATGCAAAACGCACAACATGGTTGCTAACAATAACAAGTGTTCAATGCCCGTTGCGCTATTTATGTTATGTTAACGCGCTCCTTGTACTCATTACACTTCAATTCCTGACCAACTCTCATAACCTCTTTCTCTTTCTTCTCTCTCTTTAAAGTGGTTGCTCTAGTGCCTATAAAAAGTATGTGCCACCAGTGACATTCTACAATCTTCCAATGTTATTTTAACACATAAGCAAATAAGTCAAAATCATTAATCTATGTAACATGAGTGTTTTGCAAATTTTTATTTGCTAAACTCTCTTTAGGAGTTCCTTTACAAATTTGTGAAAATAAAATATAATACCTCTTAATGCAATTATAATTTAAAAATAAATGCAATATTCTTGATATGTCTTCTCAATCACTTTATTTACGTAAACCTCATAAATCAAATAACCCTAAATTTCAAAATTGTAATAAATGTTCCAGCAAAGGTCAGGCCCTCTGCGTTGTCACTATCTTGTTGGCTTCTATCGTGTAGATAGATTAGTTTGGGAAAAAATTTCAAACAGGGTATAATTTGTTAAGATGATCTATCCATTGTACCAACCAAGGTTGTCAACATATCAAACACAATTGTTAAGTTTTTATCTCCCGCCTCAATGGCAGTAAGGTATAATTTTAACAAAGATGGCAGGGCAAGTCGAACCTATAACAAAATAAAAGTGTGTTTGCGGTAAAGAAAACACAGGAGTATTGATTTCATATCACAGTAACATATTACTATATTACATAACAAGCCTTATAAGAATTTTTAGATGAAGCTTTCAACTATGATACTTAGGCCTTAAACGTCAAGTGGTATGTGGCTTGATGGTTCAAGGATATGAAGACCAGTATTTGGGACCTTGCCTTAGTGCTTAGGGTTAGCCCTAACCTATATTGTAGAGCACATTGATAAGATTTGAGTCTTGATTGGTAATCTCGTGAATACTCAGAATTATTTCTGCTTGAGGGAGAGCATACTGATGTTGGGAGTCGCACTTAAGGAGAATAATGTTAGAAATTTAAGTGTGAGTGTTGAAGTTTTACGTTAGTAAATAATGAATTAAGTGAATAGTATATAAGTAGAAAGATCTATAAACTTATTGTCTTAAAATTTTAGGTCAATATATGACATTAAACCCACTATTATAATTTTTTACTTAACTTATTAATAAAAATCTCTATCTTTCTTACTATTGGCTTCCACCCAACAAGAAAATTCACCTTTGCATCGCTTGTCCACAACGACCTCCAAAGTGACGAGAATAGAAAACAAATAGGAGGATATATAAGAAATATCATATTCATTTTTTAATTATAATTGCTTAAAAGAAAATTTATAAAATATTCCAGTAACATAGATTGATGAATTTGACTTAATACTTATATGTTAAAATAAGATTGAATGATTACGAGATGCGAATAGTGTTATTCACTTTTTGTATCCAGCAGAGCAATTAACTTAGAGCATGTTAGAAAGATAGATTTTTCCCTAAATAGTTATTTTTAGATGATTAAATTATTTTGTGAAATAATTATTATATTTAGGTAAAAAATTATTTTTTAAAAAAGTTTTTACATAAAATTTAATATAAAAAACTTTTTTACATTAATAATTAAAAATTAAAAATTAAAATTTATAATTTTAATTTATAGATTATTTTTTATATTCTTTATGATATTATATGTAAATATTATTTTATCTTTAATTAAATAAATTTTTTAATTATTTTATATTTATTTTAATAATTTAATACATAAAAATAAATTTTTTTATATTATTTAAATAAATCATATTAATTTAAAATTACTTTACAATTAATATATTTAAATATAAAAATAAATTAATTATAATCGATTATAATAATCGATTATTAGGTAATCTATAATTTTCTAATTTTCCAACCAAGCCCTTATTTTAAATCTTTCAATTCAATCAGGAAATTCTGAGGTGGTCAACAATAAGAATAACATGGAAGAAGGTAAGCGAGCCACGATCATGATCACAAACGATGATGGAATCGACGCACCTGGTCTCAGAGCTCTTGTTCACGCTCTCGTCGCCACCAATCTTTACAATGTTCAAGTCTGCGCCCCTGATAGGTATCCTCTCTTCATCTTCTTTGCCCCCCTCATCTTTTGACTTTTGTTCTATACTATAGATTCATTTCTCAACTTGTAGTTTTTTATTTTTGGGTTCAAAAAATGTAGTTTTTTTATGGAAAAATCTCCGCAAAGAAAACATTTTGATACTAATATATTGGTAGTTTTCGAATATGAATTGGCTTTTTTGATTTACATTGCTAGCCCACTTTTTGTTGAGTTTAATTTTGATCAATGTAAATTAAATTTCATTTTTTTTAATTATTATTTGGACATTGTAGCAACAATGATTTTTTGGCACTTGTGGTTTGTAATTGTATTGTTATTGGTTTGTATTGTATGACTTAACTTTTCCAGTGAGAAATCAGCTGTTAGTCACAGTATTACTTGGCTTCACCCTGTAGCTGCCAAGCAAGTTAACATCGATGGAACCACAGCCTATGCAGTTTCTGGTTTGTTTGTTTCCCATCATCTATATTTTTCTGTTTTTTTGAATATGCATACTACCTCACTATGATACAGTTTGCACATGCTCAAGTACAAATAAACACGTTTATTTTCTCTTTTATAGTTTTCTTTTTCTTTTTCAATTTTTGATCCCTTCACCTTTAGCGTGACAATTTTGAGCCATGGAAAGGGTGATGAATCATGAGTGACCTCATATCATATGATGTGTCCTGCATGATGTTAAACTTGAAATTTGAACTCACCTCTAATTTATTTGTGTGACCAGTAATATTTGGAATAAGAAATTAAATATCTGGATTTAGAACCATATGCCTCCTTACTTGCTAGACAATTGGAAACTCATCCATATAGGTAAGCAGGAAAAAAAAATTGTAGTTATAGCCAATATATTTTGTTCTTTTCCCCTTGAATTCCATGAAATAGACTGATTTAGTTTGATAGTAAGGCAACTGGGCCTGACAGTGAATTGTGGGTGCTCTACTGTATTAGTTCTGAGAAAAAGAAATCATCCTCTCTCTATTGCTGCTTTTCTAGCAGTTCCAGAGCAAATCCATATGGAGCAGAGAAGAGTTTTCTGATGCACTAAGTTTCCCATGAGTTTATGTGCATAGTTAAAACTTAAAACGCTTATTAGTCCTATGAATTTTTTGTTTCCTCATTCATTGATTATTTATATTATTTTTTTCCTTTCATTTGTCTCAAGATCTGTATATATCTTCAGTCTCTCAACAGTTTTTGATGGCTTTTCTTTTTTGGTCCTCTTTGAAATGCTAAAGGAATTTTCCAATCCTTAACATTAGAGAACAGAAAATTAAATCATCATTTGAATATTTGATAATTGCTTTTAAGTTACTTTCTTGTTGGATAGAAAAAGAATTTTGGAAATGTTTTTAAATTACGTTTAGATACATATATTTTCTTGTCTTACAGAATGTCCACATGCAAATTCTTTGCAGGTACTCCAGCTGATTGTACTTCTTTGGGAATTTCTAAAGCACTCTTTCCTACAGTAGCTGATCTGGTATCTCTGCCGTTTGAATTTTTAGTTTTGCTTTCTAAGTTATCACATTGCTGGAGTGCACTTCAACCCCCCCCCCCCTAATCTGTTGTCTCCTTGGCTATTTTTCTTTATCACGTTATTGCAAGCTTTTTTATTTATTTAGAGAATCTTTGGAAGGTGTTTGTAAAACTTCTAGGACATTGGGATTTTGTCTCCCATTTGTGCTACTTCTGGTTTTTGACTTCTATTATTTTGTTTTGAGATTCTTTTTGGCTGAGAAATTCCTCGCATATAGGACCTATTTGACTAAGCCATGCCAGATAAATAAATTCATCCAGCTGGTTACTAATATTTGTTATGCATATGTACAGGTAGTCAGTGGCATAAACATGGGTAGCAACTGTGGTTATCACATGTATGTAGCATCTTTTTCTTCTTCACATCCACACCTTTAGTCATCTTAATACTTTTCTACTTCTGAACTGTAAATTAATCCTTTATGACTTAAAAAATAGATGCATGTTTGCCTAGAGACAGGGAAGGAGGAGGCAAGATTTTAAGCCCTCCTCTTTTGCTAAGAGTAGCATCATCCATCTTCAGCATTCATTAATCCATGCAGCATTTTTTTTGCTCATATCTGTACTGAGGATTCCCTTTTATGTAGTGTTTACTCAGGCACAGTAGCTGGAGCTCGAGAGGCCTTCTTCTATGATATACCTTCTATCTCCATTTCATACGACTGGTATCTTTGCAACATACTTCTGTGGCTATATTGCTGGATTTATCTAGAATTTTTCTTTTGAATTGAATTTTGAAAGAGTTTTTGTTTACATATTATTGGAACTATAACTGGATGAATGTCTCTAAGTAATATGGTTCATAGGTATTATATTATAAGCTGCCCAATAATCTTTCATCTATCTTCTGCTACAGAAACTGCTGTTTATTGCCCTATTTGACCATTTGGGGGTTACTGTACATCCAGGGTTAAAGGAAAGAATAACCTACATGACTTCACCCTTGCTGCGCAAGCATGCTAACCTATCATAAGTGCTTTGTTGGTTGAGATAAAGAATCAAAGATACTCTCAAAGATGTTTTTTGAATGTAGATGTGCCAAACGACGTTGCTAATCGTAAGGTATGTTGCTTTTTGTATATTTAGTTTGTAAAAGTATAATTAACATGACGTAGCTAGATAGCCTTGTTTTTGCTGGATACAGCATCATTCATCATGTAAATTCATGTTATGATGAAATTAACATGATGCAGTACAAAATACAAATGGGGGTTGATTAAAATTATATGTTGGTTTTTCATTTATTTATTTATTTTGTAATTTTCACAAGGAACTATTATTAGGGATTTTAGTTATTATAGGTAATTTTACGGTAGTTATGGTAGAACTAGAGTGCTATTTGGATAAAATATGGATTAGGAAAATCCTAGAAGATTGCTTACTTGTCAGCTATGATGCTCGGATTTATTGCTTGGGATTCTAAAGAAATGGTTTTAACTCAGCATGTAAAAGCCAAAATGTTAGGTTCTAGTCTCTGATTTCTTGAAAAGAATATATGCTATTATGTTATAAATCAATGCATTTTAATGTAGCTTTGTCTTCCTGAAACTTTTAAGAACTTGAGATTTTGTTTTAAATATTTGTCTTATGTTTTTTATATTTTATTTATTTTTCACATCCTACATATAGAACTTAAAAATTGTATGTCTGAGTTCAGAGGATTACTATTGCTGACTTTGCCATGAGAATATATTGCTTTCCATGCAATCTGTTATAATTAATTTGTTGGTTGTTTTCTGTGCCTCATGAAAAGGGGTACAGGTTGACTAAGCAAGGTAAAAGTTTCGTCAAGATGGGTTGGAAGCAAGTCACCTCTGAGACAGAAGGACGAAAAATGTCATCTGATATGACCAATACAGATACAGCAGCACCTACAGAATTTGACATGTCATCTGTATCACGGGAAGGTCTTTTATTTGCTAGAGAAGTAGGTTCATTTCTCTTAATTGAAAATCTCTGTAGTCATATTCTCAGCTTATCTTCCAATATCTTTAGATGATTTCCTCCCATTGTCACCAATCTACACAGCTTAGTCTTGTGCTTGAGTATGATGTAGTACTCTGTCTTAACTTTGTAGGTAAAAGGTGCCCAACTTGATCATGATGATACTGATCACAAATCTTTGCAGGAAGGATATGTGAGTACATATAAATAAATATAAAAATTATTGAACACACAAAATTGTGGCTAACATAGTAAGCAATTTTGTATATTTTAGATTACTGTCACTCCTCTTGCTGCTGTCTCTCATGCGGAGGTAGATTGCCAGAACTATTTTAAGGATTGGCTACCAAGTGTTTCTGAATCTATATCGGCTTTATAATGCTGTAAGACTTCTCATGTATTTATGATTTATATGACAGCTTTTATTGCAATATATTGCTACCAATAATTGTATTTAGATTTTTAGCATCTTGTTAAGAATGAAGATGATGCTTCAAAGATGAATGAAAAATTGAGGCAAGCTTGCACATATCTTTAAATAACGTCACTACAATTTGCATTTCGGAGCAAGTACATGGTCACAAGGGTCATTTACATTGTTTTCGTCAGTATTTGTCTGATATGCTATGAAGTGTAGACCTCATACCTCATTCCATAATATGCCTACGGGCTTGAGGGGCAGTAGTAGGTTTTATATCATTCCATTCTGAAACAACTACAATTTACAGCTAAATGTTTATCGTCAATGGCATATTGTTTTGTCCATGAGCAAACTCAGGAATGCAATCTAATGGGTCAAAAGTGTATGTTGGGCATCTATTGGATATGCTTGGTAGTTGGTAGTGTAAGACCTCGATTAGGAACATGTAGTTTACTTCTCTTTTGAATGTTATTTTCTCGTGTGGCAACGTTACAAACATATCCCGAGTCCTGCTGCAGCCAGTGTCCTTGAATGGAACCAAACTTCTAAAGTTTTGATCGTCCAGAATATAAGCACTGCAACTGTTAGTCTTGTGGATACAAATAGTGATAAAATTATTTACATAACAAGAATGCATGTAAGTATAAAAAGAATGAAATTTAAAAACTTGGCAATAAAGTCAACTTTGTAAGAAAGCACAAAAAAAATTTAGATAAAATTGAGGTATCACTCTGTTTATGGCTTGACTGAGACATAGATATCTTGCTTTTTCTTATTTTATTTATAGCACTCCATGCCATCCCTGAATGGAGAGGGTCTGGGACTCTGGGTACGTTGCCCCTAAGGCCCAAGAAGATATATCAGCCTAGTCATATACATTGTAGGTCTCTGAATTGTTTGTTGCCCACAAAAAGGGGACAGGAGCTCTCTACTCTCACTATTTCTTTGCCCAAAATAGACATGATAATATACTAACAGTGTTATTCTTAATGTGCGTTTTTTAACACACAGACCCACACTGTATACATTACAAAATCAATTAATCATAGCACTTGACTTAAACTCCAAAAACGGCATGGCCTTGCAAAGCCATTAATTTTGACTCTGACACCATATGCCTCTTAGGCACAATTATGGTCATATTGCACAATGCTTCAATTAGCCTGACACCATATGCCTCTTAGGCACAATTATGTTCATGTTGCACAATGCTTCAATTAGCCTTTGGGCCATAAAGCATCACAAGTAGTTATTTTGGCCAGCAAATAAAATGACATTGAGTTAAGATTTTCCAATAGAAGAAGTTTGACCCTTCCCTATAATGTTTTAGTTTTCTTTTTTTGGCTTCTTTTCTATATTCCATTTTAATGTGCCTCACAATCCGAAAGAATTCGGGGGGGGTCATTTCATTTTTCGATCTAGAACAAATAGCTTCAAGAGATGAGAGAATTAAGAATACCCACTAGAAAGACTAATCCAATCCATAATGATGTACCGGAAAATACAACATTTTTGTTACTCGACCAACCATCAGGAGAAGCAAATACAACAGGTACACTAATCAATAAAATGGATGAAGTAGCAATTAATGCAAAAACAGCCAATTGGAAAGCAATAGTCATGTTTCTAATCCTCCAATTTACCAACAACAAAAGAACTATACCATTTGATCCCCCCCAACCCCTTGATCCTTTTATCGACAAAAAATTTGTAATAAAAAAACGCATTATGGAAGGTTTTATCATGAATCCATTGATTTTATATGACTTATTACCACTTTTTACAAAAATTAAACAAATATTTTAAATTATCAAAGTTTTCGTTTATTTTTCGCGGGGCTGTTAGGGTGGGGGCCTTCAGATGTTTCATTGAGACTTTAGAGCTTCATATTGGCAATTATACAGGGTGCAAAAATGTTCAAATACTAATTACACTCTGGCTAAGCAGCACTTACACACACTGTTCATTCTGCTTATCATGCGTCTGATATTTGCTCTTGTCAGTCTGACATTATAATTGTTACAAAGTATTTAATCATCCCCTGTGTGGCTTATAATTGTTGCCTCTAGTGTTCCCAATATAATTTCACAGGTTGTGATTTGTGACTGCTTTTCTTCTGCAGATTACTCTAGTTTGCTGAAAGTGATTTCAACTCAATCAGCTACTAAAGAAATTATTTTGGTAGGTACGGTATGCATGTCACTGTCAGCGTCACTGCTCCATTATTGTCAAGGGGCATGAAAGACATTTCACAATGCTTGTTATATGATTGGATGAGAAGGCCTATTTTCTGTAACCTAATAACCTATCACTCATTCTTAGATTGACTAGGTTAACGCCTGTGCTTTCACAGGTCCACTTCAACAAGGGAAATAAAGGAACAAACTACCATCTCAACAGCTTAAAATAGACAGCTTAACAATAAGAAGCCTTACTGAGAAACAAAAAAAAGGCATAATTTCCTCTTTCCTCACGCACCCTCCCCCAGAAACCTTAGGAGTCAAGACATGCTTCTTGTAGTACACCACCGTGATCTACAGGTTTTATAGATGATTGCTTCTGCAGAAACCGAAAGCATTGAGAATAAAGAAAAAAAAAGATGGATTTTTTAAATAAGAACTTAGTAGATACCTTAAAAACAAAAATTGAAAGAGAATCACTCTATGTTGGTGTTACAAAATTTAAAAAAACCACTCTAAGGTATGAACATTATAAATATTTTATGTACATTATGAGCCTCTTCTCAATTCTGTACTGTGCTCGTGGGCTTCATTTTTTTGATGGCAAAGAAAGTGAATGTGATTCCACCAGTATTGACCAGAGGACGTGCACGTCTTCATAGGGGCAAGATTTGACATCTTCGTACAGAATGTAAATCCCTCTTCCTGAAATATTGGGAAAATATGTGAAAAATCACGAGGGAGTGGGAGGAAAGGAAGAAATGCAGTGCCCCTAGTGGAATGAAGGTAGCAAGGGGAAAAGTGTGTGTGTGTGTGTAAAAAAACACGTTTCCCAGAATTCAAATGGCAGTGCAGAAAGAAAAGACATGAAATTGGATTTGGTTGATTGTTTCAAGAATAGAAGCTTTATGCAAAGTACTTAAACAATGTAAAGAAGAGGACACAAGCATTGCTGGATCATAACTAGCTAGCATGCACGAGAGAAAACAATGAGAATGCAACATTAATGGACTGCATCATTAAACGTACTCTTCTTTTTAGTCGAATTCAACCGAAACCACAGCTTCTTCAGTGGAGAGAGGAGGGATTGTAGCCACCCCATTTGGTGAAGTGGGTGTGACTCATGCAGGTGAAGCAAAGTGGAGGGAAATAATAAGAGGGGTAAGAGAGATGAAGTGGAAACCTCTAGGCTTTGCTTAGACAAGGGTGAAGATTTTACAAGGTCAATGTTCATATTTTGGGACATTTTAAATTCCATTACAGGCCAGTCATGAATTAACATTTGTTGCTGGTGGTACAGTGTCCTTTTCAAACCTTTTCTCCCTTGTAGAAGAAGAAGCCACTCCACCAATCAGCTGTGCATCTCACACTTTGATCACCACAAAATAGAAGCCTCTCTTGGTATCCGTTGTAACTTTCCTAATGGCTTATTCTTGAAGATAAACTTCCATGTTTGCACCATCATTTAGCATATACCTTGATTGGTGGTAAAAGGCACACGTTGGGAAGGTTTCTTATTTTGACATATAGGTACTCCTCTTGCATTTCAAGCAAGTACATGCCTCCTCTTTGAGGGTCTCCCACAAGGCTTTGTTTCATTTATAAAAAACCTGTTCCACTAGGGTGCCTTATAAGAGTGACAATTTCTGTAATGTCTTGCTGACTCAGATTTGACACGTCACTCCCATGAATGACTTCAATTAACTGAGTTTGAAAACTAGAGTTACTTCTTGATATGCGTAAGAAAGTTGTTAATACTTGAATCTTAGGATATGAATATCTAGTAGGGATAAATTATATGAGTATTATTCCATGTTCGCTTTCATCTTGGTTTGAGTCTTTTTTTTGTAGTACAAGAAAAGTTTAGGTGAAAGAAAAATTATTCTATTTTAAAGTTAAGACATGTCACAAATTTTAACAAGAACTTATATTAATACTTATATATGATCTATTAACCAATGTCTACCAATAAGATAAGCTAAATCCTTTTTAAATAATATTTGTATAAAACAAAATCAAATTTTATATCTATGCCCTGCCACCTATTCAACACAATCTCACCTAACACTCATTGTTGGACAAAAATTGAAAGAATCACTATAGAAAGAAGCATTCCATCCAAATATTGAAGTGCTAATTTTTTTAATAATTTAAAAAGAAAAGGGTAAAAATGCTTATGCATTTCTTTTATTTCAATACACTTGCAAACACAGCATTGTATTTCAAAGTCCTTAAACTTCGAGGATTGTAGCAATTTGTCATCTTGTCCACTAAATAAGATGCGTACCATATTGTCGAATTCGCGCATAAATTGAAAAACAAAAAGGCATGTCTTTCTTTTTCATCTGTAATAAGAATAAGGCTAACACACAAATTTATCGTTGCAGAAGAACTTAGAGCAAATCACACTGATTCAAGAAGTTCAACATTCAAATGCTTCAATCTTCCTTTCACAAAAAATAAAATAAAATAAAATTGTAAACTAACGGCAATTCAAAGATAAAAATTTTTCTTCAAAGGCTATTTCCAGAAAATATACTATATTTTTTTAACAATAGAAAATATACTTCATTTGGCTTTTGACTTTCTATGAAAGACTTAAGGAGAGAATCAATAAGCAGAGGATGCAGTTACAAGAAGACCGGTGTAAATTAATGCCCTGAATCTCTTATAAGCCCAATGGTGATATCAGATCGTACTATAGACTATAGACCGGTACTCATAATTTAATTCATGCTCCTGTGCAAGGCCTAACTACTTGCCAAAATAAAAGTTGAAGCCCAGTTGAAGCTTGTTGTATCCATGTTCAAGTCAACGGATTTTTTTTACCCAAAAAAGGGTGATTTTGTTTCTGCAACAGTACTAGAAATTAAAGTAGAACAAAGCAATGCCTACGCAATTAAAAAGGAATTATGAAACAACCCAAATTATTGCATGCATCTCTAATAATAATAATGAGCTAAGAATATCAAGTCTTAATTTGATTATAAATTTTCAAATGATTATAAATTTTCAAACATGACACTCCATTCATCTCTATTAGAATTTGCCTCCTAACTATAGAAAGTTGCAGTTCAATTAGCACCGGCTTAAGTTTTTAAAATTTGAGTGCAATAATAATATCAAAGATTTAATCTACTTACTCATCCTCCTCTTTTACCAAGGTGCTTATACTTTCTGTATGCAGGAAAATAATAATAATAATAATAATAATAATAATATAAAGACCTTGTCACTTTTTTTGTGTGTGGTAAGAGTCAAAGTTTAGAGAAAAGATAAGTTGTCTCATTTCAAAGTTAGAGAATGCTATAAATTTAAGTGAGAGATCAAACCTAAGATTTTTTAGATACTGCGCAAATGGATCATATCAGCAGAGCCAACCCAACTGAAACTTCATATATTTGAGTTCGAATTAAAAACATATAATTAAAAGAAAAAGCAAACTGTTTAATATATAACTTCAGAGCATTAAAACTATATAATCAAACATTAAATATTTATTACGGTAGTTGAGCTTCAAGCCATCGAATAACGTCTTCTCTTGGCCTCGGAGTTCAGATGCCATTCAAATGAATGTAGCATGTGCTACTCATCATTCCTACGATGCTATTAACATAATATGTTAGAATTTTTCTATAAATTCTAATGGGCTGCAATCAATTGTGACATTTTGTTTTATTAAAAACGAGCTGATATTATGATTTATTCTATGATACTTAAACTCACTAAAATATGATTAATTACTAATGGGCTTTGGACACTTAATTTTGATGTGTGTGGGCCTAACCACTAGGCCCATAATGGGAGGTGCCTAAGGTTAATAAATAGCGTGGCTAGGTCCCCTTTGCCGTCATGACTTTAGATTGCTCTCTAGGTTTGTCCCATTGAAAACCTAGAATTTGGAGTGAGTGATCAGACAAAGGAAGACTTGGCCTTTTGTTCCAAGGATACGTGCAACATACATGCAACATACGTGCAACACAGAAACAAATCCTGGTTCATCGAATCATGTCTTCAACAAGTAAGTTATTAAATCAGTGTTCTAATTTCATATAAAATGTGCCTTTCTTGGTATGTTTTTCCTACATTTGGTATCAGAGCAGGTTTTATATGTTTTAGGACCTGATTGTTAATTATCTTATGGGTTTTTCAATTCACGTATGGGTTTGTTTTTTCAATTCATATTGCCGTATGAGTTTTTTCAATTCATGTATGGGTTTGTTTTTTCAATTCATATTGCCGTAAGGGTTTTTTCAATTCATGTATGGGTTTGTTTTTCAATTCATATTGCTGTATGGGTTTTTCAATTCATATTACTGTATGGGTTTTTCAATTCATATTACCGTATGAGTTTTTCAATTCATGTATGGATTTGTTTTTCAATTCATATTGCCGTATGGGTTTTTCAATTCATGTATGGGTTTGTCTTTCAATTCCTATTGTCGTATGGGTTTTTCAATGCCTGTATATGGTTTTGAATAATAAAATAAATAAATGTTAAACTGGCTTTGCTGGGATTCAAACATAAGTGCATAGGGAATTATGCAAATGCACGACCACGCACTGATTGTGCTATTATGGTTTTGTTGCGCTAAATGTATATATAAAGGCACGTTAACGTTTTGAATGTGCGTTTTGACTTTTCAAGATTGCTATTATTTATTTATTTATTTATTTTTTCTTCTTTTTTTTTTTCCTTTTCTCTTTTCCTTTTCATTTCTTTGTAAATTTATTGTTAATATATATAAATATATATATTTTTTAAGTTGGATCGTGAAATTAACATGCTTTAATAATTCTTTAACAAACTGTTTAAGTACAAAACATGTTGGGAATGTTGATATATGATTTTGAGCAAGAGAAGATGATGATTCCTGTGCAAGAGTTTTTATGGATTGCTATGAGTCGTTACCACCAAAGTGGAGCCACTTGTATCAGTTCATGGAAGTCTCTTTGTAATTGAGGAATGCTTTTAACCATTGCATGCAGTTACCTGCCCAAAGGGGGTTATTGTGTGTAGTGATTGAAAGTTGATTTGAGATGGAGTTATTGGGGAATATGTTAAACTAAAGGGACTTGTCTGCCCAAAGGAGACAACTTTCTAAACCCAGTGTATACTCATGGATTAACCCATCTGAGGTTTTGGCCCAGGTTATGACCATGGTTTGTGCATTCTGCCCAAAGGAGAATGTGCCATGATATTGACCTCATTATGATAGCTTGTTTGCATTTTGAGCTATATCTTGCCTTGTAATATGTTCTAATGCATTCCTGTTTTGACTTAACAGTGAACTTTTCTGTGAACAATTGTTCTGCTGCTATTGAGATCCTGAATGGATCAAATTATGGGAAATGGAGGCAAGATTTGGAATTCTCTTTAGGAATTCGATCTTGATTTAGCTTTGCGCGAAGACAAGCCTGTGATAAATGAGAATAGTACGCCTGAACAGAAGGAACTTTTGGCTAAGTGGGAGAGGTCTGACAGGTTGAGTCTGATTGCTATCAAGAGGATCGTCTCTGAACATCTTTTGAGTGGTCTTCTAGAGAAAGGGACAGCTAAGGGGTTCTTCACCGCTCTAGGAGAGAGGTACCAAGTATCTGACAACGCTGAGTCTGGATGTCTAATGAAACAGTTAACGGACATGAGATATGACAACATTGGGGGCGTGAGGGAATTCATTATGAAGATGGTTCACATCTAAACCAAACTGAAAGCCCACCAAATTGACCTTAATGAAAAATTCATTGTTGAACATGCCCTAAACTGTCTACCTGCTGATTTCACACAAATTAAAACTGTCCACAATACCATTAGTGAGAAATGGACTGTGAATGACCTCATTACCAAATGTGTTGCTGAAGAAGAGAAACTCAAGAAAGAAAAGAGTGACATAGTCTTATTATCTATCCATGGCAAACCCATTTCTGGTAAGGGAAATTGGAAATATACAAAGAGTACATCTAATGCTTCTCATAGATATCGAGGTTCAGGGAAACCAGGTAAGAGTCAGCATCACAATGTAGGAGGTCCTCAACCAGCTATCTTTAAGAAGAGCATTTGGTGTTTTTGGTGTAAGGAGAAGGGGCATAAGAAAACTGATTGCAGTAAGTTCAAGGCTTGGTTAGAGAACAAGCATAAATCAGGAGGTAATAACTTAGCTTTTATCTGTCTTGAGTCTAATCTAGTTGATGTTTCCATGAATTCTTGGTGGCTTGATAGTGGTTCCACAACCCACATTACTGTGTCTTTACAGGGGTTCAGAAATTTGAGGGAGCCCAGTCCGAGGGAAAGCAAGCTAAGGGTAGGAAATGATATTGAAGTCTTTGTGGAGAAAGTAGGAGATCTCAGCCTAGTTTTAGATTCAAGTTTTGAATTGATTTTGAAGGATATTTTTTATGTACCCTCTTTTAGGAGAAATTTGATTTCCGTTTCTTGTTTAGACAGACTTGGTTTCAATTTTACTTTTGGTGATAGGAAAATAAATATGATGTTGAACTCCCAAATTGTTGGTTATGGATCTTTAGTGGATGATTTATATAAATTATCTTTGGCTTCTGATAGTTTTTCTTCATCTTTAGTTGTTGAGAATTCAGTTGTTAAAAGGTCTAAAGTTGAGGAAAAATCTTTTATGTTGTGGCACAAGCGCTTAGGTCACATTTCTAAGGAAAGGGTTGAGAGGTTGACAAAGACAAATATTCTACCTTCTTTGTTTTTTTGATGATTTGGATCCTTGTATGGATTGCATTAGGGGAAAGTTTACCAAGACCAAAAAGGTAGGTGCAACTAAAAGTTCAGATCTCTTAGAAATTATTCATACAGACATTAGTGGACCCCTGTCTTCTACATTTTGTGGTAACAGGTTTTTCATTACATTCATTGATGATTTTTCTCGATATGGCTATCTTTATTTGATTAAAGAAAAATCTGAAGCTTTTGAGAAATTTAAAATTTTTAAAACTGAAGTGGAAATGCAATTGAGAAACATTATCAAGATTGTAAGATGTGACCGTGGTGGAGAGTATTATGGTAAATATGGTCTCGCAGGGCAACATATGGGACCATTTGCTTTATACTTACAGGATTGTGGAGTAGTTCCACAATACACCATGCCTGGGAGTCCTAAACAAAATGGTGTAGCCGAAAGGCGTAACAGGACACTTAAAGATATGATGAGAAGCATGATGAGTAGATGTAACTTGTCAGAATATCTGTGGGGTGAAGCCTTGAAAATAGCCCTTTATATTCTTAACAGAGTTCCCAGTAAATCTGTTCCCAAAACTCCTTTTGAACTCTAGACAGGAAGAAAACCTAACCTGAACCATCTTCGAGTCTAGGGTTGCCCAGCTGAGGTCAAAATTTATAATCCCTTGCAGAAAAAGACAGATCCCAAGACGAGTCGTTATTTTTTCATTGGATATCCGGATTGCGCTAAAGGATACAGGTTCTTCTATCCTAGTAAGGGGAGTAGAATTGTAGAGTCTATGAACGCTAAATTTCTAGAGCTTGATGTAGCAGATCCTATTGTTCGACCTGATGTGACTGATGTTCTTTCACCTGAGACTGTTTCTTTGCCATTACCTGTTCTTGTTGATAATATTCTGACGATTGAGACTAGGGTCCCAATTGTTCCAGTGGTGACCGAGGTTCAGACTGGGGATATAGCTGGCTCTCAGAATGATGATATACTTGATTCTCCTGCTGTGGTTGAGCTTCCACAACCCATTGAGCCAGTTGCACAGATTCCCTTGAGGAGGTCAACTAGACAGAGGTGACCAGCTATAGGTGATGAGTTTATGGTCTATCTCAGTGAGGATACATATGACATTGGAGATATTGTTGATCCGAAGAGCTATCAGGAAGCTGTATCTTGTTCACAATCAGAAATGTGGAAACGTGCGATGAATGAAGAGATGCAGTCTATGTCAGTCAATGATGTATGGGAACTTATTGAGTTACCTGAGAATTGTAAGGCAATTGGTTGTAAATGAGTTTTCAAAACAAAGAAAGATTCAAAGGGTAACATTGAGAGATTTAAGGCCAGACTAGTGGCAAAGGGTTTCACTCAGAAGGAGGGCATTGACTTTACTGAGACTTTTTCACCTGTATCGACAAAGGATTCCTTTAGGATCATAATGGCTCTTGTAGCTCACTTTGATTTGGAGTTGCACCAAATGGATGTGAAGACTGCTTTTCTGAATGGTGATTTGAGTGAGACAGTATACATGCAGCAACCTGAGGGTTTGCATATTGGTGGTAATAAGGACCTGGTCTGTAAATTGAAAAGGCCAATTTATGGTTTGAAACAAGCTTCCAGGCAGTGGTACTTGAAATTTGATAAAGTGGTGACTTTTATGGGGTTTGAGGAGAATAAGGTTGATCAGTGTATATATCTTAAGGTCAGTGGGAGCAAATTTATCTTTCTTGTGCTATACATGGATGATATATTGCTGGCTTCTAATGACCTCGGCATGCTGCGTGAGACAAAACAGATGTTGACTAGATCTTTTGACATGAAAGACCTTGGTGAGACTTCTTTTGTGCTGGGGATCGAGATTCGTAGAGATAGATCACATCATACACTCGGGTTATCCCAAAAGGCCTACATCGATAGAATCTTAGAGAGATTCAATATGCAAAATTGTAAGCCTGGAGACGTTCTGGTCGTCAAAGATGACAGATTCAATAAGGATCAATGTCCTAAGAATGAGATTGAACAAGTAGAAATGAATAATAGACCTCTTGGTAGTGCTTTGGGTAGTCTCATGTATGCTCAGGTATGCACTAGGCCTGACATCGCTTTCATAGTTGGCGTTCTTGGTAGATACCAGTCAAACCCTGGGAATGATCATTGGATAGCTACTAAGAAGGTAATGAGGTATTTGTAGAGGACCAAAGAGTATATGTGATGCACAATTTTTAGTTTCAAACAAGTCTACAAACTTGATGCGGGATTAATTGTTGCTTTGCGAACCCAAGTGCAGGTTGTCTCAAGTAATATATTTCTCGGGAGTCCGAGGTCGATCCACAGGGAATTGTTGAAGATTAATT
Organism: Ormosia semicastrata; assembly: GCA_029884595.1. Classification (NCBI taxonomy): domain Eukaryota; kingdom Viridiplantae; phylum Streptophyta; class Magnoliopsida; order Fabales; family Fabaceae; genus Ormosia; species Ormosia semicastrata. The sequence continues at coordinate 62,717,116 of JAQQTO010000059.1, forward strand.
AAGGTGAAGTGAATATTTTGTTACTACAATTAAAATTATTTACTTGGGTAAAAAGATTCACTCTTGGTAAATAAAATAAAGGTAAGATTAATTCATTTTATAACTCAATTAGAATCCTCACAACATGGAGGTTCCAATCAGAAAATACAACATTAAAAGTCCATTTAAAATAATATACGTAATTATATTATGTTTCCTAAAAATATTACCACCACTTATAAATAGGTTAAAGCATTCATTGTGCCAATATTTTGTCTACAACAAATCAAGAACTCCTCTTTACAAAGTTGGTTTCTAAATTATAAGAAACAAATTATAATACGTATAATGGTTACTAGAAAAATATAAATCATTTAAGCACAAAAGAAGAATAAATCTAACCTTACTTTATTACCAAGAGCTTCATCCTTTTACCCAAGTAAAATGAAACTTAGTTACTCATAGATAAGAAGAAAGAAAAGAAGAAGAAGAAGAAGAAGAAGAAGAAGAAGAAGAAGAAGAAGAAGAAGAAGAAGAAGAAGAAGAAGAACATGACTTTAATTTAGAACAAAGGTAAATTACTACAAGAAAACCTAGTAACAAAATGACATCATTTTGGTAACTAACACCTAAGTCCCTCAATGATCTGCCAAGGCCTCCTTTTATAGAGGATTAGAGATACAAAATGACAAGGGGGCTGAGTCATTAGTGGTTGGATGAGTGGAAAATGAGTGAAAAATGCCAAATGACTTTAGGTGAGTGGGAAATTATGGAGATTCCTTGTCTCCGAAATCATGTAGCTCTGAAGTCATTGCATTCGTCATTTTTGAATCAAGTGGTTTTCATGAAAGTTTTAGGCCTGGATCTTAGCTTTCAAATGGCTTTGGTTTGAGTCTAATATCATTTCTATAACCCCAGATACGTTCAAATTACTGCACACTGCCCAGGCCCAGTCACAGCTCCTCTATTCTGACTTCCAAGTCCAATATCACCTTCAAGGAGTCCGATTCTGGAAAAGTGTTCAACATGAAAGTTGTAGATATGGGTCTTAGCTATTCAACATCCAAATTTCAGCTCATTTTACAACTTCTAGCCCGAACAATGGCATGAACAGTATACATAAGTCAAGTTGTCAGGAACAGCACTCTAGTTCTTGCTTCAATCCCAATTTGAGTTATCTACTCGTATGATTGGGCCTTTGAGGTCTTCATGAAAGTTATAGAGATCTCTCTTATCTTTCAAATGCCACTAGAATCACCTCCAAATATCACTTACAGCCCAAGATATGACCCAAATACAGAAATAGTGTAAGATATGAATTATGCTAAAAAATTCAATTAAATTCAATTTGAGCCCAAACTTACAAAACATAATAAAACTCAATCAATTAAGTACATAAAGAGTGTAAATGACTAAGAATGAAAGCTTATTAATGTATCAAATATGTGATCATCAAACTCCCCCACACTTAGCTTTTTGCACTCCTGAGCAAAACACATAAGATCACTAAAAAAAAAAAATGAAACAGACTCAAAAGCTAAACATTCTAAAAGACTCAATTTCTAATAATATTTAAAAATGAAGAGTAATCATTCAAGTAATCAAAACATTCATGAGGTAACATATCTTCACTTCTCAAATCAACAAGCAAGGTTATTTGAATTGAAAAGCATGAGTCAAGAATGATAGATTTTCACAAGATTCATTCTCAATCCCTCAAGTGTTTAAAAGGTAGGTATTTCACTCAATTCAACCCATGAAAATTGCACTACCATAAGCTTACTTATCTTCTACTTCTCCACTACTCAGAACACATGTACACACAAATCATGAGGACTTTATTCAAGGTTGTAATGGGGTCAAGGTAAAGGAGAAGGTAATATAGATATGACAAGTTAAACCTCAGAGAATAAAAGAACATGAGAGCTGAGTTCAATTAACAAGTATGAAAATTCATCCCAACTCCACCTAATACAAATTCCCTTTACATATTCTTTTCCTTTCCTTTATTACCTTGTTGACCCTCTTCTTTTTACAATTTTTTTTTGATTGATTTTTTTTTATTTTTTATTTTTTATTTTTTTTTATTTTTTACAAAAAGAACATCATATATACATTTTTTTTAACCATTCTGCACACACACCCCCACACTTGTTCAAGAACTCATCGAATGACAAAACTAATGTTCTCTTATTCTCTAAGGTCAAGTAAGAACATGATTTTTTATTTAAGGCACATAATGAGTTCGAAACAAAGAATAGTCAAATAAGCTCAAAGGGGTTAAGCAATGGGAAATAGGTCATTTCTAATGCTTTATGTTACCAGGAATCAGAGAATTTCCAATAAGTCATAAGAGTGTTTGATATCATATTGAGACAACATACTGCTAAACAAGGCTGGCTATTTGATTAAAGTAGCTATTTCAAGAAAAATGCCTCAATCATATTCATGTATGCATATGAAAATGTAGTCTCAAAAAGAATCAAAGCAAGTTCTAGAGCAACAATTCCATGAGTGAAATTCACACAAGAAAGAAAAGAATGGTACAAATGTTCAATCCATTCATCAATAAGCTCAAAATCTCACAAGGCATAATTCTATCATTCTCAGTCCACCAGTTCAACATCCATAACCAAGCATGTGAATTTTAAGAAAGAAGACAATTTACTCAATTATGCAAATTTTCCTAAATTTGAATTGCTATTTCCACATAAATTAGTTACTACCCTAATTACTCCTTACTCTGCCATTAATTTTTGATGCGTCTCAAGAGTAAATAATTTACTCTTTACTCTGTCATCCTTAATTACTTTTGTTGTTAATAAATTGATGACAAACACAACAAACATATTCACAAACACACTTTTGAAATTTTTTTTTGGTTTTTTTTAATGATAAACACAATAAACATATTAACAAACACACTTCTTAATTTATATTTTTTTTTGGGTTTTTGGGTTTTTTTTTTACAACCATCCTTCCCCCCAACCAGATCACAACATTGTCCTCAATGTCAAAACATAGATAGGAAAAAGGATAGAATATATTACCTGTTGCTGCGATTACTGAAAAGAAAAACCTCACACAAATCAGAAACAAAGTATGATAAATAAAACTAAAGGTTGTAATTATTTAAATAGTTGGAGTGTCTTGGCTGGCTTTCTTTTCATTTTGCTTCCTTCACCACTTCCTTCACCGCTTCCTTCGGACCAATCTATCTGAGCTGTTACTAGATCAGGTTCATAAATAAATGCTTCTAATTTATCAATCAATTCATCAACAGTAGAAGCAGAGATAAGGAGTTATCTTGCTAAAGGTGTGATAAATTTCTATTCCACAGCATGGTCAACAAAAGATAGCAAATTAACAAAGAAATTATTAACATTCAACAAACCTATGAGTTTATGGTGGATGTTCAATTGGGCCCAAGAGACAACTTGAAAGACTTCTTCCAAAGTACCAAAACCACCAGGTAAAACAATGAATGCATCAGAGTTTTCAAGCATTGTTTTCATTCGTCCATGCATAGAGGATACTTGAATTTCCAGTCCAATTGTCTTTCCAACGATGTTCCTTCGAGTTAAAGGTTCAAGAATGACACCTAAAACTTGACCACCTCTTACAAATGCAGAAAGTGATACAGCCCCCATTAACCCAATGCAACCTCCCTCATATACTACACGAATATTCCTCGCAGCAAGTGTTCTACCAACAGTGCTTGCTGCGTTTACAAACTCTAAACCATTCTCATAACTTGTCCCACAAAATACACCAATACTGAGAAATCTACGAACTAAAGAAGAAGCTCCCTCCATTTCTACACTCACTTTCTTTGAATGATTAAGAGTTGCAGAAAAGTAAAGAAAATGGAGTGTTTAAATAGGGAAGAGAATAGAAAAAGTAATAATAACTCCTATACAGGTAGGTTGGCTGGTGTCAGAAAAGTTTGAAATTTAAAAATAATTTTTTTTTGTTTTTTTGTTTTTGTTTTGTTTTTTGTTTTGTTTTGTTTTGTTTTTTTTTTTAACTTCAAGAAAACCATCAGGGTAAAGAAGTCTAGAAACCTAGAAGGATCCCATCAAAGGATCGTCATGTCCAAAACCAAAATTCAACAAAATCATACAAAGATAAAATAATAATAACAAATGATTACATACCTTTATGTACAGGTTTCATGGCAGATCTTTATCTACTTGCGCGTCATGAGTGCGATAATACCAATACGGCTCACCAATACTGGGCATTCTTCTCCCTCCCGCTTGTGGGATATTTTGGATTGAGTTACGACGCCACTAATTAAAGTGCATAAATCGACGGCTACCACCAACGACCACGGCCCGGTGAGAGGTCATTTGAAGAGCCTATGACATTAAATCACGGGATTCGGCTCGGAGGCATTGTCACGCGAGAATGCAAACACGGGACGCTTCTTTCTCGTCCATCAACAAGCGAGCCTTTGGTTAAAACACAGGAATGCTTGCGCGGCTCTCTGCAGAGCATGGCACACGAACCTTATTTACCGACCGGCGTGCGAAGGTCCACTCGAGTCAATGACGGTCCGCCACTCCACCGGGGGTTCTAATCTAATTAAAGACCAAGTACAATAGAAGTTTCGCCTTTTTTTTTTTTTTTTTTTTCTTCTTCTTTTTTTTCTTTTTTTTTTTTTTTTTTTTTTTTTTTTTTTTGAAAATGTACAAGATAATATATACATGTTGTTGTGATTGTGGCTCACATCTTCCTCTGGTTTCACGTTCGAAACGGCTTAAACGCCTTCTATGAGTCGAGGATAAGCTTCCCATCCAATTTTCTTATAAATTGGCAAAAGCTGTCTTTTTGAGTCGATTCCCAAGACTATAACGCTCTTGTTCGTCCTTGAAGAGATTCCACAAACTAAGAAGTTCACGTTGCACAACTCCACAAGAATGCGTCTCAAGAGTCAATAAGATATTATCTAATGACTCTTACTCGATCCATTCTTAATGAAGAATATTTTATCTTCTATTTATAGAAACCATCCCCAAAAGAGTGACATTGCGTGTTGCAATTCCATCGTGCACACTTGTAACAAACTTTCATTCTTTTTGCTCTTCTCCTTTTTGAAAATGAACTTTTACCGAGACCAGGCATGTATGGGACAAATGAATCTAAAGATTCACTGACTAAACGAACATTTGCTTCGATTATCCAGTAGTATATCTTCGGGATGCCCTTATACATTAACAATCTCAGTCTTTCACACCTAGCTTCATAGACTTTTGTTAGAGCATTTAGAGGGAGAGAAGGAAAATGTTTTCTTAGATTTGAGAGAATGACATCCATTTTGAAAGGAGAAGAAATCAGTTATTATGGGAAACTGAAAAATAAACCGACTTGAGAGTCACGGAGTACCGTTATCCGTCATTTGACCGGGAACACAAAGAACTGCAAAAAGAAAGAAACAACATTAAAATAAATTCTACTCATAACAAGGATTAGAAAGAGAAATGGATTCTACCTCAATAACTTGATGTTCCAGAAATGGTTTGAGTCTTTATTCATTAACCTTAAATACAATACCATTCCTAGGATTCTCAATATCTATGGCCCCATAAGAATACACATGTTTGACAATATAAGGACCAATCCACCTAGATCTCAATTTTCCAGAGAATAGGTGAAGGCGAGAATTACAAAGCAGAACTTTTTGACCAATTTCAAAAGTTTTTCTGAAAATTAATTTGTCATGAAAAGCTTTTGTTCTAGCTTTATAAATCTTTAAGTTTTCATATGCATCATTTCTTAATTCCTCAAGTTCATTCAATTGCAATTTGCGTAACTTGGAAGCATCATCAAGACTTAAGTTGAAAGCTTTAATGGCCCAAAATGCTTTATGCTCCAATTCTATAGGCAAATGACAAGGTTTTCCATAAACTAATCGATAGGGAGACATGCCCAAAGATGTTTTAAAAGCAGTACAGTAAGCCCAAAGTGCATCGTTTAGTCTTAAAGACCAATCTTTACGATTTGGGTTAACCATTTTTTCCAAAATTTGTTTAATCTCCCTATTTGCTAATTCAACTTGTCCACTTGTCTGAGGATGATAAGGGGTTACAATTTTGTGGGTAATGCAATATTTTTTCATTAAAGATTCAAATAGTTTATTGCAAAAATGTGTTCCCCCATCACTGATGATAGCTCGAGGAATTCTAAATCGACTCAAAATATTTTCTTTTAAAAATTTTAAAATAGTTTTATAATCATTGTGCCAACATGGAATCGCCTCAATCCATTTTGAGACATAATCAACTGTAATCAAAATGTACACAAATCCAAAAGATGATAGAAATGGACCCATGAAATCAATTCCCCAACAATAAAAAATTTCAATGACAAGGATAGGGTTCAAAGGCATCATATTTCTTTTAGAAATGGACCCCAATTTTTGACAACTTTCACAACTTTTGCAAAAAGTATAAGTGTCCTTGAATAAAGTGGGCCAATAAAATTCACACTTTGCAAGATTTTTCGTAATTTGTTTTCTTTGAAGAAAAATGACCTCCACATGCTTCTGAATGACAAAGTTTAATGACACTACTTACCTCATTGTCAGGTACACATCTCCGAAAGATTTGATCAGGACAATATTTGAACAAATATGGGTCATCCCAAAAGAAATTTTTCACCTCAATCAAAAACTTTTTTCTGTTTTGGTGTGTCCACTGAGGCGGCATCTTACCTGTTACAAGAAAATTGACAATGTTAGCAAACCAAGGTATATAATTGACAAAAAATAAAAATTCATCAGGGAAAGAATCATTGATAGGTGTGCTATCAAAAGATGAGCCTGTTGTCAGCCTTGACAAATGATCTGCAACAATATTTTCAGCTCATTTCTTGTCTTTTATTGTGATGTTAAATTCTTGAAGCAACAAGATCCACCGTATCAACCTAAGTTTGGCATCCTGTTTAGACATTAAATATCTAACAACAGCATGATCAGTGAAAACAACAGTGGATGAACCAATTAAATAAGCTCAAAATTTGTCCAATGCAAAAATTACAGGAAGTAGTTCTTTTTCAGTAGTGGTGTAATTCATTTGTGCATTATTCAAAGTTCGACTTGCGTAATAAATTACATGAGGCTTACCTTCCTTTCTTTGGCCTAAAACAGCGCCAACAGCAAAATCACTAGCATCACACATCAACTCAAAAGGCAAAGACTAGTCAGGAGATTGCATGATAGGAGCAGAAGTCAAAAGACCAATTAATTTTTCAAAAGATTTTTGACAATCTTGAGTCCAATCAAATGGTGTATCTTTTGTTAGAAGATTACATAAAGGTCTAGATATAGCACTAAAGTCCTTTACAAATCTTCTGTAAAATCCTGCATGTCCTAAAAAGGAACGAACTTCTCTGACTGTTTTTGGGAAAGGCCAATGAGCAATTAATTCAACTTTGGCCTTATCAACTTCAATTCCCTTAGAAAATATCACATGACCTAACACTATTCCTGAGGTAACCATGTAATAACATTTTTTCTAATTTAACACAAATCCTTTTTCTTCGTATCTTTTAAGAACTTTTTCCAAATTATCAAGACAATTTTCAAAAGAATTTTCAAAAACTGTCAGATTATCCATGAAAACCTCTAAATAATGCTTAATCATGTCACTGAAAATACTTAGCATGCATCTTTGAAAAGTTACTGGAGCATTACAAAGACCAAAAGACATTCTTCTATATGCAAAAATGCCAAAGGGACAAGTAAAAGTGGTCTTTTCTTGGTCCTCTAATGCAATTGGTATTTGATTATACACTGAATAACCATCAAGAAAATAATAGTAGGGATGTCCTGCTACTCTTTCTAGAATCTGATCAAGAAATGGAAATGGAAAATGGTCTTTCCTAGTGGCTGCATTCAATTTTCTGAAATCAATACACATACGCCAACTAGATGAGACTCGGCTAGGTATTAATTCTCCTTTTTCATTTTCAACCATTGTTATTCCAGATTTCTTAGGCACAACTTGTGTAGGGCTTACCCACTGGCTATCAGAGATAGGATAGATAATTCCAACATCAAGTAATTTAAGAACTCACTCTAACTACCTCTTTCATGTGTGGATTTAATCTTCTTTGAGGTTGTTGAGATGTTTTAGCATTATCCTCTAAATGTATTCTATGTGTACAGATTAATGGATTAATGCCTTTTATATCCTTTAATGTCCATCCAATTGCATTTTTATGCCTTTTAAGTACTTCTATCAACTTACCTTCTTGTTCTTTGGTCAGGGATGAGGAAATTACCACTGGAGAGCTTTGTTCTTCTCCCAAAAATGTGTACTTCAACCCATCAGGTAATGACTTCAGTTCCAGTGTGGGTACTTCTTCATGGGTATCTTCATTCATGGATTTTAGCTCTTGAATCTTGGCTTCCATCCTTTGTATTCCATTTCATGTGTACAGATCAAGCAAAGAGCATATTTCGAAACATCATCATCTAATTGTGTAGTGAATCAAATGAATTAATTAAACAGATTTCTAATGGGTCAGAAGAACTCCTGATTTGAAGATGATCATCTATAATGGCCTCAATCCCTTCAATCTCTTCCTTTTCATCATAAACTTCTTGTGGTTGCTTGCACATATTGAAAACATTAAGCTCCAGTGTCATATTTCCAAAAGTTAGCTTCACCACTCCATTTCTGCAATTTATCAAAGCATTAGATGTTGCTAAAAATGGGCGACCCAAAATAATAGGAACTGACTTAGAACTATCAACCATAGGTTCAGTTTCTAAGACAATAAAATCTACAGGATATATGAATTTATCAACTTGTACCAACACATCTTTTACTATTCCTTTTGGAATTTTAATTGATCTATCAGCAAGTAGAAGAGTTATAGAAGTTAGTTTTAACTCACCAAGGTTGAGTTACTGATAAACTGAATATGGAAGCAAATTAACACTAGCACCAAGATCAAGTAAAGCTCGTTCAATTTTATGTTCACCAATAATGCATGAAACTGTAGGACAACCAGGGTCTTTATATTTCAACTCATTATTGTTTTGAATAATGGAGCTTACCTGTTCAGTCAAAAATGCATTCTTTTTCACATTATGTTTCCTTTTAACAGTGCACAAGTCTTTCAAAAATTTGGCATAACAAGGAATCTGCTTGATAGCATCTAACAAAGGAATATTGACCTTCACTTGTTTAAAGATTTCAAAAATGTCACTGTTATGATTCACTTTACTTGAATTGTTTAATGCTTGAGGAAATGGGGGTGAAGACGAGGGTTTGATCTCCTTTTGGCTAGGTGGCTTATCATCTCCTTCCTCATCTTTGGGAATTGACTCATCATCTTTCTCAAAAAGTTCAGGAATTTATTTTTCAACAACCTTTCCACTCCTAAGAGTTATCACTAAGTTGACTTGATCTATTTTTTGACTTTCTTAACTACCCTCATTTAGGCTAAACTGACCCTTAGGATTTGGTTGAGGTTGAGAGGGAAACTTTCCTTTCTCATGAATGGCAAGTGCAGAAGAAAGTTTAGCAAGAGTGTCTTTTATGTCAATCATGGCTTGAGTGTTTTGACTATTGATGGCCTCTTGTTTTTCCATGAATGCATACAATGTTCCTTCAAGGTTTTTCCTATATGGTGGGACATAGGGTGCATATCCTTGAGGATTTTGAGAATCTTCTTTGTGCCTGAGGAGGTGGTGGTTGCATGAATTGTGGTGGTTGCTATTCCTCCAACCGAAATTCGGGTGATTTCTCCATCCCGGATTGTATGTATCGAAAAAGAAGAAGTAAATGGCTTTTTAAAATTATTCATTGCATTTACTTGCTCATGCACAACTTCTTTAAAAACAGGAATTTTTGGACATTCATTTGTTGAGTGTCCTAATTCATCACAAATGTCACAAATTTCTTCATTTTGCCTGATTTGATTTCTTTTACTTTCCGGATTCCATGGCTTCAACCTTTCTAGCCAAACTAGCAAACCTAGCATTCAGATTTTCTTCTTGACTAAGATGATATTTTCCTTTACTAGCATTTGCAAGGTTTGATCTAATTGAATTTTCAGAAGGATTAGTACCATGCCAAGATTGAGAATTTTCAGCCAAATGATCTAAATAGTCTAAAGCTTCATCAGGTTCTTTATCAAGAAATTCACCATTGCACATTGTTTCCACAAATTGCTTAGTTTCAGGTGTTAACCCTTCATAAAAGAAGCTTAAAGTGCGTCATTTTTCAAAACCATGATGTGGGCAAGAATTCAACAAATCTTTAAAACGTTCCCAACTTTGAAAATATGCTTCATTTGAATTTTGGGAAAAATTTTGGATTTGTCTTTTCAAAGCATTGGTTTTATGTGTTGGAAAAAATTTCTTCAAAAACTCACATTGCATTTCTTACCATGTGCCAATTGATCTTGGTTTCAAAGTGTTAAGCTAAGTTTTTGCTTTGTCTTTCAAAGAAAAAGGAAACAATTTAAGCTTAACAACCTCTTCAGTGCAAGTTTGATAATGAAAAGCAGTACATACTTCCTCAAATTCTTTTAGATGTAAATATGAGCTTTCAGATTCTAAACCATGGAAATTAGGAAGTAAAGAAATCATACCTGGCTTGAATATAAAATTGTTGGCATTGACTGGAAAGATAAAACATGATGGACTAGAATTTCGGGATGGTTACAAATACTCACGCATGGTTCACAACGGTTGATTTTCATGTTCATTATGCACACTTTCGTTTTCAGCCATTGTGCTTAATGTGTGTGATTGTGATTCAAACAAATCAATATGTAAAGTACCTGGATTAACTCTAACCAAAGCTAATTTAATTTAAATCACGATACCAATTAAGCATAAACAAGTAACTTACAAGTATAAAATAAAATGTATAAGATAGCAATATAAACTGTCCATTAAATATTAACAAAGGTGTGGTATAAACCAACCACCAAATAAGTTAATAAGCATAAAAATTAAAAAGTTAGTATATAGATAAATTAAAATGTTAGAAGCGAGAAAAAGTAAAAAGTTAGATGGTGATAAAGTAAAAAGTTAGATAGTTAGTAAGAGAATTAGTAAGTTAGTAAATAAAAAAAATGACAGAAAATAAATAACAAAAAAAATGATAGAAAATAAATACAGAAAATAAAGTACAAAAAAATAAATAAAAGGAGAGTTACCTCCACTAAGTTAAAATGTACAAGAAAATAAAATAGAGAATTACCCCCTGCATGAGAAATTAAAATACAAAAAAAAAATAAAGTGCGGAAAGTAAATTTAAAGAAGAAAAAAAAATAAGTAAAAGGAGAGATTCCCCCACCAAGTTAGTGCATAAAATAAAAGGAGAAGTTCCCCACTAAGTTAGTATGCATAGAAATTAAAAAGGGAGAGGTTCCCCCACTAGTTAGTATGTTAGTATATATACAATTTTTTTTTTACACCAAAAATTCAGTCTTCAAATCAAGTCCCCAGCAACGGCGCCAAAAACTTGATGCACAATTTTTAGTTTCAAACAAGTCTACAAACTTGATGCGAGATTAATTGTTGCTTTGCGAACCCAAGTGCAGGTTGTCTCAAGTAATATATTTCTCGGGAGTCAGAGGTCGATCCACAGGGAATTGTTGAAGATTAATTAAGGTGAAGTGAATATTTTGTTACTACAATTAAAATTATTTACTTGAGTAAAAAGATTCACTCTTGGTAAATAAAATAAAGGTAAGATTAATTCATTTTATAACTCAATTAGAATCCTCGCAACATGGAGGTTCCAATCGGAAAATACAACATTAAAAGTCCATTTAAAATAATATACGTAATTATATTATGTTTCCTAAAAATATTGCCACCACTTATAAATGGGTTAAAGCATTCATTGTGCCAATATTTTGTCTACAACAAATCAAGAACTCCTCTTTACAAAGTTGGTTTCTAAATTATAAGAAATAAATTATAATACGTATAATGGTTACTAGAAAAATATAAATCATTTAAGCACAAGAGAAGAATAAATCTAACCTTACTTTATTACCAAGAGTTTCATCCTTTCACCCAAGTAAAATAAAACTTAGTTACTCATAGATAAGAAAAAAGAAAGAGAGAAGAAGAAGAAGAAGAAGAAGAAGAAGAAGAAGATGACTTTAATTTAGAACAAAGGTAAATTACTACAAGAAAACCTAGTAACAAAATGGCATCATTTTGGTAACTAACACCTAACTTTCTCAATGATCTGCCAAGGCCTCCTTTTATAGAGGATTAGAGATACAAAATGACAAGGGGGCTGAGTCATTAGTGGTTGGATGAGTGGAAAATGAGTGGAAAATGCCAAATGACTTTAGGTGAGTGAGAAATTATGAAGATTCCTTGTCTCCGAAATCATGCAGCTCTGAAGTCATTGCATTCATCATTTTTGAATCAAGTGGTCTTCATGAAAGTTTTAGGCCTGGATCTTAGCTTTCAAATGGCTTTAGTTTGAGTCCAATATCATTTCTATAACTCCAGATACATTCAAATTACTGCACACTGTTCAAGGAGTCCGATTCTGGAAAAGTGTTCAACATGAAAGTTGTAGATATGGGTCTTAGCTATTCAACATCCAAATTTTAGCTCATTTTACAACTTCTAGCCCGAACAATTGCATGAACAGTATACATAAGTCAAGTTGTCAGGAACAGCACTCTAGTTCTTGCTTCAATCCCAATTTGAGTTATCTACTCGTGTGATTGAGCCTTTGAGGTCTTCATGAAAGTTATAGAGATCTCTCTTATCTTTCAAATTCCACTAGAATCACCTCCAAATACCACCTACAGCCCAAGATATGACCCAAATACAGAAACAGTGTAAGATATGAATCATGCTGAAAAATTCAATTAAATCCAATTTGAGCCCAAACTTACAAAACATAATAAAACTCAATCAATTAAGTACATAAAGAGTGTAAATGACTAAGAATGAAAACTTATTAATGTATCAAATATGTGATCATCAATATGCTTGTATATAAGAGAGTTGACAACTTGGAAATCATGGGGTACACAGATTCAGATCTTGGTGGGTGCCCTGATGATAGGAAATCGACTTCTGGATACATCTTTATGATGACTGGGGGTGCGATATCCTGGAAGAGTAAGAAACAAACTCTTGTTGCCTCTTCTACTATGCAAGCAGAGTTCATTGCTTGTTTTGCTGCTACTACTCATGCCATTTGGTTGAGGAATCTTGTGACGGGACTTCGCATTGTGGATTCCATTGCTAGGCCACTTAGGATTTTCTGTGACAACAATGCTGCAGTGTTCTATACAAAGAACAATAAGAATTCTAGTAGTTCTAAGCACTTGGAGCTGAAGTACCTGTCTGTTAGAGATCTTGTGAAAGAAGGTTCTATAGTGGTAGAACACATTGACACAGATTCCATGTTGGCTGATCCCTTAACCAAGGGACTCAGGCCCATTGTTTTCAAAAGACATGTTGAGAACATGGGCATTGTGAGTTCTTTTCATGTGTTTGGTTAGTGAGAGCTTTAGTTTTATGTTATTTCCTCTTTTATGTTGTTAGATTCTTATTTTGAATTTTAGGAAATAATGTATTGATGATATTTTACATTTGATTTGATGAAATAAATGATGAGATGAATTTTATTATAACTTTTTTTTAATGTGTATATCAAATGTGAAATTGTTAGAGCTCGGTGTCTTAGGACTATTGTGCTCGTAGTTGATACCAATTTGGAGCTGAGGCATGATGGTTTAGTGATAAACCATGTAATTTCTCTGGCTTCTATGCATTTGAGAGAAATTAAGGACTGACAAAGAAAATGATCGGTATGGCTATTTAATCACGTTGGCACGTCATTTTCTTGCCACACTCCACATTCATGACTAGTCGATATAATAAGTGATATTTGTAATCATGGAAGGTGTTGCATCAATAAGGGATGCAATTACCGCCATGATTTGGTGTTACATGGCTTTTGTTGGATAGAGTTTTAATTAGGTGTTGTATCTTGAGATCATATGTGTTGTGGCCACAATATGCTATTAGCTCGAGAGTCGTTTTCAAAATATATATATTTTTTAATTGAAAATACACAATTGATTTTGCCCAAGTGGGAGAATGTTAGAATTTTTTTATAAATTCTAGTGGGCTGCAATCAATTGTGACATTTTGTTTTGCTAAACACGAGCTGATATTATGATCCATTGTATGATACTTAAGCCCACTAAAATGTGATTAATTACTAATGGGCTTTGGACACTTGATTTTGATGTGTGTGGGAGACAGTGTGGGCCTAACCACTAGGCCCATAATGGGAGGTGCCTAGGTTTAATAAATAGCGTGGCTAGGTCCCCTTTACCGTCACGTCTTTAGATTGCTCTCTAGGTTTGTCCCATTGAAAACTTAGAATTTGGAGTGAGTGATCAGGCAAAGGAAGACTTGGTCTTTTGTTCCAAGCATACGTGCAACACAGAAGTAAATCCTGGTTCATTGAATCATGTCTTCAACAAATAAGTTATTAAATCAGTGTTCTAATTTCATATAAAATGTGTCTTTCTTGGTATGTTTTTCCTACATAATATACCTTTCATAATTCCTGAAATTCTTGTATAAATATGATACATTCATAATAGGTATATTAGGTCAATAAAAAAATGTAACATATTATTAATTATGATAATTAATTAATAATATGTCATAATAATTAATTATTAATTAATAATGTGATTGACCTAATACACTTAATTTAGGTACTAGTTTATAGAAGATTTTCACTATTGAACTCCTGATATTCTACACCTACTTAACAGATATTGACAAGTAACTATTGTCTGTAGTCTATACGTTTCCTCAGGGTAATCGATGTGCTGACTTAAATGGCAGAGAGGGGTGCAAGTCAAGATTATAAGGTACTGATTTGAGATTTGATAGCAGTCTCTAATACATGTATGTTTCGAGTTTTGGCTGATATAGTGTTGCAACTTGCAAATCAAGTTTATTTGCAAGTGAGTGAATATTGATTCATTTGAACTCAATAGGATTATTATGGGAAATCAAATCAAATAAACCGAACAATTTTTTTAAAGAAAATTTGCAGTTTTTTAAATGTAAAATTGTCTGGAACTTGCAAATCAAGTTTATTTGTTTTTGAATGAAAATTTTAAACAAAAAAAAATCAATTAACTTATGGAGGCTGACTCATTTAACTCAATCATTAATTTTACGAGTCAATTGCAACTAAAATTATGTAGTAAATTAAACGACGTATGAGTATATAGGAGATTTGCGCAAGTGGTTATATTATACTATAATTTTTTTTTGTCTAAAATCTATCTTTATATTAAGAATTTGTATCATGCACATCATACTCATAAAAATTTTATATTAACCAAAAGTTATTTTGTGTTATAATTATACTCAAATGTCAAAATTAATGTACGTATGATATTTTTAAAAATAAATAAATTGATATGCATATCAACCATTGAACACAAACATATTCTTGTTTTTTTTTTTGGTACAGAACATATTCTTGTTGGACAATTGACATGCAATACCTATATAATTACTTATATTTTTTCAATGGTTAGATTAATCAAAATTAATTTCTTTCACTGTTACAATCACAATTGTGCATATACCACTGCACAGATCATCATAATTCTAAAGTGAGTTTAAAAAGTATATATATATATATATGTGTGTGTGTGTGTGTGATAGTCATATAATCAGCATTGTTCCATATTGTGTGTTTACATCTTACATTTTCAAAATAAGAATAATAGTAATAGTAATTTAAAAAAATCGAGAGAGAGATAAAACTAAAACAATGGATATTCATGGTGGGGCCAAGTTGCAGATCACTTGCAGAAGCAGTAGGGAAAGGCATGGGACCAGATCCTTCAGAGGGAATCCACTCCTCACAATGTCTCAACAGTTATTCACAGCATCATCGATTGAGCTCTGTGGACAAAATAATGGCGTGCTCCAATTACATTACCACTAAATTACAATGAAAAAGGTTGAGCCCTGCAAATGGTATTGGTGGGTTCTGGGTACTAATTACCTTACCTTTTTGCTTTTGTAACGGTTGGTTAAGAACCAAGTCTTTCAGCTGTGCACATGAGAAAATGTTCATAAATTAAGAAATAAACTCAAAACTAAGAAAGGAAATTTGATGGCAACTTCAGTTCATCAGTTGTATGCACCACCAAAGTCCATTTTCCAGGTCAAATATCCACTGCTTCACTTTATGCAACGACATCAGCACATACCATCCTACCTTTTTTTTTTAAGTCTCTTTTTTCCCCCCTTAATCAACTAGTTGCATAAATGTTAACAAATCAAAGTAGCTAAATTAGTCAAATGCTTTTTATTTTGGAAAAAGAAAATATCTGAAGGGATATGATGCTGTAGGCTCAAAATGGAAGGAAATAATTGGTTGAAGTCATTAAGATCAGAAAAAGTTTGACTAGACATGGGCAACCTTTTAAGTTTTAATAATAGTGTAGTTACCGTTTGATTAATTATTCGGTGCCTTTACGGTCGTTACTTTGGGTTTAAACTTTAAACTTCCTTTTTGAGCTCATAATCAATTCATTTCTCTGCATTTAAGTTTTTTACTACACAAATACATTTTTGAAAATTTTAAATATAATTAATTATAGTACCTTCTATGGCCTAAGAATTTCTTTTGGGTGAACATAGCCTACGAATTTCTAGCTCAATTAACACCAATTTAAGTTTTTAATATTTAGATATAATAATTAATGATGGGAAAATGATACATGTTCCGGGTGTTAATTTTAGTCTCCCGCGTAGTACCGATAGTGTCACTTAGGATTAAGATTTTGAGTTTTAGTTTTAATTTTAAATTGAAAAAAAACACTTATAACGGATCCGGGCTTTAAAGAGTCGGGATGGCTAGCATGATTCTTAACGATGAGATCAAAAGTTTAATCTTCTCCTAATTACTTGCCTCTCCATTGCAAAAAGAATAAAATTGTAGTAACTGGTAAATTTGAGTACGGGCCAGTGACATATAAGAAAAATAATCCTTAATTAGACTGTCTATAATATATGTTTTTGCTTTTTTTTATAAGATACTTGTTTCTTTTAACTTTTATTATAAGCAAAATAACGCTAAATTTACATACAAGGAGTTCGAATTTCACATTAATAGAATAAAGCAAGATGAGTATACATTATTTATTCAATGAGTTCACAAACAATTTTTCAACTTTTGTATGTGCATCACGTGTGAATGCAAAAAGAGTGTGGGAAAAATCTATTATATAAGTAGGTAATATTTCAAACTAATAATTTTGATTGTTAAGTAAATATTTTATTATCAAATGAAGTAGTAGTTCTATTAATACTTTCAAAATTTTGTTAAGTGATAAATTGTTAATACTCAAATTATATTGTTATATTTCAAGTTGAGACTTTGAGCAAAGATTAGTTCCATACTTAAAAGATGTGAAGACATACTGTGAGTGACAAACTAAAAATATAAAAGTAAAATATTATATATATATATATATATATATAATGACACAGAATAAAAAATACGAGAATAATAATTAATTCATTATTTTAAATTATTTAATGACTCTTAAAATCTGATATATTTTATTATTTAATTATTACATAAATATAACAGGAAAATAATTTTTAAAAATTTGTAAGATGACATATAAAAAAATTTTTTTTATTAATAATAAATATATTTTGCACAGTTTTATTCCACTGTGTGTGAATGAAAAGATAAGATCAAATGTTAAAAAAGAATTCAAAATGACGACTTTCATTATAAATAATGTGATGAAAATAAAGAACAAAGTGATAGAAATAGTGGGATTAGAGAGGCAAGTACCTCATTACGTTTTAAATGGTTGAAGGTGGTTGAAGAGGATGGTTTCTTCTCTTGCGGAAGGAGTGGTGTACTTGCAAGACACTTTGATCCTCAAATTAAAAGTTAGTGTTTGAATTAAGAATAATAAGTGGTTAAACCTCATATTTATATGGCGTGAGATTGTTTATTATAGAAGTAATATATGATGAGATATAATTTTCCTGTGATTAGTAATTATAGGAGATATAATCTAGATTATTTTCATTAAATAATGGATTTTGTTAAGATTTAGTGTTTTTTTAGAAGTTATGCGGATAAGCCCTCTAAATCAAAGCAAGTCGGAGCTGTCATAAGCTGACTAAGTTGGGCCGCTTTTATTGAACCCTAAATCGAAGATATCCGTCGAGAACAAAAACCAAGTATACAAAGGTCATTTCCTTCAAACTTTGAATTATTCTTGGTCCTTTGACATATCACTACTCACTTCATGTTCTTTGGGTCTTAAAATTTCTTAGGTTACCTCTTATTCTGTTTTTTGGTCGTGTCTGCAAATATGTACATTTGAAATAACATAACTTTGACTATGTCTACAAGCAAAGCAATTTTTGACATGCTTTTTAGTTTTTGATGATTAGAATCATTTTATAAAACTCCAAAATAGTAATCATATGAATTGGTGACGAGTGATTTTATCTTTAATTAAATGATATAATTAAAATATTTTTAAAGTTTAATAATGCATATGAAGTGCTATCTGTTCGACGAGTAACAATGCATATATATTTTATCTTTATATATATGAGCTAACTTTTTAATTTATAATTATGCTTTTTAAATTTCCTTTTTATGTTTTTAATTTTTCTGGGTGTTATAATTGCTTTGCAAGAGGTGGGGAACATGCCATTTATGAACGTGGTGTCTGTTTGTCCCAGAATGAATCCTTTTACATTTTCATAGTCCTCTGAAGATAATGTGAAGCCTCGTAAGTTCTGTCCATTTCAGCTCATATAAAAGCAGACACCCAGGGCCCACCCACTCAAATAATTCTTGTCAAATTACATAGTCGCTTCTATTATTTTAGCAAAATCACTGTCTCTCTAATATTCAACACAGTGAACACTACTGTTTAGAGAGAGAGAAAAAAAAGTAACGTACACTTTGAATTTAAAGGGGTAATGATTCAATCATGATGTGGTTATGGTTAAAAAAAGTGGCGTGCGTGCTGTGCAATATGCATCGGCCATTATGTTCACAAGGGCAATAGAGAGGGAGAGAGGGTGGTGTTTCAAATTTTGAAATCAGAGAAAGAGATCAAAAGGTTTCTCTTTTCTTATATGGGTAGGTGGGTTAGAACAATAGAAACAAACTTTAGTACACTTGGCCACGTGGGAGAGATTTCAAGCAAGTAGTTGAGCATCATATGTATATCTCTTCCCAAAGAGTCATAACCAGTTAGCTCAACTAAGCCAACCTGACCCCAAAGGCATATTTGTATTAAAATTATACTTAGCCAAAAGTTCAAATATTAGTTTACTTCTAGAATCCAAGTATCAATTTGTTAAGGTTTATTTTCAAAATAAAATTATGATTAAAAAAAGAAAGAAAGTGAGAGAACAGAATCTCTGTGATATTTGAATGAGGACAAGTGAAACAAATGTCACACTAAATTCCACCTTTGTGAGTATTAATTTAACAAGAACGATAAAGCTTGCAACTTTAGCTTTGGAAAGCCCAACTTAGCAGCCTAAATAGCGCTTTTGCTTGGTTAATTGCTTTCCCTCAACCCCACAAAACGCACTGTTTTCTTTCAGTTAACAGACGAGTATATGCTTTTAATTTTTTTCTATTATCCTTTTTGTTTCTGTAATTTATTTTTATATACATTGACTTTGGCTTTCGAAATTGGGCTACATACTTCTAGATACGCAATTAATTAAACAATGCAGAGGTTGATAGCTATATAAAAAGTTAATAAATTAAAAAAAACCCCGATTTATTTTTTAAAAAAATGAGAAAAAGAATTGGTACTACTAGTAAATATCCTTTTTAAAAATTTAACATGTAGAGAATGTCTTGGGCATCAATTTCTCTCACTTTTACTCTTTGGTGGTCACCGCCGTAAGGACAACGGAGCTTGGACTTCTATAAACATGGGACTTATTTAGTGTTTCATTTATTATGTGTGTGTTTGTGTTTTAAATATTATGGAAAGGACAAGTATCAAGGTTTTGACTAATGATACCAAGTTATTTTTGTGAGTTGAACAACGTTCTCCTCGTGTCTGCAACACAGTGTTCACAAGCATTTATCGTCCCAGCACACTGTGTGTGCATGAACATGAGGACGAGTCATTTATTGTGTCTATTTATTTTATCTTGCATTAGAATGCATTCATAGAAGTTTTTTTTATGTGTATAAATTTATCACGTCATATTTA
The DNA here is from genome assembly GCA_029884595.1 of Ormosia semicastrata. Taxonomy (NCBI): domain Eukaryota; kingdom Viridiplantae; phylum Streptophyta; class Magnoliopsida; order Fabales; family Fabaceae; genus Ormosia; species Ormosia semicastrata. Next base: position 62,737,378 of record JAQQTO010000059.1, read on the forward strand.
CATATAAAAAATAAAATATTAAAAATTAAGAATGAACAAATCTCATTAAATTTATTCATTACAAAAAATTATTATCTTTCTCTGACTTTTTTATTTTTGTGTGTAAATATAATGAGTCTATATGCACACAAGAATATTTCGCATCCATATACTCAATATGAATTCTATTGCTCGTTGTTCATTGTCATTCATGATGCATGAAGTAAATTTAAATACTTATGACTGTCATTCATCAAGATCGAGAAGCAAATTTACTGGCCTCCTCCCTCGCCAAACATTACTCCTCTTCCCGAATCAGTTTTAAGCAATTTTTTTTTTTTCAAATGTTGGATCTAGTGAATTAATAATTAAACTTTTCTATAGTTTGTCAATGAATTTAAACTCGATACCATAATGTGAAGAGAAAACTCCTTATCATATGAGTCAACATTTGTTAATTAGTTACATCTGTTTTAAGTCATGATGAATTAGGGTTTACAAAAGTAGCTAAGTTGATATCAATATATAGATCAAAAAATTGTTTTTGCCTACTTAAAAGAAAAAAATGAGACTTTCTAAATCCATTCATCATAAAAATTATCTTCTCTCTCTATTTTTTTTATAAATGTGTATAAAAATAATGTGGTATAATTATATCTAACCAAATCAAAAAATTGTTTTTGCCTACTTAAAAGTGAATTGATATAAATAAAACATGTACATAGCAGTTTAAAATCACGAATGGCAGGGATTTCAAGTAAAAACTAGTCAAATCTATCCATAATTAACTTGTAGATATTTCTAGTCCATTGCTGATGCATGCATGATGCATCAACCAATAAGGAAGAAAACAAACTTCGATTCTTATATTTGAGAATATTCATTAAAGAAACAATGTATACATGTAGCATCCAAATGATTCATACAATAATTCAGAGTGAATGCAGAAAAATTACCAACGTGCTGGTACGAAGAAGTTTAAAAGAAAAGGAGGAGAATCTCATATCAAATCTAAACAACGAGTGGTGATGGTAAATGAATATTCCCTTTAACCCCCCATGCAATAAGAACAATCTGAGACCAGAAAAGTGGGATTCGCGGTTTTCTACTTGTAACCCAACAACACTACCATTCACTACTCTTTCACACACGCAAAGGTAAAACATAGTTCACAAGATCACAAGGGGGTAAAAGAGCACATAGATAGATAGATAGGTAGATAGGGAAAACATCAGACTCCATTATTCGAATGAGTTGAGTAACCAGTTACCACAAACAAAATAATCTACTCTTTCTCTGTAACACTTACACACTAATCATACGTCTACAGTCTACTTATCCCACAATATCCGTTCACGTGCCTTGGTATTATTTTGGCGTCTTACTCAGTTAACCTTATTTCTTAGCATCCCATTTTCCAAAAATGACCATGTACTTGATTATGTAATTACTCTCCCACTAGAGTGAGAAATTCTCGGATGGAATTTCAATTCCAACCTTAGAGGCATGCATATTAATAATCTCTGACATGTATGAAGTTGTGTGGGTAACGTTCTCCTTCCGAGTCCCACTCCTACTCAGCCTAATCCACCACTGCAGCCTTTTCCAACTTACCTGCACTGCACACATCTCACTCCCCGTCTCCCACATCATTATTGAACTGTCACTATGAAAATTTAATGCCAGTTTGCCTCTGCTACTGGAGGAAAGGAATATATGCATCTTTCTATCTGATGGTAACTTCATTTCCCAAACCGAAAGAGGGTCCAAAGAAGACGATAAAATAGAGGGGCAAAATGGATAGCAAAGTAATTACAGAGGTTGACAGTGAGCATATTTATGTTAGCATAAAATTTTGTAAGCTTATTCCTTTAAAAATGAATTTATAATTAATTAATGAGGTATAAGTAATTTATATTGTTTCTTTTGTTTTTTTTATCTGAACTAATTTATATTGTTTCAATAATATATTGAAAAGATTTAATAGAGTTATATTTTCGACTTCAACATTACACCGTAGAATTAAAATTAAAACCAGTGTAAGTTGAGCTAGAAGCTTATTAACTAATGAAATATGCTTCAAATCAATATAAAAAAGCCACTTTAAATCGTAATAATTAAGAAGGCCACCTTGATAAGATCAAATTATGCAAATATAAAAGTTTTTATGCTTAATTAATGTTGTTGTTTTCTCACTTTTTTTTTGTACCTTTGACGAAAATATATCCATAGAGGCATTGTTATCAGACTAATCCCTCAATTAAGAGGCTCTCCTAACAATTAAATTTTTTTGGTCTTTGACGAAATAGATATCCTTACAAGTATTGCTATAATATTAACTCATCGAACACTATAACGATTATATGGTCTCCTAACAATTGTCTTCTTTAAGATATTATTTTGTCACTTAATTGTATAGCAACTATTAACTAATAGAAAATGAGCATGTTAAAAAAGCCAAACTTTACCTTAAATTTGTTTTATGAAATAATTATTATGTTTGGGTAAAAAGAGTACGATTGTATCCCAATTATAAAGATAGATTGAACCTTTGATATGTAAATTTATTTTGCCCTCAATCAAAATTTTTTAATCATTCTATACCTATTTTAGTAATTTAATGCGTAACCCACTTTTTTATATCATTCAAGCAGATTTTAAGCTTTTACAACTAATCTAATTTGATATTTTTAAAAGTCTCGAATGATAATGAAAGTTTATTTAAAGTCATATGCTTCAACTAAACTAAATCCACTTTAAATCATAATAATTAAGAAGACACCTTTTAAATAATTAATGTTGTTGTTTTCTCACTTTTTTTTTGTACCTTTGACAAAAATATCTCCTTAGAGACATTGTTATCAGACATTGTTATCAAACTAATCCCCCAATTAAGAGGCTCTCCTAACAATTAAATTTTTTTGGTCTTTGACCAGATAGATATCCCTACAAGTATTGCTATAATATTAACTCATCGATCAATTGTCTTCTTTAAGATATTATTTTGTCACTTAATTGTCTATTATGTCAAGTATAAATTGTTGTCAGACTTATTCTTAGTTTAACTTTGAACCTAGTATGTGAGCCTATAATATGTCAATTTTTAATCACCATACATTTAGTTAAGCTAACATACTTAAGTCTTAAAATAGGCTAACGAGCCTACTTAAAGCTAATAGGTCTTTGTTATAATTTAACACTTACTTTCTAATCAAGCTTTAAAATGTTTACTTAAACTAATAGACATTTTTATACTTAACACTCACCTTCTAATTTTATACTTTTTTACTCTAGTCGATGTGGGACTTAGAGATATATCAAGTTACAAAATTATTAGAGGCATATATCTCCAAGTCCCATATCGACTAAAGATCAGAGTAAGAAAGTAGTGAGCATTTATAAAAGTAGGAGATGAGTGTTAACTTATAATTTTCATTCTAATAAATATATTACATTAAATATATTAATAAATATATTATTTCTATTCTAACTTATTAACTTAAGTTTTAGTTATTGACTTTTATTAAAATTTAATTAAAAATATATTAATATATTATAATAAATTAATAATTATAATTATTATAATAATATATATTATATTATATATAGATAAAAAAGTGTCAGTAGCCATCTATCAAACTTAAAAGAACTATTAGATGACTTGAGGCCTGACCTTTTTAGTTAAATAAACTTTTAAAAAAGTCTTAACCTAACTTGTTTAGCAAACAGACCAGGTCAAGTTAGGCCTCAAGCAGGTCAGGCCATAGGCCCCTGACGGGCAGCCTGACCTATTTTTACTCCTAGCATCTATTTACTTCTTTATTTATTTATTTTTCGCTTACAAAAAAAAGTGAATAAAACAAAGAACAAGAGCTATATTAACTATACTAATTACTTTGAGTAGTCTCCAATAAATATTGATATGAATTCCTTAATACCAATATGGATGACTTGTTGTCGATCAGACAAAAAAAGTAAATTAATCAAAGTGTACATAAATTAGATTGAACATCATCTAACCATAATTGAAAAAAAGTCATCCTTACCAAAAATTTTTTTTGCATTTGAGCTAATTTTGCCTTCTCTCTACTGCATTTTTTAAAGTAAATCTCTATAATTTAAAAAAACTACTCTCTCTTTTTTTCATGTCTTTTAAGGTTTTTGCATATGAATTAAGGACGCCATTAAATAATTTCAAATTAAGTGAAATATAGGTTATCATGACTAAATTATCCTTTATCACTCCATTAAATATTTTCTGTCTCCTCAACTCACCATTTCTATTACTCCATTAATATGTGTAGTTATTAGGTTTAATGGAGACAATAAAAAGTGGAATAAAATTGAAAAAAAATTTAATTAATGCATTTTTAAAATTCTCAAATAATAAATAAATTGAGACAATTTATTTGTTATTTGAAATGGAAAGTAAGCTATCAGTATGGACTGGCAGTGAGTAGTGATGGTAGGAAAGGAGGTCTTGGAATTCTGTGGAAAGATGATATTGATTTATCTATCACAAGCTACAACAGTCGCTACATGTATGTTATATTTAATAGGGGAAGAGATGATGAGGAATGAAGATTCACTCTCTTTTATAGGGATCATATTGTTGCTGACAGACATATCTCTTGACAACAAATAAAGAATCTTTGTGATGGTTCATATAGGCCTTGGCTCAGTGGGGAAACTTCAACGAAATTCTACATGTTAGTGAGAAAATTGGAGATGCAAGGTCGAATAGGTAGATTGAAGCTTTCAGGGATTGTATTGATTTTTATGGTTTCCACGAACTTGGTTTTTCCAGATACCATACACATGGAATAATGGTCGGAAAGGTCATCAAAATGTCCAAGTGAGATTGGATATATTCTTGGATAAATCTTCTTGGATTTCAAGACATTAATCTGCACAGATTATCCATTTATTTTGTTCCCATTCTAATCATTCTCCTTTGTTAATTTATTTGGAAGGGTATAAGGTGGGGTCACAAGTTATCCATTTATCCATCAATCTGCACAAGTTATCAATTTATTTTCTTCCCATTCTCCTTTGCTAACAAGTTGAATTTATTATCTGAGAATCTCATAGTGCTTTTGTGCGGAATTGCCAAATCATGGATAACATCCTTATTGCTTACGAGCTTGTCCATGCTCTAAGAAGAAAGAGATCTGGAAAAAAAGGTTACTTTACCATGAAGCTTGACATTAGTAAAGCCTATGACAGAGTAAATTGACCTTTCTTGGAAGCCATAATGAGAAAGATGGAGTACTCTAAGGGTTAGATTGCAAGGATCATGTAATGTGTCTAAACAAATTCCTATTTTGTTTTGCTAAATGGGGTTCCCAGTGAAAACTTAAAGCCTCAATGGGGTCTTAGGCAGGGTGAACCTCTGTCACTATATTTATTTGTCTTATGTACAAAGGGTTTATCTTCTCTCCTTTATAAAGCAGAACAACAGATATCTCTAACTAGTTTACAAGTATGTAGAGTTGCATCAATGGTTAACCATATTTTCTTTGTAGATGACAGTTTGGTTTTTTCAAAAGCCTCATTGGAAGATTGTCAAGTGTTCCTAGATAGTTTGATTTTATATGGTCAAGCATCTGGCCAGCAAGTTAATTTTGAAAAATCTTTTATTCTATTCAGTCCAAATGTGGACGCATCCATGAAGAAGAGTATCCGTCAAGCTTGTAATGTTCAAAATGTTGCTTTCTTTGGAAAATATCTTGGTTTGCCTACAATGGTGGAGAGGACAAAAAATTATTCAATGCAATCCTTGAAGGACTGTGTTTGGAAGAGACTCAGGGCTTGTTTGGGAAAGCTAAAAATTATAGATTATACTGATAATCGATTATTGTTATAATCGATTATAATCGATTATTGTTATAATCGATTATAATCGATTCATTTTTATGTTTGGATGCATTAGTTGTAAAGTGATTTTAAGCTAATATGATTCGTTTGGATGATATAAAAAAGAATCACTTTTATATATTAAATTACTAAAATAGATATAGAATGATTAAAAAAATTATTTGATTGAGGACAAAATAGTATTTACGTATCAAAGTGTAATAAATAATCTATAAGTTAAAATCATAAGCTTCAATCTTTAGCTTATGATTATTAGCTAAAAAAAAGCTTTTATTTTACATTGAATTTCGTGTAAAAGCTTTTTTTAAAAATAATCTTTTTACCCAAACATAATAATTATTTCACAAAACAGCTTAATCCTCCAAAAATAGCTGAATCTTTCCCAAACATGCTCTCCATAAGGGCTTGTTTGGGAAAGTTAAAAATTATAGATTATGCTGATAATCGATTATTGTTATAATCGATTATAATCGATTCATTTTTATGTTTGGATGCATTAGCTGTAAAGTGATTTTAAGCTAATATGATTCGTTTGGATGATATAAAAAAGAATCGTTTTTATGCATTAAATTACTAAACTATGTATAGAATGATTAAAAAAAGTATTTGATTGAGGACAAAATAGTATTTACATATCAAAGTGTAAGAAATAATCTATAAGCTAAAATCATAAGCTTCAATCTTCAGCTTATGATTATTAGCTGTAAAAAACTTTTTTTTCATTGAATTTCGTGTAAAAGCTTTTTTAGAAAATAATCTTTTTACTCAAACATAATAATTATTTCACAAAATAGCTTAATCCTCCAAAAAAAGCTGTTTGGGAAAGAATTAATCTTTTCCAAACATGCTCTAAGTGGAAAGAAAAGCTTTTGTCAGAGGGAGGTAAGGAGATTCTCATTAAGGCGGTTGCCTAAGCCATCCCCACTTATAGCATGTCTTGTTTTAGAGTTCCCCTCTCCCTTTGAAAGGAACTTGAGAGCATGATGTGTAAATTTTGGTGGGGCAACCAATCGGATGAAAGGAAAATCCATTAGATTGGTTGGAAAAAAATTATACTAGCCTAAACATACTGGGAGAATGGGTTTTAGTGATCTTCATCACTTTAATTTGGCTATGTTAACTAAAAAAAGATGGAAACTTTTACATAATCAAGATTCTCTTGTGGCAAGGATCTTAAGAGCTAGATACTACCTGACTGCGAATTTGTTAAATGCTCATAGAGGAGCCAACCCCTCTTTTACTTAGAGAAGCTTAATGGAAGGCAGAGATGTACTGCAATCTGGAACTTGATGGAGAGTAGGAGATGGCCACTCTATAAATATATGGGGTGATCCTTGGATCCCTTCCCTTCCTTTGTTTACTGTACTGGATTTTGAGCACCCTCATGATTTCTTGTAAAAGATTGCTCAACTGATTTGTGATGAGCCTAGGAGGTGGAATGAGAATATCGTGTAGGAGGTTTTTTATATTGAGGATGCTACCATAATCAGAGCTAATCCTTTGGGTCATGAGCAGATTCAGGACTCCTTGTATTGCTTCTATAATCAGCATGGGATATTTTCAGTTAAAAGTACTTATAGGTTGGCCTAGCAGAGGTGCATCCAAACCAAGATTGAGAAGAATGCTTCTAGATATGATAAATATTAGGTTCTGGTTTCCTTTGAATCTTTATGGAAGAAATTGTAAAGATTGAAAATACAACCAAAACTGAAAGGTTTTTTTATGGAGGATCTACAGGGATATTATTCCTACTAAATCAAGATTGTTGATCAAAGGTGTGCAGGTCGCAGGCGGGTGTTATCTTTGTGGTTTTCCTGAGGAAATGTTGGATCACTTGCTGCTGAAGAGCCCTTATACCTCTAATGCTCTATTGGTAGCGGATTCTTCGATTTTGATGAGAGATGACCGTGAAGAGTCTTGGCTGCTTCGTATCAACAAATCTTTGTCTATTAGCCTGAATGCGGACCAACTAGAGAAAGTTGTGCAAGTTTGGTACAATATATGGTTTAATAGGAACCAAGTTTGGAAGGGTAATGGCCTGCGCCCCTCACATGAGCTTGCATTACTAGAAATTTCAGATTTAGAGATGAAAAAATTCTGTCTCTAAATGTACAAAATTTTGTCTCTAAATATTTAGAGACGGAATTAGAGACAGAAATTGATACGTCTCTAAAAATGGCGTCTCTGATTGTTAGAGACGAAAAATTTAATTGTCTCTAATTTAGAGACAGATTTTTTCCATATCTAAATTTTAAAATTCCATCGTTATTTAGTTATAAGATTTGTTTGTTCTTTAATTAGAGATGAAAAAATTTCGTCTCTATTAATCCATTTCTAATATTTTAAAAAATATTTTAAAAAAAACATCTAGTTGGGATTTGTTGCAACTAGACACCTTCATTTTTTTTTAAAAAAAATTCTATTTTCCTATACATATAATTATCCAAAATCAAAATTTACCAAAAATCACAATAAATCATTAATCATTACACTTATCCAAGTAACTATAAAAGATATCAAAATAGTTGAAAGTATATGAAGTAGTTACAATATCTTATGCATACCATGAATTGCTATTACATTTTACAAGTAGACTTCTCTCTAACTTATACAATTACAAGTAATGCAACTCAAAGTTAAATAAAAAAAAATCATGTCACTTACCCTAGTGCTAAAGCACCAGACCACTGAAGCAAGAAATCAAGAATAGCTGATGCAAAAATCACCAAAGTGTTTCTGAAGTTCCAATCAAAGTAACATAACAGCCAAGAAAATCAAAGTAAAAGGTGTTGTTTTCCACATCAGCTTGTTGATCAATCCACAAATTACACTAGAAAAAGAAATTCTCTAATGCAAATCAGCACCAAGAATTGGGAGGAGAGATAGGGGTGGTAAAATATAAAGATGTAATAAATTACTCACGACAAAGTTGTCCAGTTCTCTTGCTGCTACAGTCTAGACCAGAGGATTTTGTTTATTGTTGTACTATTTAGACGCACCCAATGTAGATCAATGTTTGTTATGTTGATTGAGACTGCTAATAGCAAGCTCGTTGCATTCACTAGGACCCTCACAAATAGTTACCTTTTTAGGAACAAAGATAGGATTAAATGATGGGAAGATGCCTGTAAAGTTAGGAGATAGAATCAACGTGAATAATGCAAAATCAAAGTGGACACAAACACACACAATTGAGGAAATTATACTCATAGCAAAAAAATAACTGAGGTGGGGGGAATTTCAAGCTTTGTGTAGTCTGGAAGTAAATGAGGCGACCTAACCAACCTATTGGACAAGGACCTGCAATTGGATCAAGAGAATTTCATACTTTGCTTCTCTAAATTCCACATAAAATTTTCTAAGAGAATATGCTTAGACTTCAATCAAAGTTTATTTTTGTGATCAAGAGGAAATATAATATATATAACTTAACATAATCAAATTTCTTAGATCAAAATTAAATTGATTGTAATTTGAGATGACATTTAATGTTGAGTTGATGTAGAATAATGAGAAAGACACATAGCAGGTCTAAGAGATGTCTTTCCTATATGTACAACATCTATGACTTTGGTCCATAGCTAAAAAGAATAACACCCCTACTTTAAGCAATTGATTGCAAGGACCTGGGATTTGATTTGTAAAGAATAAAGCAAAAGAAAAAAAAAAGAAAATTGATGTCACTTGGCTCTGAATGTAGCAGCAGCAAAACAAGGAAGTAAAAGGAATAACTATATTTTTGAAAACAAATAGAAAACTTAAAAAAATATACAGTACCAAATTATGCATCTCCAACTGCAACAACACCGGTAAAAATATGCCTCTAAGTACTTTGTTGACAACGGTTCCTTGAAGGTGTTGACACATGAGATAATAGAAATGGTTCCTCCTCAATAGCTTCCTCAAATTCTAGAAAACCAACACATTGTGAAGGGGCTGCCTTCAGTATGCATCTTCTCTCTCTGGAATTCTCTGTATAAGGGTGATGAGCGATGTCGTACTCACCTCAAAATATACTAGGATTTAAATGGAATATAGCATAGTGCATAACCTAGGTCATCTCCCAAGGATCAATTCGGATTTCTTAAGTATATTAGAAGTTATCAATAAGTAGGGGGTTTTGTTCATTAAGTAACAGAGTGCAAATTCAACAGTAATTAGGAATAAATTCGAAACTGAAAACACCAATCCAAGGTCTTCAATTCAAGTGGCAGAGTTAATCATAGTTTAAAGAGAGTAGAATTCTTTATGCAATTACCTCTGTTAATTCGGATTCAACTAGATAATCACTTAGAATTTGATCAACTAAAACAGAATCACAATCGCAATTCTTGATTAAGATTAAATTAAACACAATTTCGAATTAACATAGATTACCAATCGATGATTTATTATCCATTAAATTCAGATTAATCAATCCAAATCTATCTTCAATTTCGAAAACATAATCATAAATCAATTGAAGAAGGAGAAGAGTAAAGAACACAATCAGAAATCACAAATAAATAAAAGAACTCAAAACTCTAACCACAATCATTGAATTCCTTGGATTGATTGGATCTTTAGCTTTCCATGGCCATCACCATTGAAAAGATATAGAGAAAGAGAAAACGAAAATAGAGAAAACGAAAAAAGAGAAAAGGTTTCTTGATTCAAATCGTAAAACTCAAAAATAAGGATTCAAAAAGAGGTACTTTTAGTATTCTGCCTTAACCTATTTGTAAGTGAAAATTCTTCTGTAATTCCTAATCTACCCATAGGCCAAACTATAGCCCTTTGAATAAGCTTTTCAGAGACATATAATTTGCCTTATTTGGGCTTAAATTGAGAAAGTTAAGCCCAAATCAGTGAGGGAAGGTCCAAGTTTTATGACAGCAACAGCATCCTAACTTTGAGGCTCAATTTTGTCCTGAATTCAGCTGAATTAGAAAAATTGCATTAGACACAAAATTATGTATCTTCGTCTCAGCTTTCAGGGGACACCAAGATCATCCAAATGTGACATTTGTAGTACAAGATATGGCCTGTACAAGACAGAAAGGTCAAAATGAGTTAAATTCTGAAAATTAATAAAGCTTTTACAACTAAGCTCAATGAGGCCCAATCATCTAAAACTCACCCACAAACATAATATTAGATACAATTATCATCAATTGGGCTAAATATAAAGTAATAACGAATGCCTCAAAATTGATTGATCAAAGGGATTCTCAGACTTGTTCATCATTCTCATCCTTTTAGAATGATGTACAAGAAAATCTCCTCCTTTACCCAAGTCATAGTCAATTTCATCATTTTGGTAGCCCTCCTAAAAAACATGAAGATCACTTTGACTGCTTTGCTGGATAGGAACAATGCTTTGGTTGTTATCCAGCAATTCATCCTCCCACACTTGGAAACTGCAAGATCCATGGTTTTGTGTGACATTAAGTAGATATAAGCAAAAATAAATAGATCACTATGGACCAATACATACAAATTCTACAGAAGGGGGAATCCAGAAAATCTAAGATAACTAGAAATGATAGTTACTATATAGTCTGTTAGAAAAATCTGCTAAATTCTCATATATTTTTACCACATTAAAAAAACTAATTCTTACCAATTATCTTTGTCAATATGATATTTACATTACCATCATTAGAAAATCCAATCCACCCCCTCTCTTTAAAAATACCCATTTCACAATTCCAATAAGACATATCAGATAGTTTAGAAGCATACAAAAATTCCCCTTTTGTTACTAAATGATATGATCCAAGTTGGATGCATATTATTTTTACTGATCGTTCTTGAGTTGATTTCGTGTTTTAAAGAATAAAACAATAAAGGATGAATAGTAATATAAATAGTAACATGAACAGTGCTGTGAACAGTGCCATGAACAGTAAAAAAAGATGGGAAAAGAAAAGAAATGAGAGGAAGAAGACGCCACACTCTTAGAGAGTGATAAGTCAAGTGAAGATTCGCCACAAAGGCTTCCTTACCTTTGATAAGAACCAAGATGGCTCAACCAAGAACCAAAGAGAATGAAATTCTCACAAATGGATTCAATCCAAATTCAACATCCAAGAGTCCCCCCATTCATGTTTTAGGCGCATACTTATAAGAAAATAGGGTGCATAGAATACGCATACAAAATGGTCATCATAATGTGACAAATTTTCCATAAAAAGTAATAACTAATCCATTAAGTGGCTAATTAAAACATTAATTAAAAAATAAGAGTTACCTAGGTATGGAAGCCAAAGGTTACCCTCCAAAAACGTGCACTATTCATCCTTCATAGTTTATTACACTTTATTTAATAGAAATAAATTAGAAAATGCTACTTTAGAGAAGTGGACGTCCAAGCCATCATCGGTTTTCAAGTTGGATGAGATAAGTGACTAATTTGAGTTCCACTCCATCAAGACTTGAATTTGGGTTTGCTTCAATTAAAGTTGTCACCATTTGATTTAGGACTTCTTGGGCTTTAATTTCTTGATCCTAGCTCTTATCATAGGTCCACCAAGTCCTTGTAGTGCTCCTTGATCCATATTCCTTAGTGAGCTCACATCACTAAACATAGTAATTTAGAGGCATTAAAAAAATCCTTTTTTTGGTACTAAACATCAAATCATTCCCTAAAAAACCAATATCTCACAACACATAAAAGTTAAAACCATAGAAATTACTCAGAAGCACACACGCTTGTGTTGATTCCACACTTACAAAGAGTCCTCAACTACACAATGTTATCAAAATCAACCAACAACTTGTCATTCTCCACGAAAAAAAAAACTCTGTTAATTCATTAATTCAAGCTAAGCATTTCAATTTTAATAAGAAAATGCACACCATACAATTGCATACCTCTTTAACAGGGCAAGCAAAATAGTATTTACCCATCTCTATTCTCTTCTCCTTTTGACACACTCCTGCACCGCATTTACACTCAAGATACTTATACGGCGGAGGCCGAAAGTCACTTTCATCAATCCCAACATCGCACCATTTCACAAAGTCTCTACATGTTTTCCCCTAAAATTAAAAATACAAAGGAAACTATCATGAAAATCAATGCACCGCCTAGGGGCTGGTTTATTAAAAACAATTGAAGCCATTAAAATGAAATACACCATGAAATGAAACTTGACCCAGGCTTAGGAACATGGAGTGACAGATTTTGAGTGTAGGGTTTGAAGTAGTCGTGATCAATGAAGAGGTTGTCCATGCATGGAAGGGTAGGGTTTGGGAGAGTAGGAAGCGAGCAAGGGACTTGCAGAGACAGAGAGTGGAGAGAGAAACAAGAGCAATAAAAGTGGGTTGGTTTCAGCAGCACGGAAGACGAGCTGAGATGGAGATAAGAGGACGAGCTGAGAGATGGAGATGAGAGAACGAGGTTGAGCGGGAGCGAGATAATTGGGTTTCGAGTTGGAAATAAGGATGTAGGTTGAAATATTAGAGACGGAAACACTCGTTTCATATCTTTAAAAAAAATATTAATTATTTATATATATATATATATATATATATATATATATATATATATATATATATATATAATTCGAGACTTTAACGCATCCATCTCTAATATATTTAACTTTTTAAAAACATTTATTTGACTAAATATAGATAGAATTAGAGACGAAAAATTCAAAGACGGATAAATTTCGTCTCTAAATATATTTGACTTTTTAAAACATCACGTTGACTGAATAGAGACAGAATTAGAAATGAAAAAATCTGAGACGGGTAAATTCTGTCTCTAAATTCTATCTCGAATTATATTTGACTTTAAATTAACTAAATAGAGACAAAATTAAAGATGAAAAATTATGAGACGGATCAATTCCTTCTCTAAATTATGTCTCTAGGTTTTAAATTTTATTTTTCCTCTTTAATTCATTAAATCCGTCTCTGTTTTCATCTTCATTAGAGATGAGATTTTTTCTATCTCTAAATTTTGTTTCTAAATCGGATTTTTTTAATAATGTTGGTTCAACTGCTATATTAGTTTGCGCTTCCTATAAGCAAGCTCAAGATCCGATAGTGAATTTGGGATTATCCCACTGTGACCAGTCAGCTTGGAGTATACCATCTGAAAATATGTATAAATTGAATGTGGATGCATCAGCTTCAGTGGAAAATAATAGATTGGGAATTGGGATTGTTATGAGGGATTGGCAGGGTTTCTTTATGGCAGGGAAAACTCACCAGATGCATGGCACCTTTGAAGCACATGGAGGTGAACTTTTGGCAGCAACAGAAGGTTGCTCTTTGCTTGGGAAATGGGATTTCGAAACATCCACTTGGAGGAGGATGCAAATAATGTCTATTCTCGTATTTTGGAAGGAAAGGAAGATTTATCATATAATGTTATTATTCTCATAGACATCTTTTCTTTTTTTTTTTTGCCTTCTTGGTTTGATCGATTTGGCTATAATTCGGTTGCTAAATCATGTAATAAGGTTACAGATGCTCTAACTCACTCTGCAAGAGAGAATGATTATTGTGTGTGACTAGAAGATTTGTGACTTTTATTGTTCCTATGCTTTGTGATTATAGCTGTCAAAATGTGTCAGGCCGACCTATTTGAATTTGGCTAACTCGGGTTGAGTTATTTTTAAGTTGGATTAGATCGTGTTATGTAAATCTCTGATTAACATTTTGTTAACTCAATTTACATTTATGTAATGTTAACGGACCGATCCATTCAGATCGAACTAATTCAAATTACTTCTAATTTTATATTTATTTTTATTAATTTAATCATCTATTTTATCGAATTATTTAAATCGATTTATTTTGATTGCTCTATTCGTTATGACACTTTAATTGAATGCAAGTTTGTATTTTAGATTAAAAAATAAATAAATTGAGGTAAAATAATTTTTTTTAAAAGACTGATAAAATAAATATTAATAAATTAAACGGGCATTAACTAGTTAATTAATGAGGCCAATTAGTCGGCGTTTTCGGTTACGAATCCCTGTCGGAGCCACCATTGTGGTGGTGAGTGGTGACCCATTGTAGGACATTGACCCAAAAGCACTGTGGAGTCTCAAATGTTGACGTTTTCAAAAAGGCATTTTTCTCTCGCACAAGTGCTTTTCCCCTTGGGTAACGGCGTTATGTGCCGTCGTTTCCCTATAAATACTGCCTCCAAGTTCCTCACCACTTTATTCAACGTTTTCTTTTCTTCCATTACTCTCTCTTTCTATTCTCTTTCTGAGTTCAAGAAGCTTTTTATTTTATGGTTGCGTGAAGCAAAAGTTTGGAATATCAGTTGTTGTGTTCTCTTGTTGGAGATTTGATAATTATTGCAAACGCATCATCGTTTTCTAAGTTGGCGTTTCTCGAAATGGGGAAGAAAGAGATGAGAGATCACAAGGACACAGCCAGAGTTGAAGCTGTTATTGACCTCATCAGAAAACAAACCCCTCTCACTGTGAAGCAGGTTATTCTCTTGCGATGCTCTCTGTTCCCTCTACTTTCAGTTACTACTGTTGTTAGCTTTAGTGAGTAAATTAAATAGTCACAGGTTTGTTGTTGCTTCACTGTTGTTAACTTCTTCTTCATGTAAGTAGTGTTCATGGGTATGTGTAGAAAAGTACCTTCCCCATTTGGTCAAAGCCACTGTTTGGAACACAATTACTATAAAATGGGTTTCTGGGTCTCATATAGTTTGTGGTTTTTGTTCTTCTTGTTGTAGGAGAAGTTCTGCAACTATGCTTGTGTGAAGCGGTTTCTGAAAGCAAAGGGGGATAATGTGAAAAAAGCTGCAAAGCAACTCAGGGCTTGCCTTTCTTGGAGAGAGACTGTAGTCACTGGTATATTCTCTAATTCTTGTTCTTCTTCTCCTTCTCCTTCTCCTCCTACTTCTTCTTTTTTTCACCTTGATTCTTATTCTTCTTCTTCTGCAAAAGCTTGTTAACCCGTTGTGAAAACCTGCAACCACGCCTTTTTCGCGTGATCATCGACTTGTCTTTTTGTTTTCGCTCGCCAAAGAATCTTGCTTTTCCCTTCCCTTTGAATTAAGCGTTAAAGTAAAACGCACACAACTCCCTAGTAATGATTAGGTCACTCTCTCTCACTCCATACCCAAAAACCAAAAAATATTTGTCCTTCTCCTTTTTTTTCTCTTTTTTTTATTGAAATTAAAGTAATGGCAATATTTTTTTTCGAAAGCAGATCATTTGATAGCAGATCATTTCTCAGCTGAACTGGCTGATGGGTTGGCTTATGTGGCTGGTCATGACGACGAATCTAGACCTGTTATGGTAATTTCATCACCCTTCTCTGAGTTTGGGTTTGAGCATTTTTTTTTCCTTCTGAGTTAGAAGTTTGTGATTTGAATTGGGGTGGGTGACAGATTTTCCGGATGAAGCAAGACTACCAGAAGTTGCATTCTCAGAAACTGTAAGTTACTAAACACAAGAGAAGAAACCTTTTTGATCCTTTCAGAATTTGGTTTCTGCTGCACTCCTACTATAGTAGAACTAAACCATACTATTTTTTTTTTCCCTTTGTTTGTTTTTCTCTTTGAAGGTTCACTCGTTTGCTGGTGTTCACACTGGAGGTGGCCATTTCGACCATGCCAAAAAACGTAGAACAATTTGTCATGCTTTTCGACGCAAGTAAGTCCACCCACATTGACCAAATTTCCATAATGCCATTTCAAAAACATCGTTGAGAAAAAAACAAACAAGTTAAAGGGCAATGGAATCAGATAGAAACAGAAAAGATTGAGGGATCAGAACAATAAATGAGAGAGCAGGCATGCAAAGATAGACACATGGAACTCTGTTAGGATCACCAGCAGGCCTGAGGGGCATACAAGAAAGTGTCCGGAGTGCCCCTGAGGTGTCATAGACTCTAGACACCAATTAGTGGCTAGGTTAAAAAGGGTATTATTAGCACACACAAAAAAGGGTATTATAGGGAATTTGAGTTATTATTAATATTCTCTATCAGCATTGGTCCATTTCAATCTTTATTGCTTCCTTAAATTATGCTAGTGATCCTCTAGTAGCAGCAGTATAAAGCATCAGTGGAACAGCCCATGATTCTCCTTTTTAGTAGTAGTAGCAGCATAAGGCATCAGTGGAACAACCCATGATTCTCCTTTTTAGCTTTTGCCAGTACCCTTCGCTTTTTAACCCAGCCGAATTTTATAAATTATCATCACCCTATTAAATTTAATTACCCTACTTAAACAAAGTAATATATATAAACGATTTCATAATTCATATACTTGGGAGATTATGAAATATGAATAATGGGGGGGTGCTTGGTTTCAGGCTTTTACAGGTCAGCATCTTCTTTTATGAACTTATTGCTGGCAGCACTGAAAATTGTGGCCGAGTACTACCCAGGCCGGCTATGCAAAGCGTTTGTGATAGACCCTCCCTCCCTTTTCGCTTACTTGTGGAAGGTAAAACAATTCAAAATCCTTACATGCCTAATTTTAGTAGTCTACCATGTACTAACAGTGTTAGACCACAGTTTAGTTTTGTCTAACTCTGTTGTGTTGTGATGTGTTGTATATAACTATATATGCATTCTTCTACTACTATTATGCATGTTTTCCTCTTTGTTTGACCATCAACAATGATGGACCACTTGCTCTGTTTTTTTGGTGGCCCACCCACCATCCTCATATCATATCCAAACCGAGTCCATATAAAATGTACACTTTTCAGACATTTTCCTTTCGGAAAAAAAGAAGAAGAATTATTCATGTTACTGTTTAAGATTTGGTAGGGAAAGTTTAGTAGATTATCTAAAATTCAAATGTAACCACATCGTTGATCATTTACAATTGTGCGCCTTGTGATAAAACTAGTGGTGTATGTACTACATACTCTATAGCTCTAGTGTAATATTGTATTGATTACCTATTTTATTCGTCTGGGTTAGATTTATAGGGTACACTGTTGTTTGGCATTGTTGTAAAGGCGAATAATTGAAAAAAGACGTAGAGCACTTGTACCCATTCCTCTTTGTTCCGGCCGATAAAACAAAAACCTAGAACAAACCATTGTACAAACAGACAATAAATACACAATTACTTTTTCTAATAAATTAAAATAAATTCGGATGAGAATTATTAGTCTTTTTTCTGTTTTTTTTTAAATTTAAATAAGTATTTTAAATTTAATTATATATATATATTTAGTCTAAATTTAAATAAAAAAACAGAAAATGGGATCGATGATCTCTATCCAATAAACTTTATTTACTTAGAGTATGCCTTTGGTTTTAGAAATTGATGGTGTGTATTGCGAGTGCAGGGTGTTCGCCCCTTCGTTGAGCTGTCACCGTGGACGACGGTGGTATCATCGTTGGATTTCGAAGAATCACTGGACTTCCACGACTTCGCAGCGTACCCTCGAGCCTCGTCCCTCCGATTCGATCCCTCCACCGTCAAATCAACGGCCAAGATTGGTTCCTGCTCCTCTTCCCGCTTCTCCTTTACCGTAGCTCATCACTTGGACTCGCTGAAGCCCTGGTACCTGAGCCTCACCGACACGTCAGCATCCAAAGTGGGACCCACCAGTCCCTCCCCGTTGGGCCCCGCACTCATCTCCCCACTCAACGCCCGCTCCCTCTCCTTCGCATCACCGGTTGCCAGGACGCCACGTGGTAGCATCAACGGCCCCGCGGCGTCGAGGAAGGGATTGTTCCCGTCGACTCCGCTACCGCAGCGCGTGACGGCGCCGCCGAGGACCCCGCGGCCGTCGTTCCTGCAGTCGCCTGCGACTTTCTTCCGGCGGGAGAGCCACGTCAGCAGGGAATCGTTCTTGCCGTATTTGAAATTCTACCGAAGGCCGTACGACGAGATGGTTTACAGGTCAAAGATGAGGCCCCCACTGGGTGGCCTCATCTCCATTGTTTCCCCACACCTCGGACGGCGTCACGTTTCGCTATCTCAGCGTTTCTAAATACCAACGAAACGACACCGCAATCAACGCCCCCAATCACCACTCTCAAATCTCAGTAGTGGCACTTTTTTTTTTTCTTTTTTTTTTGGTTACATTTTTTGTTCTTATTTTCTGAGTACATATTATATTTGAATGAATCATGTAGACATTAATCACCGTCACCGCACAGTAATTCGTTAATTGTTTTTTTATCCTCAATTTCAAGTTCCCTCGTGCGGTTTAATTGAATTGAATGTCAACACTCCACTCCACCACACTAGGTCAGACTTTAGATAGATATAAAAAAACGACGACGTGCTAGGCGGGGTGTAAAACGGCGTGCAGTATGTTAGTATATTTTTGGAGACCCGTTTTAGGGTTTCGAAGGGGTAATACAATGCAATGGCCTGGGAAGAAGGGAACGTGGTCGAAACGGCGAACCCTGCTCATTGGAAATCTTGTTATGGTGGGAAATAGAAGTAAGACCAAGATTGCAAAAGCGTTGAAAATTAGACGACAACGTTAATCTTTGTAATTATTTTTTTTCCCCTTTCTTATCTATATTTTACTTTGAGGGTTGTAGAATGGAATCTTTTGTACCATCATGGGTTGGACTTAGTTTATTTTGTTTATAATAAGAAAAAGCAGGAACGAGTTTGAAAACTTTGATATCGTATGGTTGTGCAGTGCTTGCATTTGTTGGTGGTTTGCAATAGTTTATGTTTGAGTTGGGGTCTACGATGAGAGAGTAGGTAGGAATATGTGTCGGGTTTTGTTGTCGCAGCGAGAAGTCAAACTGGGGTGAGCCAGCTATAAGTGGAAATGGAGCTTCGTCGTACGTGTGTGTGTATTGGGAACTGAGAACTGAGAACTGAGAACTGAGATGGGGTAGGAAAATAAAATTGATAGATACGGTGTCGTATATTGGGGGTTGGGGTTCCATGTCCAATAGCATGTGTCGTTCAGGAATCGAGGTTTCTGTTACTCCAAGTGAGATGATGTTAGCAAAATTAGGGTGTTTGTTTCAGCTTTCACATCTCCCTAATCTGGGGTTTGTAGTTTAGCCCGAGATTCTGCATCAATGTGGACAAAAACACTCTGGTTCTGCTTTCGTACTGCCACTGCTCTAGTATTTGGATTATGTTCTTTGTTTGGTTATGGGTTTTCAAAGTGTCCTTTCGTGCTTGTTTGGAATTGGAGCCCTCCAAAACAATGAGGACAGAGATGAAAAATTGCGCTGCTTCTTCAAGTTTTGACATCATGAGCTGGTCCTTTTCAACATTGTCAACCCATCCATACATATTAAACGGAGCCACTTGACTTGAAGCATAGCCCTAAATTTGGGTTGGGGTTCACACACATCTTGCTTCATTTAAATAATTTAATGAGGGGATTTGACAACTATTCTAATATGTTTGTTCTTAATGATTATTGACCGCAACCTTTTTGTGATAGTTAATATAACCATTCCTTTTTTTTTTTTTTTTGCAAGCTATGAGTAGGATACATGTGAACACCTAATTTTATCTGAAGTATTTTGTGAATAAAAAAAAGGATAAAAAAATACTCATTGACCCATTAACTCCTAAATCAACCCATAATTTATGACCCATTAACTCACAATCCTTAAGCATTTATCCTAAATAAACTTCATCAGTTATCCTCACACTTAAACTCATCACTTATCCTAAAACAGATCCCATCAGTTATCCTAATCCCCAAACACTTATCCTAACATAAACCCATCCTAACTCAAACTCATCCTAAACGAACTTATCCTAAACCTCCCATCACTTATCCTAAATAAACTCCTAATCACATTCTAACTCAAATAAAGCTAGTCATCTCCTATAAAACACCTAACCCACACACAGAAAAATCATCAGCGCCTATACTAAGAACCTGACATACTTGACTCCTCATCCTTGAAGCATACTTCTTTGTGCTATTTCATTCACGTGATTTTCGTGATAACAACATTCTTCATTTTCTACTCCAAACTAAGTCAACTCGGTGCCTCACCATACAATTCTTGACACGGCTTCAATCTCCAATCCATTCACCTTCATCTTCATCACCCAAATCACATATTCTTCTACCTCCTCGGTCATCACAACCCCACCATCATCAACCAAACCACCTTACCTCAAGCCTTGCCTTCGGACCCAAAATCACCTCACTAGATCCACCTCCAAACAAACAAACACCAACCTTTGCCTCACACATGAATGCCCCCCATCAAACCATTGAATAGCTCGGCCTCATGGTTCTGCGTCTTCTCCTCACGATCGTGAGCCGTCGCTCGTAGCCACCTAAGCGCCGTCACGCTCCACTCCATACGACCTTCGCTCGCTCTGTCTTCCTCCTTCACCGTCGAACCGCATAGCCCAACCATTGATCCGGTGACCACCAGTCGAGTCGACGAACCGCGGCGCGCCCGGGCCGTCAATTCGGATCTCCTGCGAAGCTCGTGCCGCTTGCCCGCGACGTCTCAACCGTGAAATTGTTAAACTGTGACGCCGCCGCTTTTTTTGGCCGGACCGTGACGTTGCGGCTCGGTCGTTGTCTCATGTCCGCCTCTACACTCCAACCCGAGGGCCACCTTGCTCGAATTTGCGCCTCGCCTCTCCTCACCGTCAAGCGACGATTGCTCCTTAATCCTTAGTTTGGTCATTTGAAAGTTCAAGAGAAAGGAGCCAAATAGCTCTTCCCTTTTTGGCCGAAGTGAGCTTTGTTTTTTTTTTTTTTTCTTTGTAGTTTTTTTTTAGGGGGGTTGTTTTGGGTTGTTTAAAGGAAATGGGCTAAGTAGTAAAATTGGGCCGAAAATGATAAAAAAAATCAATTAAAGGGTAAAAAAAAAGAGGGACAAGGGGAAGAAAGAAAGGATAAAAATAAAATACAAGAATAATTTTTTATAGTAATAATAATAATAATAGTAATAATAATAAAAAATGGGTTATCGAGTTGCGACAAACTTGCTAACTATTGTATTTTGTAAACATCCGAGGATTAATGACACATTCTCGACGGTTTACATTATTATTATTATTATTATTATTATTATTATTATTATTATTATTATTATTATTATTATTGTTAAAATTATATTTAAATTATTATCATGTTTTCATTTTTTTAAGTTAAATCGCTAATTGATAATTTTAAATAAAAGTTTTGTAACAAACTTGATAATCAATGGGTGACGTCTCTAAGCGTGCGCGAGTTTCACCTATTTAATCCTTAATTTGAATAACTGAGGCGCGACGGCTTGTTGATTCAAATTTTTTAAAGTTTTTTTTAATAAAATCAACCAACCCACCAATTATTTTTATAAAGAACTACGTGACTTTGAATTCCTCATTGCACCTGAGGATACGTAGGAGCGGGACTCATATTCCGTCAAGCTAAAAATTAAATTTTCATAATTTATTTGTTTATTTCATATTTTTTTACAAAAGGGGTAAAACGAATATTTTCAAGGATTATTAAGAATTTGTATAATTAATTTAAGGTAGTCTTAGGACGGATGTGTTAGGGGTGCTGTGGGATTAAGTTTCTGCCATTCTCTACACATAACCGACTCCCGAATTCAATGTGGTTCTCAAAGACTATTTTTCTTGGGTTTTCTAATTTTTCCTAATAAAAAATAAAATTAATGGGGACTCCTAATTAAATATATTTTAGTTTAAGTTGCTATTTCGTCGCGATTAATTACGATAGCGACAGATGGCGACTCTACTGGGGATACTTGAGAGTCAAGCCTGTAAAAGTTAGTTATGTAAAATTTTTGGTGATCTTTATGTGTTTGTTTTACCCTTTTTTTCCTTTTCTTTTTATTATTTGATGATTTTTATATATATATTATTTTTAGTGTTAATTGTTGTACTACCGAACCTTAGGGTAAAAAACTTTTGGAATTTGTTTTGTATTTGCTTTGTTTTGCGGGATGTTGGTAGTCTTTAGGATTGTGAAGGTTTGTACGCTCCAAAGACCCTTACACCTACACATAAAAGCACACACATTTGAGTGGGGCCCTATGCGTGCAGTGAAGCCTAAGTTAAGTAGAGGTTGCGTAGTGGTAGCCATTTTGGATGTACTTCCTGTTTGGTTATCGCGAAAACCTCATCTAGAGTGTGCCTTTTTCATGAATGTCCCACACCTAGTGGTTTACCCACTATTTCGTGGTCAACATTCTGAAATAGGACTTGACTCTAGAGACCTCTAAAATAGAAAAGCCACCCCATAAAAGTTCTCACGAATCAGAAAGACTCTTAGATCCTTAGGATAGAATTCCCAAGTTTAAGGCAACCCCATTAGGACACAAATGGAGCACACCTTTCATTACCTTTAGATTTATCCATATCTTGTGAATTGTTCAGTCTTTTAATGTGACAAACCATACTTGCATCCCTCTTAAAAATCTTTTTTTTCAAAAAGAGGAAATGAGTCATTATTAAAGGACCAACAACTCACTCACTCATTATTGCATCACAAGTCATCATTCTTCACATCATGTTTTCTCCAAAAACCATGCATTGATAGTTCTTATGTGTTAAATCCAGGTTTGTTGAGGGACTGTTGAAACTAAGTGCCTAAGGATTAACAGTGAGTATCTTTGATTAATAATGGAACGTGTCATGGGATCAGATCACAATGAGGTCATTTTGAAAAACACTTTGCGACTTAAGGCCAATGAAGTTTGAAAAGCTTTGTTGAGTTTGGGCCGAATGTTGAAGAAGACACAACGCCTGACCTTCACTGCGAGATATGGGAAGATTCTGAATCTGTTAGAGGTTGATGTACAGGTAGAAGCTATTACCGCGCTAGCCCAATTCTAGGACCCACCGTTGTGTTGTTTCACGTTTCAAGATTGTCAGTTGGCCCCTACCTTAGAAGAGTTTGAGCAGATCTTGGGCTTACCGTTGGAAAAGGAAGAGTCATACCTCTATATAGGCCACCATGCATCCATGCCAACCATAGCAGACATCTTGAAGATTCATGTGAAGGATCTGCAAAAAGCAAAGCAAAATAAGAAAGGAACAGAGGGATTCCCAAGGAAATACTTAGAAGAACACATACGCCATCTAGCTAAGGTTGAAGACTGGAATACCTTTATAGATGTGTTAGCCCTCACTATTTTTTTAAACATCCTATTTGAGTAATGAAGACTTGATAGATTTTGCAGCAATAGATGTGTTTCTCGCTCGAAGGAATAATGCAGCTAATCCCTGTAAAAGCCTTCTTGGCGATGTTTATTATATACGAATTTACGCCGCCATGAAAAGAAGGGTAAGCGAATCTTATGTTGTCTACCGATGTTATTCGTATGGCTCACAAGTCACATGTTCAAGAGGGGCTACGAGGATCCATGTCCCATTACAAGTCTCAAGATGCTCCAGTTGAAAACTAAGAACGGTCGCGAATGGGCCAAAGAATTGGCCAAACTTGAGGAAAAGAAAATTGTATGGTACCCACAGTGTAAAGAAGGGCAAACAATGGTCTATCAGTGTGCAGGCTTTCCTAATGTTCCTCTCATGGGTACTCGGGGATGCATTAACTACAACCTTGCCCTAGCATTGCGACAACTAGGCTATCCCATGATGGGGCCACCATCAGAAATTGGAAACCGCTCTAAATTTTGTGTCGTGATATGCAAATGGAGTGTACTGAGACACTTAGGAGAGTGCGAGATACTTGGAAGAAAGTTATTAGAAAGAGTAAAGAGCTGGGAGTCAGAAGCTGCGGAGTTAAAGAAAGTTACAGGCAATGGGTCAAGAACAGGGCGCAGGAAGTTAAGTTACCCTTTAAAATCCCAATAACCTCTACAATCAGTAAGTTTCTGCCTCCGACTTCGATAGAAGATGAAGAAATAAGAGAAAAGTTAGCTGAAGCCAACAAAGAAAAAAGAAAATTAGAGGCAGAGTTGGAAAAGGTTCACGGGCATGTGCAGTTTTAAGGCGTGAAAATCTTTGAGAAAAACGATGCTCTCGAAAAAAGCAAACAAAAGACAAAGACGAGCAAGATAGTATGAAAATGTTTGGGGCTGCAAATAAGGAACTAAGGCTCTTTGAAAGAGATAAGGCTCGATAGAAAATCAATAACTCAAGGAGGCTTGCTCGTAATTGCCAAAGCAATGACTGAGAATAAAGCTCTTTAGCAAGCAAATAGTATGAGGCAATAAAGTTATTATGTCAACCGGATATGAAGACATGATCGGAATTGAAAGGTTGCGCACTTGGTTTGAGATTGCGGGGTATAAGCTAAATCATTGCGGACGGGGACATGAGGACTTGCGAAGAAAATGATAGATCATGCAAGACAACAAGACGATGACATTAATGGATGGAAAGAAAAAGTCCATTTTTGGAGAGACCAATTCTCGAAGCTGGCATGCCTAGCCAACACGGCAATCGCAGACATTTCATATTACTTAAAGGTGGCGGATAAGATGGTCGATCCTCTTAAGACTCCGATAGAGATCAATGACTTTATTGAATATTGCAAGAATCTTATTGGACAAATGAAGTAGATGATCAGGGTGCAGCCGTTTGAGAAGGAGGAATTAGACTAGACAATGATGTATTTCAAGTAAAGTGGAAATGATGTATTCCTCTTAAATGATGTTGATAATTCTTTTTTAATTGAATAAAAGTATGCCTTTTTGTTCTTTTGATCCTATGTTGCACTGAAGATCCACTACTTTTGAACGAGACGTTCTAAGTAATGGTCATGACAAACTTTTGAACGAGACGTTCTAAGAAACAGTCATGACGAGCAAAGATTAAAGATACTAACTCAAATTCGCCCGACACTAATTAACAAAGGTCCTTTAATAAATCAATAATAATCATGGTTGTTTTAATAAATTTTACTTTGATTGTTCACAGGAAATTTAAAACCATTGCGCAACCAAGGAAAGAAGACACTAATCAAACCCGTGTTCACAACACAAGGGCTCGAATAAGGTTGCTTGCAGCAATGGCAGCTGAGAACGAGGGTAGGAACCTAAGTTTGGAAGTAGATGAAGTGAAAGGAAGGGTGAATGAGGTGACAGAATCTCAAAGAAGAATTGAGGAAATGTTGTTAACCATGAGGGAGACCCTCACCTTGATGGGGGCAGTTGGAGGTATAGGAGTAACCGGGGCGCACTCGCACCCACTGAATACCACTTCTATGAGGACAAATCCTGGAGTCACTACTGAGGTACCTTATGTGGGAGGAACCTCAAACACTGCATCAGTAGTGATTCCTGTTGGAGAAGGATATCGTTCATTAGAAGGTACTCACAATGAGGTCCATGGTAATACTAAGTTCACATGGGAACCGCCACACATGATGACAATTGGATTTCCTACCGGCACTGGACACGCAACTGTTCAAAATGACAGGATGAAAGAAGAGTGGATGAAAAAGATGGAAGAGCAAATTAAGGCGATCAAGGGTCCTAGCACCTATGGTCCCCTCGGGATAGAAGAATTATGCCCTACTGCTAACATCGTCATCCCCAAGGATTTCAAAGTCCCAGAATTTGTTAAGTATAATGGGAGCACCAATCCCTTTTTCCACCTAAAAACTTATATTACCAAAATGTCCATTTGGTCAAGGGATTGGAAGTTCCTCATTAATTTCTTTCATGAAAGTTTGACTGGGTCTGCTTTGGAGTGGTGTATCCAATAGGACCTCTCAAAAATCTCCTTTTGGGATGTTGACGAATTTATTTATGGGTCGATAGTCGGTTTAATTGGATACAGTCACCCGGAGTTTGTTGGGAACATTCAGAAGAAAAATGAGGAGACATTCAAACAATATGCCCAGAGGTGGAGAACTCTTGCAGCCCAAGTGCAACCGCCATTAACTTTGACTAAGATGTGCTCATACTTCTTGGGAACTTTAGGAGCTCCTTATATTGGGATAATGACGGGCGCCGCTTATAGAGACTTTGCTGATTTAATTGCTGCTGGAGAAAGAGTTGAAATTTTGGTAAAAGCTGGAAAGTTGCCAGCTGGCAATAATGAAAGTAGTTTCAAGAAGGGGTTCCCCCCTAAGAAAAAGGAGTCGGAAGTGAGTTACGTGCAGAATCTGCAGCCTTTATGACCCCAATATTCGCCATCCTACCCTACATACCGACCACCCCCATACAACCCAAACACTTACCCTTCCTATCGACTTCTGCCTAGTCCCATCTACCTGGTCCAACTCTCTCCCGTAAATATATCTCAAACCCACCATTCCAAATCAACACTATCCCGGTGCCCTCAATCATATGCACTAACTCGCCCAATCTATACTCAATACCCACCTCGGGCTCAGAAAATTTCCAAAACTACCCACAATCTCGACCAAACTTCTAAAATCAAGGTCGTTTCCGTACCCAAAACCTAGCCCCTATCCCAAAACTGTCCATCTTAAACGCATATTTATTTCAAAGGTTGTTTGATGCTCACCTCATCTCAGGGAACCCTGTACGTCCCCTACAACCACCATTTCCAGCATGGTACAACCCAAATTTAACTTGCAAGTACCATATGGATATCCCAGGGCACTCAATCGAAGACTGTGAGTCTTTCAAGATGGCGGTAAGAAAGCTTATTGCTTATGGAAAATTGAATATTTAAGAAGAGGTTGGACCTAGTATTATCAGCAATCCAATTCCTAATCACGGTGGAAGGAATGGGGTAAATACTTAGAATAGTTGATCAAGGAAACCTTAGAAAGTTCAACTTAATGGTGGTTCATAAACAATACCTTAGAGTCCTCCAACACTGGGGAATTTCTAAGCGACTGGTATTCTGATTTGTTTATTAAGTAGTTACCGTGAAATGATGGTTTAATTGTATTAACCCTATGCTTGTTCGATCAATAAAATCATTTGGGTTTTGAACTTATGATAACTTTCTTGAAGCATTAGTGTAATGAATTTGCATGGATATCTTGTTTCCTTTCATTTTCATCACGTTGTCTTTCTTGACATTTATTCACTTTCGTTTCTTCGCAGTGTTTTCCCTGAATTTGGATCTCATTGAACGCCAATTCTTAGAATTTCTCAGTTTGGTATATGTCAGTAAAGTTTGCGTCTGTAAGTGCCATTTGTAAAAAAAAAAAAAAAAAAGAGCAATGAAGTGATCATTTGGTGTGTACTATCTTTTTGTCTCAAAATTAAAGTTTGAAGATAAACAATCAATGATTTGGAAATGAAGATTGGCCATTTTCTCTACCTTTTATAAAATTTCATTATCTTTATCCCTTGCTACCCCTTTTGAGCTTGAAAATTTCTTCAATAAACATTGGATAAGGATCACCCCTACACTAGGGGATAGTACAAGACAAAAGTTGACTGTCATGGTGACTATTTTGAAGAAGGGAGAAAATGTGAAAAGGGCAAGAAGTAAAAAAAAAAATGGTGAGAAACAAAAAAAAGAAAAAGAAAAGGAAAAACAAGAAAGAGAAAAAGGAAAGAAAAAGAAGAAAGAAAATAAAATGAAATGGGGAAGAAATGAAAAACATTAAAAAGAAAGGTGTGTTTAAAAGCGCAAAAAGTGTGACGAAGTTTAGTTTTGGCCAATGATCTTTAGTCCCATTCAACCCCTAAACACTTGTTTGAGCCTTATATCTCTTCTTTCATAACCCCTAGCCTTGACCTCGTTACAAGCCTCAAAAAGTCCATTCTGATCAATGAAGGATTGTGGTCATTTTTATTAACTTTAATTTTGAGACAAATGTTATGCTCATCCAAGTATCTAATTTACTGCTCCTAAAAAAAATAAAAAGGAAAAGAGGAGGAGGAGGTACTCGCCAGTCTTACATCGGGGTAAATCTTTTAGTCACTAGGGTGAGTTTCTGTCCTATTCAATTCAGTCCTAAACTGGGGCAAATTTCTCTTCGATTCAATTTGGCCTTAAGCTAGGACAAATATCTACCCTGCTCGATTTGACTCTAAACTGAGGCAAATTTTCTTTTTCTTGACCTACACTGGGGTAAATTAAATTTTGGTCACTAGAGCGAGTTTCTGTCCTATTCAATTCAGTCTTAGACTGAGGCAAATTTCTCTTTGGTTCAATTTGACTTGATGTAGATGTTTAGTAGAAGAAAATCATTGGTCATAATGTCTAGTGAGCAACTAGAGATCATTTTCATGAGGATCAAACCAATCCATATCAAGGCAACTCTTCTTTGAATCACATACCATCGTTTGTGTCTTATTCCATATATACCCTTTTGTGTTGTCAAACTTCCAAAGTCAATTTGGAAGTTGTTCACTTAGTCAAATCCTGTTCTGTTGTATTTTTGAAATCCATGTCTATCTATTACGTAATGCTTTAGGTAAGGTGAACATGAGTACAATATTATGATTTGACCATCCGATGGCAATCCCCTGGTGAACAATTCAGACTAAAAATAATTTAGAAGTTCCAATTAAAAAAGGGAAAATGATATCCTAGTGGATAATCCAGAAACAAGAGGTACCTAAGCAAAAAAGGAAAAGAGTCCGTTAGACTGAAAACCCAAAAGGGCAGTTTAAGCAAAATTAGGGCAAATAAATAGGACGCCGCCTAAAGCTCCTTGAAAAGTTCACCAAACTGGGGCAATTTTGTTCAATTAGTCATACTGGGGCAAATTTTTGAAGGATTAAAGAGAAGATATGTTGAAGGAAGTAGCAATGGAGACAACAATTGAGTTATCAAGCAGTTGCAGCGAATCAATTGGTTGAGGGACAAAGTTGAATACTAGAGTAAAATTTTCCCACAATGACTCAGTCAAACAATGGTTCATGAAAAGATGATCGTTTCATTTCTCAAAAGGAGAGTTGGGGATGGAAAACAAGAAAAGAGAAGGAAGAATGAGTAAGAAGAACCGAAGTTGTCAGGTCCAACGGGCAAAAGCATGTGAACAAGGATTTGACTGGTCAAAGCTTTCCAAAGTTGCCGCTGGTTCGAATGATTAAAAGAAAGAAAAGAAAAAAAAAAGAAAAAGAAAGAAAGAAAGAATAAAGATAAAAGAAAAAGAGAGAAAAAGAAAAAGAAGGAAAGAGATTTTAAGGCACTGTCTAACTGTCATGAATGTTTCCATTGCATTTTAAGTTATTTTGAGTACATCGGCTCCATGCATTTGTATTTTAAGTTTTTTTTAGTGCACCGGCTCCATGCATTTGCATTTTAAGTTTTTGAGTGCATCATCTCCTTGCATTTGCATTTTACTTTTGAGTGCATCGGCTCCTGTCTTTTGCTTTTGAGCGCATCGGCTCTGTTTTTTAGACAAGCGCATCGCTTCTTGTCTAATAAATTACTTTTGAGCGCATCGGCTCTTGTCTTTTACTTTTGAGCGCATCGGCTCCTGTCATTTTTTAATTTCTGTTTTTTACTTTTAGCGCAATAAGTCCTGTTTTTTAATTATATATATAGACTCTTGTATTTAACTTTTTGCGCACGGCTCCTCTAAATTTTAATTCTTGTCTTTTACTTTTGAGAGCATCGGCTCTGTTTTACTTTTGAGCGCATCTATCCAATAAACTTTTTTACTTTTTATTTCGGCTCCTGTCTTTTAGTTCTTGTCCTTTACTTTGAAGCGATCGGCCATGTCTTTTACTTTTGAGCGACGCTCCTCCGTGTCTTTTAATCGAATCGGCTCCTGTTTTTACTTTTGAATGCGACGGTGGTATCATCGTTGGATTTCGTAATTTTTAATTCTTGTCTTTTACTTTTGAGCGCGATCGCTCGTCTTTTACTTTTTGAGCCATCGGCCCTCGTCTTTAATTCGATCCTTTACTTAAAGCGCACGGCCTATCTTTTAATTCCTATTTTTTTTTTACTTTTGAGTTCCGCTCCTCGTTTTTTACTTCCGTCTTTTGAGCGCATCGGCTCCCTATCTTTTAATTCCTGTCTTTTACTTTTGAGCGCATCGGCTCCTGTCTTTCACTTTTTGAGCGCATCGGCTCCCTGTCTTTTAATTCCTGAGCGCATCGGCTCCTGTCTTTTACTTTTGAGCACATCGGCTCCCTGTCTTTTTAATTCATGTCCTTTACTTTTGAGCACATCGACACTTATCTTTTACTTTTGAGTGCATCGACTCCCGTCTTTTACTTTTTAAGCGCATCGGCTCCCTGTCTTTTAATTTCTGTCTTTTACTTTTGAGCACTTCGGCTCCTGTCTCTTATTCTTGAGCGCAATTGGTTTCTTGTCTTTTGCTTTGAGCGCATCGGCTTTTGTCTTTTAAGTTTTGTCATTGAGCGCATCGCTTTCTTTGCATTTTTTTTTGGCGGGAGAGCCACGAACAAAATTCGAGTTCTGTTTTTACTTTTCCTTACCATGATAAAATGAAAAACTACGGTCATTCTTTTTATCTAGTAAGAAACAAGTAAAGAGGGGCAACTGTGAACACCCAATTTTGTCCGGAGCGTTTTGTGAATTAAAAAAAAAGGATAAAAAAAAAGACTCATTGACCTATTAACCCCTAAACCAATCCATAATCCATGACCCATTAACCCACAACCCTTAAGCACTTATCCTAAATAAACCTCTTTTTTTATCCTCACACTTAAACTCATCACTTATCCTAAAATTTGACCCCATCGTTATCCTAATCCCCAAACACTTATCCTAACTCATTCTACCACAAACTTATCCTAACATAAACCCATCCTAACTCAAATCATCCTAAACGAACTTATCCTAAATCTCCCATCACTTATCCTAAACAAACTCCTAATCACATTCTAACTCAAACACCTCACCTAGTCCCTCCTATAAAACACCTTTACACACAGAAAAATCATCAAGACCTATACTAAGAACGACATACTTGACTCCTCATCCTTGAAGCATACTTGCCCACTATTTCATTCACGTGATTTTCGTGATAACAGCATTCTTCATTTTCTACTCCAAATTGAGTCAACTCAGTGCCTCACCATACGGCCCCCTTCAACACGCCTTCAATCTCCAATCCATTCACCTTCATCTTCATCACCCAAATCACATATTCTTTCTACCTCCTCACCACCACAACCCCACCATCATCAACCAAACCACCTTACCTCAAGCCGACCTGCCCTCGCAAACCCAAAATCACCTCACTAGATCCACCTCCAAACAAACAAACACCAACCTTTGCCTCACACACCTGAACAGCCCCCACTAAACCACCACCGAATAGCTCAGCCTCTGTTCCTGCGTCTTCTCCTCACGATCGTGAACCGTCGCACGCAGCCACTTAAGCGCCGTCACGCTCCACTCCATACGACCTTCGCTCGCTCTGTCTTCCTCCTTCAGCCGTCGAACCGCACCGCCCAACCATCTGATCCGGTGACCATCAGAGCCGAGCCATCGAACCGCGCCGCAGCCATCAAGTTCAGATCTCCCGCGAAGCTCGTGCTGCGACGTCTCAGCCGTGAAATTGCACTGTGACGCCGCCGCTCGGTTTGCTGACCGTGACGTTGCAGCTCAGGTCGTTGTCTCACGGGTCTGCCCTCTACACTCCAACCTGAGGGCCACCTTGCTCGAACCCACTGCGCCTCTGCCCCTCCTCACCGCCGGCCGACGATTGCTCCTTAATCCTTAGTTTGGTCACTGAAAGTTCAAGAGAAAGGAGCCAAATAGCCCCTCCCCTTTGCTGAACCGTGAGCTTTGTTTTTGTTTTCTTTGTAGTTTTTTTGGGGGTTGTTTAAAGGAAATGGGCTAAGTAGTAAAATTGGGCCGAAAATGATAAAAAAAAATTAATTAAAGGGTAAAAAAAAAAGAGGGACAAGGGGAAGAAAGAAAGGATAAAAATAAAATATAAGAATAATTTTTTTATAGTAATAATAAAAAATGGGTTATCCGAAGTTCATGAATACTTGTTAACTCTTGTATTTTGTAAACATCGAGTTCATGACAAATACTTAATGGTTTACATTATTATTATTATTATTATTATTATTATTATTATTATTATTATTATTATTATTATTATTATTATTGTTAAAATTATATTTAAATTATTATCATGTTTTCATTTTTTTAAGTTAAATCACTAATTGATAATTTTAAATAAAAGTTTTGTAACAAACTTGATAATCAATGGGTGACGTCTCTAGCGTGACGCGAGTTTCACCTATTTAATCCTTAATTTGAATAACTGAGCCGCGACGGCTTGTTGATTCAAATTTTTTAAAGTTTTTTTAAATAAAATCAACCAACCCACCAATTATTTTTATAAAGAACTACGTGACTTTGAATTCCTCATTGCACCTGAGGATACGTAGGAGCGGGACTCATATTCCGTCAAGCCAAAAATTAAATTTTCATAATTTATTTGTTTATTTCATATTTTTTTTTACAAATGGGGTAAAACAAATATTTTCAAGGATTATTAAGAATTTGTATAATTAATTTAAGGTACCGTCTTAGGACGGGTGTGTTAGGGGTGCTGTGGGATTAAGTTTCTGCCCTTCTCTACACATAACCGACTTCCGAATTCAATCTGGTTCTCAAAGACTATTTTTCTTGAGTTTTCTAATTTTTTCTAATAAAAAATAAAATTGATGGCGACTCCTAATTAAATATATTTTAGTTTAAGTTACTATTTCACCGCGATTAATTACGGTCGCGACAATACAGACCAATCAACTAGATAGGAGAAACAGAATGAGATTGCTTGTGACACGAGCATGGCAAGTTCGCCGCATTGTAATTTGTAAGTCATGAGACCATTTCATATTTTTAAGGCTGCACATAGGTCGAGTTAATTCGGGTTAAGGGATAAAAAATATATAAATCAATTAGTTGATGTCGGATTAGGTCGGGTCGAGTTTGGAAAACAAATTTTAGGTAACCCGAATTGAATCAACCCTACCTATAGGCAGGTTGGATCAAGTTGAGTCATCAAGTTGACAAGAAACAGATAAGAGAAATGGAGTGGTCCAAGCAACATAGATTATCTACATAGAAGCAGTACTCACATTGCTTCTGACGGACAATGTTGCACCATACTCCTCCGAAAGGCACATAACCCTGGGAATAAAGTGAACCATTGGCTCCATCTTTCCCTCAAAGATAAAAGTGTTTCTTTGAGACCATAAAGAATAACAAATTAGAGCAAAATAGACGCAGCCAATCAGCTTGGGCAGTGGGCAAGTCCATCCCCCAAGATTACTAGCCAGCCAATCTTTCCTACCAACAGAAAAAAAAAAACAAGGCAGCTTAGAAGCATGAACTAAGTTTCACACCCAAGGAATTGTCGTCCTTCGTCACTCCTTTCCATTCGCACGAAGCCATTAACGTAGAGGATAAGCTGGTGGGAGGTGTTGTTCAGATCTGCTTATCGGAGATATGCTCGGATCTGTTCAGATCTTGCAGATCTCTCGTCACCAGCGACGATGGTGGTTGGGCCTAAGACGAAACGAGAGGACAGAGGGAGAGTGAGAGAGGACTGAAATTGAGAGTAGAGCACGAGTAGCAACGATGGTCTGAACAGATTGAGGAGCAAAGCAACGAGTGAGACAAAGAGAGAGGGCTGAGAGAGTGAGATTGAGAAGCAGCAGTCGTTAGGGTTAGGGGAGGGATTTGGGTAATGGATATTGAGAAAATAAGAGAGAGAGAGAGAGAGAGAGAGCGCTTCGATCAGAAATAGAATGAAAAGGAAACGAATGTGAGGGGTAAGAGCCCTACAAAACGACATTGTTTTCAATCGGGTGGTCGGATCATTGAGTCAGGTTATCGGGTTGGCTTACTAAACCCGTCACCCGAACTAATAAATGGACAAGTTGATCGAATTTGACTCAAACAAACCCGATAATTCGAACCAACCTGAATATTTTATATTGAGTCGGGTTGGTCAAGTTTTTAGGTTACTTAATCAGGTTGTGCAACCCTAATATTTTCTTTTTCCCCTGCGAGTGTTATCAGTCTACATGCACTTTTAAATACCACCAATGATTGAATACATTAAGAGATTAATTAGAGCATCAAAAGTGTACCTATAAGTTTACTTCCATCCTCTTTTCATGGAATATTTCCAACCCAAGTAAGGGCTGCTGGTTTTTTCAGCCTACTTTCTTTACTTTCTTCTTATCTTTTTTTTTTCTTAGCTGATTTTTAATACACTTTTCTCCGAAGTTACTGGCATAGTTTAATTAATATCAAGTAAAGTGCTAAAATTAAAAATTTATTAACATATTATCTGAATTATTTTTTCAAAATATTGATAGCTGATCCCCAAAAACAGTAATTCATAATGCAATGGATGCACTTCGATTAAATGAGCAGAGTAAAGGTCGAGGAACACAATGTTGCAATCCCAAAAAATCACAATAAACTTCAAAAGCCATTGATTTGATACACAATTCATTTTACAATGATATGCACAAGACTAGTAACTTTTTGTGACTAATGTTTTTTGCTTTTTCCCTTAAATGTAAATCCCCCGTATACTCTCCGATTTCCTTAACTTCCTAGTATAAGGTTTTTTTTTTTTATCCAAAAAAAAAACTTCCTTGTATAAGTTTGGGCTTTGCTTGTGAGCAAAGTTATAAGGCTCGTTACCCCGTTTGTTCAGCCTTTGAGACCATAATTTTGACATGCTCTTGGTCCACTAACCACTAACGTTTCATTGCAGCTACAAAGTCAGGGACGCGTTTCCCGTACCGTCGTCCACCAAAATTTACCTGTAATAACAAGATTTTTTTAATATTTTATTATTATGTATAAATATTATTAGTTAAAATTTATAAAAATATTTATATATATAATTATTTATGACAAAAAAAGAATTAATTTAATCTTTTGTATATGAGTTTAAATATTAGTAAGTATTATCAATTAAAACTTATAAAATTTCTTATATATATAATATGAACTATATCTGATAATAGGTAACTAATTCAACAATAAATCAACGGTTGGGAAACATTTCCCAAAGTCAGTAGCTTATAACCAAACGAGAAATTCTTACTTAAACTATGGACATTATAGTTGGGTACACCAAATCAATCAAGAATTAATATTTTTATTAAATTTTATAAAATTAATATATAACACAATTATTTATAAAAATATTAAATATTAATTGACCTGATATACTTAACTAGGTGCATATGATTTAGATAATAATTTCTCTTAACCCATAATAGTTCTTTTGGTTCGGAGTATACCCCATTGCTTGGGCGGAAGGAGGGCAGGATTGGCTTAGTTCTCTAGCTAGGACACAAAACATATATTATATATCAGAAGATGAACTGATCCTCTCCAAACTCGTCCTAGTATATATTATCCTTATCCTCAGAAATTCAGAATGTCTGATCAAACTCCATTGGAATCATAAATTTCACATGAACATTATAAGTTTAGGCTTGTCGTATGCATTATTTCCATTATCAAAGATACAACTTACAAACATTAAACATATATATCAATTTCTGTTGCTGAAACACAACAAAACATAATACAAAAAAAAGTACGATGATGTTGTATATCACTCTATCCCTTCTTCTGGACAGTAACCAAATCCAGTGTAGCACCATAGGTTCTATTTAGGGCCGCATCACACCAACTATGCCCATCATCAACCATTGGCATCCTCACTTCCATGACAGGAATTGCAGCTTGTCGAGTTTTCTTCTACCTTCTTTCCCTCACCTTCATAGACAATAATCAATGCTTCAGTTTGATTATCATGAGTAGTTGTGAAAACTAGCTCCTTCCATGCTGGCATTGTGGTTTTCCTTGGTATTGCAGGGACAAAGTTGTTTCCGTCAGCTCGAATCCCAGTAACAAGAGGCGTTGCTTGAATAGTTAACAAGTCCAAGTTTCCAAAGGGATCATTGATACCTGAAGCGACAGCTCCTTCCACTGCTGCACCACAGACGGTAGCTTCCAAAGGATTCACCCCTTTATAAAGTTCCTTTCCTTTGAATATGCTAGTAACAAGATTCTTGACCTTTGGGATATGAGAACATCCACCAACAATTATCACGTCATTTACATCTTCGACTTCTACCTTTGCATCTTGCAAACACTGGATGATATGGCTTTTACACTCCTCAAATATTTTTCTGTTTACTTCCTCAAACTCTTCCCGGTCAACAACCTTGCATATCCTCAAACCACCTCCTAAGTCTACAATCTACATCAACCTAGACACTGGTCTGAGTTGCACCCTGCGTTGCAACTCGAAGCAAGCCAATCATCTTAATTTCTTTGACTCCATGGCTCTTAAATAAACTTTCAGAATCCGGTAAGAGATGACACATCATATTCTGAAGCAAGTCTTCTCCACCAATGGTACTTCCTGCCAAGGATTTTATCTGTGAAACTCCTCCAGCTGTAGCAGTCACAGTAACATCACAATAACCAGCACCCATTTTGAAAATGATAGCAATTTTCTCACTACCACTGCCCATATTCTCATGAGACGTCTGCTGTTGTTGTTGTGCATATAACAGAGCCACAGCTGTTGGTTCAGGCATCAGCCTGAGAGCATGAAGACCAGCCATGGCACAAGCACGTTCTATCTGGGTTAGCTGGAATCGACTGAATGAAACTGGAACTGTAAGCACTACATTTCTTATTGGACATTTGAATTGAGCTTCAGCCATTGCTCTTAATTCCACCAGAAATATTGCTAGGACTTCTTCTGCATTTTATGGAGTTATCACTTATCAGATACCTTAGTTTAGTGGGAGTCTTTTTATGTTCTATGTTTTACTTTGGACATTATGTTATTTGATTTTCTAGAGAATAAATTTGATGGTTTATAATTCTATTTTTGAACTTGTTTATGCTTTGTATATGCAACGTTAGTGTTGCGTTAAAGAACTTTAGATTGATCTCACTAAGGACTAAAGAATGACCAATTGGAAATAGACATGTTTGAGATCACATTACATGTAATTTCCACGCTAGTCATCTATATTTGATCTATGTCATTAAGTATATTGTTATGGCAATCATTGTGGTTTAGTTACGCTTGATTATGATAAAAGCTACAGTGGTTCCATAGCTAATATATAAGATGGACCAGATTATATTAAGGAGAAGTCTAATGATAAACAGCATACGGATGTGCGCCTAAAGAATTTGTAGTATAATTGTTTCAGGAATAATATGAAGCCCAAGTGGGAGATTGTTAGGAAATTTACGTTTCCTAATTAATGTTAGACATCATATTTAATTGACAATTATATTAGCTATTTAGTTTATTGGGCTTATTATTAAGTGATTTAATTTAGTGAACCCGTAGACTTCATAACTTGATGTGAACTTAATGAGTAGATACTATATTGACCCATTAGAAGATTATGAAAATCCTAATTGGTTAATATACGTCAAAAACAGTTATGACCCCCAATATACCAAAGATTCCGGTATATCAGTTATTCCCCATCCAAAAGAGAGACGACGGTCCCATTGATGAGCTAAGGCGATTTGGTTGAGGAAAATTACAAACCATCCCCTTATTCATAATTGATTGCCACAAAGATTCTGCAACAGTTTGTGATCAATAACTATGGATCTAGGTATTTATGAAAATTCAATAATCCTTAATAATCTGACATGATGTAGATCCTAAGTCTTATGGTGTTTTGTTCTAAGGTGTATGCATCTAGAATTTGTTTTAAAAATTAAAGAATTAAAGAATCAATTTTTAATACTGTCATCCTACATTTAACAAATTTGAAAATTTTCTACCAAACATCATAAAAACATAATGCACAAACAGAACACGTTTGAACTCAAAACTAAGATAAGCAACATTCGATTACATTATCATCAGTTAAAAACATAATTTCAATCATAATCAATTACGCTAATATCATCAATTTGTTGAAATTTTTTATTTCAACTAACACTGAGCACTCTTATAAAATAATAATAATAATAATAATAAAGAAAAAGCACAAAGGTATGCTGTTGGTAACATGTCAATGTATAGTGCTCGATTATGTCTCATCCATTCTGGAGTTTTAAAATGGATTCTTCTTGGGAAGCCATGTAGATAACATTGGTAATTGTAAATTTCCATAATACATGTAGACTCAAATTTAAGTAGGGTGCATTCCATGACTAGAACCTGTGACGGCCAGGTCACAAGGCAACAAAATCACCGCTGCACTAAGGTTCACCTATAGGATCATTATCCTGATCATCCACATCTCAGATCCAATGCAAGTATCTAAACAAAAATTAAACATCCCCTTCTCAACAAAAAGCACAAATTGAAATTGAACTATTCATATCTAGTTTAATAGCAAATAAACATAGTACACATAGTACTGGTCACTCTTGACATCAAGAAAGTTCAGTCCCTTCCCTGTTAAGAACAACAAAAATGACAAGATCCTACAAGAATTCCCCATGTTTGACAACAATGAAAACCAGACAGTCCAGATGATATACTCTAAAAATCATTAGAAAACACACTTCACATAGGTTTTCTTACAAACACCTGTAAGCTAACTTAAGTAATAAACAGACTACAGTAAAAATTCAGCAAAGAACATACTTATGCATTATCTTATATTTATCTCTTTTTGAAATAGTATGCAAGAAACCTTCAAGCTTAATTAGATAACTCTTTCAATGTTGCAGATGAATTCCATTTACACACAGGACATCTGACAGTCCTGTGACTAGGAATCTCTTTCTCTAATTTGGAATTTCATTCCAAATTGACTAACTGGATATACAGGTATTTTACCAGCCTTATGATGTCCAGCGAAAAATCACACGTCAAGCATAACATAATGAAATAAAACCAATTCAAATTCTGTTTCTTCCTTTAACTACATTCATCAATCTTACGAATGAGAATTTGGTAACTTGCAAACTTTGAAATAAAAATTTAAGACATGGGTATTAAGAGAATTTAAATGAAATGAATAATTGAATACAAAATG
Organism: Ormosia semicastrata; assembly: GCA_029884595.1. NCBI lineage: Eukaryota > Viridiplantae > Streptophyta > Magnoliopsida > Fabales > Fabaceae > Ormosia > Ormosia semicastrata. The sequence goes on from JAQQTO010000059.1 coordinate 62,777,008, forward strand.
CCAAGGCAGAACAAAGTATCTCTCCGTCCATCATTGCATGCTCAATCAAAGAGAAAGTGTTTATAACAAAATGGCCTGAACCCACTTCCATGATCATGACAATGATTCTATTCCTCAAGTATCAGCTAAGAACAAATACCCTCATAGGAAAGAAAAACAAAAACATAAAATAAAAAACAAAAACAAAACAAAAGGAGAAGTAGCAAATAAGGAAGAATGGGAGGAGCGGAAGCCGAAGATGACAGACCTGAGTGCAACACAATGAGATGGAATGGAAGATTCCACCGTGAGGACACTCACACTAGCAGGGAAGGAGAAGTTACCAAGAAAGCAAATGAAACGGAGACATTTCTTAAATGCAGAGGTGGTCGTGTTCGTGTTTGTGCTCTAGAGCATCCCAGAAAAAGACAGAGTGAAGTAATCTGAATTACTGAACTGTTTCCTTTCTTAATACATAAAGCATAATATTTTTCGTACAATTAAAATATCGTATTTATATTATAAATTTATGTAAGAGAGATGTCAAATAAGATTATATATTACTGAAACTTTTTTGTAAGATACAAAATAAGTTTATAAGAAGATTAAATGAAAATTAAAATATTTTGATTCAACCAATAATGCTGTTAATATATAAATCTAATTTTCTTCAAATTAGTTTTGTTTTAACTTTTAAATTAGTATTAGTAATTTAATTTTATTATAAATAAATAAACAGGTCCGAATCCGATTCAATTTTAAAACTCACTTTTTTATCAGGCCCAACACAAAAAAGGTGTCTAGTGGATTCGGGTGGGCCTGGCCCACATGTATATTCACAAAGGTGGCCTACTGTTAATTTATCTTCGTCTTTCAGTCAGTCATGTATTTTACCGTGCGGCCCCCCACCCCCCCAAAAAAAAAAACGAAAAACAGTTGTTGCTGTTCATTTTTACCCTTTCTTTTGTTTGGTCTGGACATTTTCCTTTTTCATTTGCTTTAAGATCAATCCGATGTTGTGTATGTATTAATAGATATCAAACGTACAAACCGTTCTTGATTATCTTTGAATATGATCTAAATTATTCTACTATATACTTAGTGTAATTTGCTTTGAAGAAACACCAATGACACGAAAAACATATATGACTATATAACTATAAAATCCTTAATAAAAAGGAATTTCCTCAAATTCTTAGAAAGACATTGAAAAATATATCAACTGATTTGTTAATGCCTTGTTACTTATTTCTTGGGACTTATTATGGTACACCATTATAAAATAGTATATTTATAATATTTATTAAATAAATTATAAACTATCAATGTTTTATGAAAAACTATTGTAATATTTTTTATAGAAATCATGTGACTTTTGCCTCTCTCAAAAATAAATTATATATAAAAATTGGAAATCTTTGTAATTATAAGTTATAAGTAATATTCAAATAGTTGGAAAAAAAAGTATAAGAGCTTATATAAAAACACCAAAGTTTTTGTAGTTTTATGTAAAAAATATATATATGTAAGTGATTTAATCTAGTAATCTTTGGCAATTTGAAAGTCAAAGTTTCAAGTTAAGTCTGACTAGACTGGCCGGCTTGGCTGCAGCTCAAATGTTGAGTAACTTCTGTCACGACGTGATATCTTTTCCACCTGTAACCATATGTCAAAATTCAATTAATGTGGATTAAGAATAATGTATTAGATAAAATTTTGTAAGAATTTTTCTTCCAAATTTTTATTTGATGTTAGTGATTTGGGTAAGAATTCTGGTATTAAATAAATAAAGCCAGAATGAGACCAATTCAACTAAAAATTCTAAGAATCATATGAGGATTAAAATAACTATAAATACAGTACCGAATTATTAAGTCATTCTCAAAGCGATATAAAATGTGGCTTCCCCATAGTTTCTTATCTTTACGGAGAAATCAAGTAATTTACTACTCACTCAACTACAGGAGTATAATTTATATGAAGTATTCCCCCCACCCCCCACCCCCTTTTTATGTTTGGATCACATGCATGTATCTTTATTCCTGTTTTGTTCAAAGATCGATAATAACCTTATAGAACAAAATGTATCAGCGAAAAACTAGAAAATGAAATAAATACAATTATTAATCATTCTTAAAACTCAAACATCACGTGGTTCATTCACAAAGAGCAACATATGTCGTCAAAGATAAGCACGCTAATGATCACATACTCTTTTGTTTCACTGTATAAGTAAAGCAATCAATCAATTTTTCTTGCTGTGAACGCAAGGAAAGAACATATACAGATATTACTGAAAATCAAACCGCGCTGTCCCCTGCTTTAAAAGGAAATATTTTTTTCTTTAACAAAGAAAATTAAATCAATAACCTTTACTTAAATCTTGTCCACCTCAATTATCTGAGCTAAGCAAAATGACTTCTTTAAGGAAGTTTACTAAATTGTTTATCTTGGTCATTAAAGTAATGGAATCCCCAGGGAAAAAATTAGGATACACTTCAAAATTCAGCATTTTCATGTGATACAAATTTGGTATTATAAATACAACATGGAGGTCGTATCATATTATATCCCAACTGTGCTGTGGAAAACATTATCAGATCAAGGTTTGACAAAGCAGCACCCATGATTGCTCAATATCTAGTTCTAGGCTTTTTCTGAGATTCAGCTTCATAAATACTTTGCCTCACCCTTTAGACCCTCTTTCACCTGCTGAAATCAACAAAACAAGGCATATAGTCCAAGAGTCTTACCTTGGTGCTATTCCTAATCTGACCTATCATTTTGTGGATGTTGAAGAACCAGACAAAAAGGATGTCCTAAAGTGGCTATCTTCAAATACAAAAGACAAGCCTATTATTCTTCGTCAAGCCAAGGTAGTTGTAAGAGCCAAGGGTGAGACCCATGAGCTTGTAGTGGACTTGGCCACAGGTTCCATTGTATCAGACAAAATCTACACAGGTTATGGATACCCTCCTTTAACATTCAATGAGCTTTTCCATGCCAGCAAATTGCCTCTTAAATATCCCAAATTCCAAGAGTCAATAACTAAAAGGGGCTTTAATTTGTCTGAAGTGTCTTGTGTACCATTTACAATTGGTTGGTATGGAGAACAAATCACAAGGAGAGCCCTCAGAGTGGCATGCTTTTATAGGGGGGGATCAGTTAATGTGTGGGCAAGGCCTATTGAGGGAATCACCGTGCTAGTTGATGTTGATACAATGCAGATTACAATGTATAATGACAGGTACAGGGCCCCTTTGCCTAAAGCTGAAGGTACAGATTTTCAATCTTCAAGGAGCAACAGGCCTAAAATATCTGCTACTTGTAATATATCAGATATTGGGTTCACCATCAAAGGCCATGAGGTCAAATGGGCTAACTGGGTTTTCCATGTTGGGTTCAATGCTCGGGCTGGAACTATCATATCAACAGCCTCTATATTTGATGCTAAAAAACATAAGTATAGAAGAGTGCTATATAGGGGTCATGTGTCTAAGACATTTGTTCCTTACATGGATCCTACAAAGGAATGGTATTTCAGGACATTCATGGACGATGGGGAATTTGGTTTTGGACGTGCAGCTGATAGCTTGCAGCTTGGGATTGATTGCCCGCGGAATGCAGTTTATGTGGATGGCTATATGGCTGGGCCTAATGGAGAGGTGCAGCAGGTACCCAGGGCTATTTGCATTTTTGAGAGGAATTGTGGCAATGTTGCTTGGAGGCATATGGAAATCAATAATCCTAAAAAATTGGTAGGGTATTATACTGTATTATGGCGGTTTTTGTTTTCCATTTAGTTTGGAATTTTGCAGTTTTTCTGTGAACACATTGCTGTGTTTTTCTGCAGATAAGAAATGGAGAACCTGAAATTACTTTGGTAGTCAGAATGATTGCTACTGTCGGTAACCATGATTATATTCTTGATTGGGAATTTCTAAGAAGTGGTAGTATAAAAGTTGGGTTAAGATTCTTCTACTAACTTTGCTAGATTCATGATATAGACATTTTTAACTTAGAGGAACTCATTTGATTGATTGAAGTGGGGAAGGAAAAAGAGCTGAATTTGAGTTTCTATGCGGATTAAACGATCTTAAAATCTTTCTTTTCTTAAACCATCTTCACATAATATGTACGTAGTTGAGATAGTTATGAAAATTAGATTATTTTAATAATTAATTATTATATAAATATTTTTTATTATAATTGATTATAAAAAAATAGTTTTATATTTGAATATATTAGTTAAAAAGTAATTTTAAATTAATATATTTTATTTAAATGATATAAAAAAATCACTTTTATATATTAAATTATCAAATTAGGTATAAAATAATTTAAAAAGTTATTTAATTAATTAAAAAATTTATTTGATTAAAAATAAAATAATATTTATATATCACTATTAAAAATAATCCTAACAATTTTTTTATAAAATGTTCAAAGAAATGATTCTCATCTAAATAGATTTTTTTAAATGGAATGCCAAACATATTGCTTTATTAAATAACAGTTTAAAAGGTTATAAAAAAACTTTTGGAGAACAAAAAAATCGTTTCCAAACATGATCTAGATCATACTTTGGAATTTTAAAAATTAGCATTACTCAAACTATCATACCTCTTGATAAATTTTATAACTAAAATCACATGTTTTCCTGTTAAACAGAAGTTACATTACTTTGGTTCTTATCTAAATATTCTGCTATGCTATAAAATTGTTAGTATTCAATTACAAAAGAATATGACTATTCTTTACAAAAACGAAATGATCAATTAAATAAAATACATTTAGTTCAAATCAAACAAAACTGCACTTATCCTAAAATAGTTTATCATTTTGTGCATAGGTAGATTTGACAGGCATAATGGAAATGAAAGCTGTCCCATATATACACAACAATCAGATAACAGGAAAAGTGTTTGGGACCTTAGTGGCAGAAAACACCATAGCCAATAATCATGATCACTACATAACCTACTATCTTGACCTTGACATTGATGATAATGGTAACTCCTTCATCAATGCCAAGATACAAAAGGCAAGAGCAACTGGCTTTGGAACACCAAGGAAGAGTTACTGGACTGTTGTTAGAGAAGCCGCCAAGAGGGAAGCCAAGGGTAGAATTCGGCTCGGCTTGGAGCCAGCTGAGTTGTTGGTAGTGAACCCCAATAAAAGGACAAAGTTAGGGAATCAAGTGGGCTACCGGGTGATCAGTGGACAGCCGGTTACTTCTCTTTTGTCTGATGATGATTACCCACAAAGAAGAGCATCTTACACAAAGTATCAATTGTGGGCCACTCCCTATAACAAGTCAGAGAGATGGGCTGGAGGGTTCTACGCTGATAGGAGCCATGGAGATGATGGCTTAGCCGTTTGGAGCCAGAGGTAACTTAACATCAAGATTTATGCAAAAAAATAAAAAAAAGTTTGATTTTAGAATAATATTTAATTTAAATTCAGTTAATTATTAATATAAATTATACTATCATTTAATAAAAGTTGTCATATTATTAGAAAATCAAAATATTTTACTTTCTGCAAATATTTTGATATGTTTTTTAAACATCCCTCATATGATAAAGTTTTTTTTATAATATTAGAAAATAACAAAATTCATAATTTTATTTAAAAATTTTCTGTGTTAATATATATTCTAAAAAAATTTCATCCATAAGTTTACCCTTCTTTTAAATAAACTTTATTCTGCTTAGTCTTGAATAAAACTTCAAATACAAAAATCTTTGAATATCTATTATTTATGACAACTTAAATTTGATGGTTTTAGTCTCTACAAAATACAAAATTTGCTTGAAGTTTATATTTATACTGCATGTTTAATAGGGAGAAAAGGAAATTAATAAATAAAATAAAAAATAGTTAAAAACTCTAACTTATCTATTTTCATTCCTTTCACTTTTTGTTTGATCATTTCTACCAATCGCATATTAAAATTTCATTTCGTTAAACAGGAAAAAACAATTGTAATTGTGTGTCCTTTCAATATAGGTTTTGTTTTGATAAATCAATTGATAAAGCTGCATGGCCAAATTCTAACTTGATTAAGTGGATCATGTTTCACGCAGGAATAGAGAGATTGAGAATAAAGACATAGTACTGTGGTACACTATTGGGATCCATCACATTCCTTATCAAGAAGATTTTCCAGCAATGCCAGCAGTTCATGGTGGATTCGAACTGAGGCCTGCTAACTTTTTCGAAAGCAGTCCATTGCTTTGAATAAAACAGCTCTAAATTAATGCAAGCGTGTTCATCTAGTTGACCACACCAGTAACATGCATTATTCATGAACATATACAAGATGAAAGGTTTTATAAAATTTATTCAAATTAAGAGACACTGATACATTAATTGTCATTTTCCCACTAGTATGTTAAATAATTTGAAATTGAATAATTGGAATTTTATCAGAATTAAAAATATGTTGAAAATACACGAGATATTAAAAAGAAAAATGTGTGGATCTTAGATTTTCAAATAATTGTTTTGATGTGTAGATTCTCAAATATTTTATAGTTCCATGATAATGTATATCAAACATAAACATTCAATAGTTCAAAATATATTACACTCAGGGAATAAAAATGCCAGGAACACCAAATCTGTTAATTACCCACACCTCTCCCTTTTTTTTCCATCTAAACAAGTTGAAGAAAACAATACGTGCAATATTATAATGATGGAAATGGCAGGGAAAGGCACATGCCTTGTCCACGGGAGTAAATTAAGTCAAAAGTGGGTTTATAAAGACTTGACTTTTCTTATCGTTGACAAAAGAAAAAAAGACTTGACTTTTGATCTCTTGTGAATCTTTGGTTTACTTTACCCAGCAGAGACAACATCGCAAGGGACAATTCGAAACGGTAGCAATCACTTTTCAAGTTTTAACACTACGGTACCAACTAAAAGAACAAAAAGAAAATATGAGAATTCAGCCCCTAATTTTAAACATACGAAGCAAAAACTATGGGATGTATTTGGATTTAGAGATAGACTCACTTTTTTTATGTAACAGTATCTATATATAGATTTAGATATATATAAAAATTATAAATTTTTTATATGTGTAGTTATTCATAAAAAAAATAATTTAATTAAATTTTTGTGTGAATTTAACTATTATTAATTAAAATTTATAAAGATCTAATTTTTAATTTTAGTTATTAATTTATTTTAATAATAAATCAATAACAAAAAAGTCATACTTCATCTATAAACCACCTTTTATGTGTTTTCATGTTAGATTTTTTCCAACAAGATACATGCAATAGTTTAGAATTTGATTGCTTTATTATGAAAAAATCATATTTCTTTTCAGATTACTTGAACTGTTGAACACACAGGAAGATCTTTTCTACTTTTTTCCTTTGAACAGAGAATGGCTCTTTATGTAAATATTATGGACATGATGTTTTCCCAATACACACTTCTATATGGCATGTTCCTTTTGATCAATTTGTACGCTTTTTTGGTACATCAAGAAAATTGTACGTTTAATTTCCCTGTAATTATAACTGTCAAATAAATCACACGTCTTTATTTTCTTTTATTTCATTAATTAACAAATGGATTAAGTCAGGCATATGGGCCAACCCATCTAGTATAGGCTTATAAACTCATTGAAGTTTTTAATAAAAAAAAAACATAAGGCAAAAGAAAAGAAAACAAAACTGAACATATTTAAGAAAGATTAAATTTTCTCATAAAAAGCTTTTTTCATGAAAAAAAACCTTTTTAAATAAATTGTAAGACATTTAGGTAAAATGAATAAAATTGATTATAATATAAAGATTATTTTCTTTTACAGTAGAAGTTGATTAAAATCAAAAGCTATTATTTTAAACATTTTGATTATAATCATTATAATCAAAACGTGAGATGTTTACCTTGATTTTCCTATAAAAGAGTATTTTTTATATAATTTAAATAAAATATATTATTTTAAAATTATATTTCAATTAACATATTTAAACATAAGTCTAATTTCATCATAATTAATTTTTTTATAAATAATTATACATATAATTAATTATTAAAATAATTTTTTTTTCACAACTAATCTAATCAAAACCCTAGACCCAAGGAAAACTAACATCCGCACAGTCAACTAAGAGATGGAAAGAGTTCTATTCTGGGGGGTCGTCTGTTTTCTAAGAATGAAGTCTCCATCATGTTGCGTTACATGTTTGGCTAAAAAGTCTAGCTACTTCTTTGAAAACACGTTGCGATGTTACCTCCCAGTCATGCTCCATGATTCATCTGCTGTCTGCCAGAGTGCGTTCATATTGATGGAAGTTTAATCACGTTTCAAGTTTTAACGTTAGGCATAACCAAAATAAAATAAAAGAAAAGAAAAGAAAATAATTCATATTCCCTGCTAATCCCTGACGATGCATGATTGTAAAGTGCAATCTCTAGAACAGTGACTATTGTTATTTCACCATTTTTAGATTAAAGCTAGTATCTAACACCCTAACTTGCATGTTTGGTTGGGATTATTATCCAACCAAACAACTTTTTTTTATTAAAAAAGTTATTTTAACAGTATTTTCATATATTTGACAAAATTAATTTTAATTTTTGTAGGAAATTTAATGTATTATAAATTTTTTTTTATAATGCTGAAAATTAAAATTTATGATTTTAACTTATAGATTATTTTTTATAATTTAATATGTAAATATTATTTGTCTTCAATTAAATAATTTTTTTAATCATTTTATATTATTTTAATAATTTAATGTATAAAAATAATTCTTTTTTATATCATCTAAACGAAATAAATTAACTTAAAATTATTTTTTCGCTAACATATTCAAACATAAAACTAATTTAATTATAATATATTATAACAAAAAAATTTATACAATTATTAATTATTAAAAAATTTAATTTTTACAATTATCTCAAACACACAGATAAATAATTACTAAAAGAAGTTATCAGTAGCACAATGATGTATAAAGTAATAAATTGATTCAATAATTTTTTTAAAAGAAAACAAGTAATTAAAAAAAAGTAAAATAAATAACTTGAAAGTAATAGAAAGATCACAATAACAAATTAGGGAATAAACAAGCAACCATACATAAGAGCTATGATGCACAAATACGTGAAAAATTCGGCTGCCTTCATATTTTTAGCATATTTTGAGCAATTTTTTTTTGTTGGATACGATGATCCACAGATACGGTTGTATAAAAAGAATAATAAAAAAAACACAAATCATGAGGAAGATGAATATCAAATAAAAGTAGGCAAGGCTTAGCAGAGAGGGAAGCCACACCACAAGGCGTCAAAAGAGCAAGTAAAACAAATCGTGAGAAAGATGAATATCAGTTGCAGAGGATGAACATTGAGCAAAGCGTGTAGCGGGGGACGGGGTTAGCGTGGGGTCAAGACCCAGGAAAGAGAGGGTATATTATATACGTGCTTTTCTAACAAATTGCAAGTGGCCTCTCTTTTGAACGTTAAAAAGTGGATTGAGCTGGATCCAATCTCTTAGAGAAATAATTTTTAAACAATTCTTATAATAATTATTTCATTGACTTATTTTCAATTTTGAATGCAAAAATTATATACTTGTGCTTATTTTTCATTGACTTATGTTGATAGGAGTATATATACTTATTTATTTGACTCTGTCTTTAAGTTTATCATTTATTAGTTATTTGACTCTGTCTTTAAGTTTATCATTTATTAGAACATTAGTAACTTATTAGGAACTTATTTAAGTTATATTTAAATTTTTATTGCATTTTTGTTAAATTTTAATTATAAATGCTAATATTTATATTTGTTGCAATGATTAATTTTATTAGTTTTGACTGGTGACATTAAGAATAATTGTAAAATATTCAATATCTTGTAAATAATTTAATATTATATATACATTTTAATATATACAGTTGTACCAAAATTATCATATTTATGTATCATGTTGTATCTAATACTTATAACGTGCAACATAGCATAAATGCAAATTAAGATACTGAGAGTAACTAATCGGGATAGGAATGTGTATAAGTGATGTTATAAGAGTCTATTTAGTATCATAGAGGGAAAAAGAAAATAAGAGATATCATAGAAAAGAAAATAAAAAAGGAAAAGAAATGAGAAGTTAAGGAGTTATCCTTCTATTGTTTGGTATCATCCAATGTTTGTTTGGTTTTATTAAGAAAAAGAATAAAAATATATGTAAATAAATAAAAATGTATATATTTTGGTGGAATCTACAAAAATTCAATTCTCCCCCCTTCCATTCCCTTCATTTCCATCCAAAATGATGAAAAAATAATGAGACCATAGAAAATTCATTCCTTCAAATTCTTTCCCTCCTATTCACAAATGCATACCAAACAAATGAGAGATGCATTCCTTCTCCTTTTCCTTTCCTTTTAACCCAAAAACATCATACCAAAAATACCATAAAAGTGGTGTGGGAATACTACTATCTTTTTAAAAAATGATGATCTCACATCATTTTTACTCTCACATTAATTTTTATATTATTTTTTAATTTTTTTTAATAATTATAATTAAGTGAGAGAAAGTGTTAACATGTGAATATTAATTTTAATAGAATAAGAAGTAATGTAAAAGATAATATATGTCAAAAATAATATAAAAAAATGCGATGAAAAAATTAGGGTTATATCATTTTCCACAAGGAAGGTTGAGGAAAATCACAGTGGAAGCACAAGCGATCTTTGGCACCTGACTGCCACGCATATCAAACGCCACAGCTTCTTACATTAGCGAAGATCAAATAATTAATTAGGAAACAGTACAGTACAACACCACAGTACAAACATCATTTTCCATCTTGACTCTTTTAGAGTGTGTTTGGAATGAATAAAAATGAGAAATGATTTGATTTGATTTGATTTGATTTAAAAATCAAATTTTACGTTTGAAACTTTAAAAAAAAATAGAATTTGAATTGATTTAGAAATCAAATTTTGTGTTTGGAATTTATTAAAATGAGAATTAATTTGATTTGATTTTATCATTTTACATTTTAATCATTATAAGAGGTTGTTAGAGATCATTATTAAAGGTAAAATAGTATATTTATTTCAAATCAAATCAATTTCTAACAAATCCTATCAAATTTGATAGAATTTAAAAAATAAAAGAAATAAAATTCATGAAATTTTAAAAATCAAATCATTTCTTATTTTTTAACATTATAAACACAAAATTTAATTAAATTTAATTTACAAATAAAATCATTTCTCATTTTTTTACATTCCAAACAAACTATTAAAGAACCGTTTTAAATACGTAATTGGGTTTTGAGATTAAGATGGCGGAGTTGGACTTTAATTGATGAACTAGCTAGCTAGTCCCTTATAGGATTACACGTCAACTTTGATTGCTCCAGATGACAAAGTTTCAGATGGTTACGTAGCCGGTAGTCTTAATAAAGAAAGAAGGGTTTGTCATGTCTAAATTTTCTCATTCTTGCACTGACTCACTGCTCACTGGGAAGACTCCTCCACGGTCATGATGATTATAATGCATGTGAAACAATTACAACTTGAACTTCAGCTTCTACTATATTATTATTAGCCTTTCCCATTAATCTCTCTTTTCTGCCATAAAAATGGGTGTTACCACTAAATTCTTTTTTTCTTTTATTACATTTTCTCTGCTCTTCATATGCTGCAGAGCCCAAAGGAGCACTAATAATTCAATTGAATTGGGCTCCAGCATTGTTGCTGGAACTAATTCATCATGGCAATCACCCTCTGGTGATTTTGCCTTTGGGTTCTACCCTCTTGTTAGTGGCCGCTATCTTGTTGGAATTTGGTTTGATAAGATTCCACAGAAAACGCTGGTGTGGTCTGCAAACCGTGATGATCCAGCTCAAATTGGCTCAACCATCAATCTTACACTGAGTGGCCAACTTGTGCTGCAACATGCTAATAAGACTTCATTTCCAATCTACAAAGGTATGAATGCTACTTCTGCTAGTATGCAGAATAATGGGAATTTCATCTTGAGGAACTCTCTTTCAAACATCATCTGGGAGAGCTTTGATTCACCAACAGATACTATTCTACCAGGCCAAACTTTGGATATGGGTCAGATGCTCTATTCCAATGCCAATGGAACTCAAGACTACTCAACTGGCCAATACAAATTGGAGGTTCAAACTAATGGCAACATTATTATCTCTGCCTTTCGGTTTGAAGATCCTGCATACTGGTACACTTCAACTATTTATAATACAAGTGTGAAACTTGTCTTCAGCAACACAACAGCTTTTCTTTATGCTGTCAATGGCACACACAATATATTTAACATGTCCACAGCTACAGAAGTGCCTAATCCAATTGAAAATTACTATCATCGAGCAATGATCAATGACCATGGAAATTTTCAACAGTTGATTTACCTTAAAGAAAGTGGAAACCATTGGACAGTTATATGGGAGGCCATAACACAGCCCTGCACAGTGAATGCTATTTGTGGGGTGTATGGCTTTTGCACTTCACCTGACAACAGTACGGTCAATTGTGATTGTTTGCCTGGAAACACACCTTTAGATCCAAGTGTTCCCTCCAAAGGGTGCTATCCCAGTGTCGCCATGGATTTCTGTGCTGCAAATAATTCCTCTTCATCATACTTTACAGTGGTAGAAATTCAAGATGCTGATATACCAAACGAAGATTATTCTGATCTGCAAAGAATAGACGCTTCTGACTTGGACAGTTGCAGGAAGGAAGTGATAAATGACTGTTTCTGCATGGCTGCTGTTTTGATTGACTCTGTCTGTTACAAGAAAAGGACACCACTTTTAAATGCCAGAAGAAGCATCCCTGCCACTAGCAATAGAGTGGCACTGATTAAAGTTCCTCAGGTTCACGAAGACAATGAAAATGATTCACCTTCTCAGGTTGTTTTGCTAGTAGCCCTCTCAGCATGCTCCTTCCTTGCTGTTGTGTTTTCAACTATTGCTATCTACCATCACCCAACATTTCGCCGTCTCATGCACAAAGGGTCACTCCCAAAGCCAAAGCCTGTGGACATCAATCTAAAGGCATTTTCATTCCAAGAGTTGAGAGAAGCAACAAACGGGTTCAGGAACAAACTTGGCAAAGGAGCCTTTGGCACGGTCTATAGTGGGGTTATAACCTTGGAGGGTGAACAGGTTGAGGTTGCTGTGAAACAACTTGAAAAAGTAGAGGAAAAAGGTGAGAAAGAATTTGTTAATGAAGTTCAAGTCATTGGTAGGACTCATCACAAGAATCTTGTAAGGTTATTGGGTTTCTGCAATGAGCATAATCATCGTCTTCTGGTTTATGAGATGATGAGAAATGGGACATTATCCAATTTCCTTTTTGGAGAGGGGGATAAACCAAGCTGGGAACATAGAGCCAAAATTGTTCTTGAAATTGCTAGAGGCTTGCTTTACCTGCATGAAGAGTGTGACCCCCAGATCATCCACTGTGACATAAAGCCACAAAATGTTCTTCTTGACTCAAATTATACTGCTAAAATTGCAGATTTTGGACTGGCAAAGCTACTAATGAAAGATAGAACTCGAACAAGCACAGATGTAAGAGGAACAATGGGATATATGGCACCAGAATGGCTCAAAAATGCACCTGTCACTGCGAAAGTGGATGTCTACAGCTTTGGCGTCATGTTGTTGGAAATCTTATTTTGCAGAAGGCACATTGAGTTGCATCAAATTGAAGATGAAACTGAGGGTAGTGATGACATGATACTTATAGATTGGGTTCTGTATTGGGCAAAAGAAGGGAATCTAAGAGTCATCGTGAGCCATGATCTTGGAGTCCTTAACGATTTCAAGAGGTTTGAGAGAATGGCAATGGTTGGATTGTGGTGCATATGTCCTAACCCAACTCTTAGACCATCTATGATAAAGGTGATACAGATGTTGGAAGGAAATGCAAAAGTTGGTGTTCCACCTCTGTTTGATGGGCAAATGTTGTAACTTGTAACCAAATTGTGTCCTTAATTTTATGGTTTTATCCAAGACTATAGTGTAATATTCTTCATGTTGTGTCATTAGTTATTAATTTGGACTTGAGCTATGATTCTACAAGTTCAATCAATGAAAATTTGTTCAGTGGCATTTTACAGTATAAAATCGAGTTGTTAATTCATGATGGATACTGGCAAAAATGAAGATTGTCAAACATGCAAAAAGCTATTAAGCCATAAATTTCCAAAGATGTGCGAGTTGTGCATGTCTATAATTTTCTCTTTTACCTTTCAGCATTTAATTTAAATTAAATATTATAATATACTGTGTTTTTGGTATATAATAAGTAGTTCTTACAAGACATTTCAACCAATGCACATTAACTGCTTGAGGTACCTCCAAAATGCATCATCATTAGGTTGGATGGTAGTTATTAATTGATTGTAATGTAACGTAGCAGTATTTTCTAATAATATCAGTAAAGAAAATTCAATATAATCCTAAAACAGAGATTAAAGAATTGGACAGCTTGATCAAAGTTTACCCTATACTTTTCGTTTTTCCCTAACTCCTTTTTTTTGTTTTATTGGTCTAACCACGTATCTTACCATTTTTCAATGTCTCAATGCTTGTGTTGCGTTTGAATAAGTATGACTCATCTAATGGCATTTTGATTATGTACATAAAATTTATTACATTATATTTGTAACACCTCAAAATTTCCTATCCTATAAATGATAATTTTGACAATTATTTAATTTTCTTGTTTAGTAATTTCGAATCTTGTAAAATTATTTTGTTTATTCCGTCAGCGTATTTGATCGTTTTGAGTGATTTCTTTCAGTGTCAAGAAAATAAAAATTTTTGGGCCAGAGAAAACGTTACGTAATTTAATTTTTACCATTAGGTAATTATTTTACGTAATCTGATTTGATATTTGTGCGTTTTCTAATATTTGTGATTTTGTGGATGATTATGAATTTTTTGACTGTATGTGGGTTCAGGTGGTCCTAGGTGGGCCCAGGTGACCATACGTGGGCCCAGGTGGGTCCCGCAAAGTGAAAATTTTTCTACGCATAGAAAAATTTATCTTGTTTAGACGGAGACAGGATCTTACTAAACTGAATCCAGGAAACAGTTTTAGAAAATTTGTTTTGTATCTTGTATTTATTTATCGGAAGATAAAAATACAAGTAAATATATTCTTTCGTGAGATTTTTAGTAGATAAAAATAGAAATTATATTGCTTAAGTCAACACTAGTGGTTTGGATATCTACCATTGATTTAATTAATGGTTAAGAAATAAACTTAATAAAGAAGATTGGATAATCACCATTGATTTAATCAATGGTGTGAGAATAAACTTAGTTAAGCTTCAATATCAATAGTAGATTTAATCAATGATGTAAATTTGATTATATAAAGTGACCATTTACAACCATTTGATTTAGAATTGATCAAGGGTGGAGATTTGGTCTTGTAAAGTAACAAGGACCATTTATGACCATTGGATGAAGAATTAATCAATGGTGGAGATTTGGTCTTCTAAAAAAGGTTATGACTAATTATAACCCTTGGATTTAAAGTTTGAAGGAGCAATCTTGACCCTTTATTTTGGAGACACATCTAATGGCTAGAATTTAAAGGAGAAGGATCAATGGCTTAGATTTAGTCTTCTAAAAATCAAAAGTCTACCTAAATCCTAACCATTGAATTAATCAATGGCTAGAAATGCTTCAAATAATGGCCTAATTAACAAGTTAAGTAAACTAAATTAAATGTTAAATTGTTATAATCTAATTCTTAATTAGATATCCTAATTTTAATTAGAGATTATAATATGTGAAATAATATGTTAATTAATTAGTTATATAGTTAGAATGTTAGTTAAGATTGGTTAGGAAATTTAACCTAACTAATTACCTAATTAATTAGCATGCAATTAGGTGTAAATTGAGAACAATTAATTCCCTAAAATACTCAAGGAGCCACACGATTTTCATGCAGCTTGGGGAGACCTTTACATGGTTCTTGAACCACCAATAATAGCCATGCAAACTAAATTAATGATCATTATTGTTTGTCATGGTCAATATGACCATTATTGTTTTGTTTGCTTCCTTTGGATTGCATGATGAAGGGGGGAACGGTTGGAGAAGTAAGAAAGAAGAAGAGACATGTTGAGACATGTTGGAGTAGCCTTTTTAGGCCAAAGAAAAAGCTTGAAGACATTAATTAGATGTCTTGACCAATTATTAGTCATTTTCCTAAAGCAAAGTTATTTTCTTCTTTCTCTCCATGCAATGCTACGGCTGCCCACTTCAATTCAGCCATTTGATTTCATTTGTATCACATTTTATAACACTTAACTCATTCTCTCTCTTCTCTCTCTCTTCCAATTTGTCAAGAACACCAAGAACAACACCATTTTCTTTCCTTCCTTGAGCATTCAGTCACCACCGATGGAACCACTTCCAATCTTCCATAATTTTATCTAGCTACATATCTTGAATCCTCTCATCAATTCAAAACACTTTCATGTTGGAGACTTTCTCTAAATCATTCATCTTCATCACTCAACCAAGCCAAGAACACAAAACAACCATTTTCCTTCATTTTCTCACCAAATGGTTTGGCCATGACCACCAAAAGCACCACCCATCACTTTTAATTTCATCCAACCATAGATCTTGAATTTACATGATATTATAAGCAACTTTCATGTTGGAGACTTTCTCAAAATCATTCATCTTCATGGACTTTCTTCAAGAGCCAAGTTATTGAGTTTTTAAGGTGAAGTGTAAGAAGACTTCAATTCTTATCTCTTTTTCATGATCTAAACCATGTTTGATCCATGGTTCCTCTTAATCAAGCTTAATATACTAATTTCTGTGTATTTTGTTTTGAATTTGAGAAGCCCTTGGTGGTGAAGGACTTGGAAAGAGAAGCAAAATCAAGAAGCTTTGAGGATCTTCAAGAGGTAAGAGGGAGATCCATCTCACCAACCAATTATGGTGGTGGGAGATTGTCTTATATTTGATGGATTGTGAATTCATGTGAGAATTCCAATCCATGGTCATGTAATAATTAATTGTGTGTTTATGAGCTTTGCTTTATTTTCTTGTAGTTTGATTATTTTGTCTATGCTTAATATGCTTTGCATGATTTTATGGCTTTGATAGTATACTTATAATATGCATGATGAGTATATGGCATGTTTGTGATATTTATAATGAAATATATATATGTATGCCATGATATGTGGATGGAAAGAAAATTGATCTTGGTTCCAATGGCCAAGGAAGAACTACGGTTTTGATGCCCTTGATTTGGGTCAATGTTGAAATTTTTCAAGAACAAGGAAATTAAATTTTGATCCCTAGAACAATGAGAATTTCGGCCAAGACACCTCAAAATAGGTGTTTACAAATTAATATGTTATGGAAGAATAAAATTGGATTGATTTGAGGAGTATGAAAAATGAACTAAAGGTTTATTTTTTTTTTAGAAAACATGAACACAAATTTTAGAGTGAAATTTTATTAATTTATTTTGTGTAGAAACAAGAATGGAATTTATTTAAGTTGGAAGAAAAATATTTCATGGTTCCAATGGCTATCTATAAGGTTTTGATAATTTAGAAAAATGTTTTGATGCTATGAAATACAAGAATTTTCAAATAAGAATTTTTGAAAAGGGAATTAAGTGTTATAAATTAAGTGAAGTGGAATTTTCATAAATAAAAGAAAAAGAAGATTGAAAGTATTGAACTTCAAATTAATCAATTTTTAGAAGTGATTTAGAAATATAAAGAAAACGTTTGTAACTTAAAATTTCTAATGAGAGAATTTATTTATTGGGTTTTGGAAAAGCGTTAGGAAATTTAAAGTTAAGAAACAATAATTAAAACAACTCAATATAATTTTGTAGGACTAGATCAATAAAAAGTGATTTTGAGAAAATATATATTAAGGAAAAGATTTTTGACTAAGAATGAAAAAAGATTTGTAAAGAAAGTGAAAATGAATATGAACAAATGGGTTTGTTATATGACCAATCGGTACTTTGGTTTTGAAAATAAAACTTTAATGGTTTTGTTTGTGTAAAACCATATCAATTTAAAAGAAAAAAATATTTTGATAATTTTTCAAATAGTAATGCCTAGATTTTGATGAAACAAAGTAATTTTTCAAGTGGAAATATAATTGATTTAATACAAGAAATTTGAAAAGGGAATCAGAGTATTTTACTCACTTGAAAAATTAAGTTTTGTAAACAAAAATGTTTTCAAACTTCAATTTATTTTGAAGTAGGTTAATTTAGAAATGATTTGGGGAAAAATGGAGAATATAATGGTATTTTGAGAATTTACTCAAGTATAACTTATTTTCAACGTTTTGAAATACGTTTGGAAATTTTAAGATTTGAAACATTGATTTATATCAATGGAAAGGTAATTTTGTGGATTATATTTGAAAAAGAATTTTTTGAGTAAAGAAAGCGTGGAAAAAGATTTTCTTGAGTAAGAAAATGTGAAAAATGAAGTACAAAGTCATAATATTTTGAGAAAGGATGAAATGGAATTTTTGAAGGTTAAGAAATATTTTAAGTAATAGAATTGTGGTGAAAAATAATTTACGTATCTTAAAAATGATTTAGAATATAGTAAAATATTCCTACGCGATTTGAAATATGTTAAAATATTTCTACGTGATTTGAATTACGTTTAAATATTTTATGTGAGTTTAAATATTTTACGTGATTGTAAAATGTTAAAAAATATTTTACGTATCTTTAAAATGATTTGGAATACGTTAAAATATTTCTACACAATTTGAACTATTGTTGAAAAATCACTATGTGATTTAAAAGTGATAGAATATTTTTACGTAATTGTGAAAATGATGAGAAAATCTTATGTGATTTGGAAAGTATTTTAAATATTTTGAGAATGATGAAAAAAATGATTTACGCAACTTAAAAGAATGATTTTTAAGTTATGCGATTTTGAAAATGGTGAAAAATTGTTACGCAATTTGAGAAACGTATATTGAAAAAAAATGTTAAAAAATTAAATACGTGATTTAAAAGTACAACAAAAGTGTTGCAGTATTTAGAAAACATAACAGAAATATTACAAAATTTTAAAAAATGTAAAAGAAGTGTTATGGCATTGTGAAACTATAACAAAAACGTTTTGGAATTGTGAAAACGTAACAGAAACGTTTTGAAATTGTAAAAATGAAATGGAAATGTTGCACAATTTTGTGAAAAACACGACGAAAGTGTTTCATAACTATGAAAATGTGATAATATGATTTTTCTGTTGAAAATAAAGTATAAATACCGAAGAACCAAGATATATGGATCTTTGTGTGAGAAAATGACATGTTTTGCCTGTGATTGGCATTTGGTGCATTATACATGCATTGAAAAGATTTGGACTCGTTGGGGTTGGACTTACCTTGATATACTCGTGCATTGTACAAATGAAATTGAAAAGATTTGGCCCGTTAGGTTTGGACTTGCACTGATATATTCGTGCATTGTATAAAATATAGCTAATAGCTATTATGGCCCTTATGATTGAAGAGGGAATGAGAATTGATAGTGAGGTCTATGATGGATTTTGGGGGCGTCGAGGCGCGACGGTCGACCAGTGGACAGCTGGCGAGTACCCTGTGCCACTTGGCGATGCAGTCCGTTGCAACGCATTGACGATACCCGACAAGAACACGATTCTTTTCAACGACTGGGAGATTGTCTTTGGGTTAAGGCTGACAATTAACCAGAGCATTCTTCTCGAAATTGTGAAAGCCTCCATGGAGTCGTTTTTGATAAACTGAGTCTTTGTGCATATGCATAAATCTAAGCATTTATATCTGTGTGATATATTAATTTTGAGGAATATTGGTTATTGGCTATGACAATTGTTTTGAGTACTTGGATGATGATTGAACTGATAAATGATTAGATGATGATAGTTGATTAATCGATAGCATGATTATGGTATGATCTATCTATATGATATTCTTGTTTGTGTTATCTCTGTCTTTGCCATATTGGTATTGGTGTAGGTGATCTCACCTCTTTGTTATATTGTTTTCTTTGTGTCTGCATCCTGTTAAAATCAAATAATAGAAGGATCGAGTTGCCTTAGACATAACGGGCGATGGATACTCTGAGATTGATGATAACAATAAGGAGTGGACATTCAGGACTCGAAGGTGTGCAATGTTGACAAAGGAACAGATGTCGATGCATCAAGATGGACGAGAAAAAGGAATAAGTATGTTAAAGTTTTTCGTTAGTGTTGTACCGTGCTATTAAGTAGGACCCGTCATGGGATTTGCTACTGTCAAAAAAAAATAAGTCTGTTAATTTTATATTTCTCTTTAAATTGTTATATTAATTGGTGTCAATATTGCATAATGAATAGTTGAAATATGATTTTCAATATTGCCTAATATTTTCAGTAAATTTACGTTTCAGTAAAGAAGTAATTTTGAAACCCATCTTTTATAACTCAAACTTTGTGCGAAATTATTTTCAGATTATGAGTCGGAAGTCAGAAATGTGATGCCCTAACTAGGGTGTTACATTAGTTGGTGTCAGAGCTAGGGTGTTACATTAGTTGGTATCAGAGTTAGGGTGTTACATTAGTTAGTATCAGAGCACGGTTTGTGTCTTTTGGGGTTTGTGGTTAGGTCTATTTTGCTTGTGTTGTGTTCTCTGTGTTTGTTTTCCGAAAGGAAATAATGTTGTTTATAATGGATATTAGATCCATTGTATTTCGATCCGCACGCCTCGAAAAAAAAAAAAGAAATGGCTCGGGATAGTTATACTTGTGTGGAAGTGAAACATGTTACTAGTAATGCAGTTGCAGCTACGGGAGCAACGGGAGCAATGTGGAAAGACGACTGCACGAACAAAGGACCGTTGTTCAGTGGAAACTGGAAGTTGAAGTTTAGAATCTGACGGAAGAGAATCAGTCTTGGAATATAAGATTTCGTAATTTTGGAACCTGATATTTTTTTAGGATATTGAGAAAGTAATTGATTTCGACGGAAGATGTATTTACAACCATTGAGGAAACAAAAAAATAGTAAAGGATGTGAAAGAAGGTACTTAATGAAGGAATGTACGTCAAGAAAACAATTTTTGAAAAAGTTGGACACATTTTCAAAGAGTATAATCTCTGATGTATTCTTTGAAAATAGAGTTTTCTATTAGTAAAAATTTTAGATAGTAAGGGAAGTTGTTACTCTGAATGGAACGGGAGTGTTCTGAGCGGAAGATTTAATCAATGGAGATTGTGTCATTAGAGCTAATCCTATAAACCATACTGAATATTTCTGTGAATGACCTATTCTTTATGACATATGATTGAGTAGATCAATTATATGTTAGAGTTATTCGTTATCCTCTGATTTGTTTACTTCTGTTTCTATTCTTAGCTAATCGAGCTATTCAAGTTATTCAAATTGTTGTTATAGATCAAAACTTTGTATTAATTTGATCTGTTGTTTAAAATTTTTGTGTTAGTTTGATCTGTTTCATAAACAGACGTGGTCTTTGAAAATGGATTGGTTATTTTCTAACCATATCCAATGAGATTATTTTAACAGACTGTGAGTAATCCAAAGAAAATTCATTCTTGAAAATCGGGTTACATCCAATTCTTTGCTGGATATGTTCGATAACAGGTTCGATTCGTTTTGTTAATCTTCCATGATGTTTTCTTTCATCTCCTGCAATTAAAGGAATATCTTGCAAGAAAAGATATTTCTATATTTGTATCCGTGTTAACGTATTTGAGTAACGCAGCAGAAGCGTGGTGAATTCTTCAAAAGATTGGAACAATTCTTCTATGAGAAAATTTAAGATGGTAATGGAAAACCGTAGAAAAAAAATTTATGAAAGTATCTGGTATCGTGCTGTGGAAAGGAGAATTCGGTTAGTGAGACATTTCCTGTTAAAAGCAAAAATCTAGAATATGTAGTGATACAAGGATAAGGAAATTTTAAGTAATACATTACATTAGCTGAACATTTCATTACATTAGTTGGAAGTTATCTGAGAAAAATTATTTTAGGTATGAATGAAGATCAGTTGTTGTTATGTTGGTATTAGAGATATGAAAATTCTTTCTTTCTGGAGTAACATTCAACATCTTCAGTAATAACCAACAAAATCTCTATGATAGGAGTCTGAGAAATCTGTTTGATCAGGAGAAGTTGAACATCAGCAAAGAGATTTTGTGGGATTAGAATAGTATAGAAGACATGTAAGAGAGAAAGTTTATGGGAATTTGAAAATAAGATGAAAGCACCATATCCGTATTTATTCGAGGGTGTGAAATCATGTTTCTCAAATTTTGAGGACGAAATTTCTTTTTAGAGGGGAGAATATGTAACACCCAAAATTTTCTATCCTATAAATAGTAATTTTGACAAATTAATGTAATTTTCTTGTTTAGTAATTTAAAGATCTTGTAAAATTATTTTGTTTATTCCGTCAGCGTATTTGATCGTTTTGAGTGATTTACTCCGTGTCAGGAAAATAAAAAATTTTGGGCCGGAGAAAACTTTACGTAATTTAATTTTTACCATTAGGTAATTATTTTACGTAATCTGATTTGATATTTGTGCGTTTTTTAATATTTGTGATTTTGTGGATGATTATGAATTTTTTGACTGTATGTGGGCCCAGGTGGTCCTAGGTGGGCCCAGGTGACCATACGTGGGCCCAGGTGGGTCCCGCAAAGTGAAAATTTTTCTACGCATAGAAAAATTTGTACTGTTTAGACAGAGACAGGAGATCTTACAAAACCTGAATCTGAAAATAATTTTAGAAAATTTATTTTGTACTGTATTTATTTATCGGAAGATAAAAATACAGTAAATATATTCTTTCGTGGGATTTTTAGTAGATAAAAATAGAAATTATATTGCTTAAGTCAACACTAGTGGTTTGGATATCTACCATTGATTTAATTAACGGTTAAGAAATAAACTTAATAAAGAAGCATTGGATAATCACCATTAATTTAATCAATGGTGTGAGAATAAACTTAGTTAGGCAAGCTTCAATATCAACTGTAGATTTAATCAATGATGTAAATTTGATTATATAAAGTGACCATTTACAACCATTGGATTTAGAATTGATCAAGGGTGGAGATTTGGTCTTGTAAAGTAACAAGGACCATTTATGACCATTGGATGAAGAATTAATCAAGGGTGGAGATTTGGTCTTCTAAAAAAGGTTATGACTAATTATAACCCATGGATTTAAAGTTTGAAGGAGCAATCTTGACCCTTTATTTTGTAGACACATCTAATGGTTAGAATTTAAAGGAGAAGAATCCAATGGCTTAGATTTAGTCTTCTAAAAATCAAAAGTCTACCTAAATCTTAACCATTGAATTAATCAATGGCTAGAAATGCTTCAAATAATGGCCTAATTAACAAGTTAAGTAAACTAAATTAAATGTTAAATTGTTATAATCTAATTCTTAATTAGATATCCTAATTTTAATTAGAGATTATAATATGTGAAATAATATGTTAATTAATTAGTTATATAGTTAGAATGTTAGTTAAGATTGGTTAGGAAATTTAACCTAACTAATTATCTAATTAATTAGATTGATTAGGTGTAAATTGAGAACAATTAATTCCCTAAAATACTCAAGGAGCCACACGATTTTCATGCAGCTTGGGGAGACCTTTACATGGTTCTTGAACCACCAATAATAGCCATGCAAACTAAATTAATGATCATTATTGTTTGTCATGGTCAATATGACCATTATTGTTTTGTTTGCTTCCTTTGGATTGCATGATGAAGGGGGGGACGGTTGGAGAAGCAAGAAAGAAGAAGAGACATGTTGAGACATGTTGGAGTAGCCTTTTTAGGCCAAAGAAAAAGCTTGAAGACATTAATTAGATGTCTTGACCAATTATTAGTCATTTTCCTAAAGTAAAGTTATTTTCTTCTTTCTCTCCATGCAATGCTACGGCTGCCCACTTCAATTCAGCCATTTGATTTCATTTGTATAACATTTTATAACACTTAACTCATTCTCTCTCTTCTCTCTCTCTTCCAATTTGTCAAGAACACCAAGAACAACACCATTTTCTTTCCTTCCTTGAGCATTCGGTCACCACCGATGTAACCACTTCCAATCTTCCATAATTTTATCTGGCTACTTATCTTGAATCCTCTCATCAATTCAAAACACTTTCATGTTGGAGACTTTCTCTAAATCATTCATATTCATCACTCAACCAAGCCAAGAACACAAAACAACCATTTTCCTTCATTTTCTCACCAAATGGTTCGGCCATGACCACCAAAAGTACCACCCATCACTTTTAATTTCATCCAACCATAGATCTTGAATCTACATGATATTATAAGTAACTTTCATGTTGGAGACTTTCTCAAAATCATTCATCTTCATGGACTTTCTTCAAGAGCCAAGTTATTGAGTTTTTAAGGTGAAGTGTAAGAAGACTTCAATTCTTATCTCTTTTTCATGATCTAAACCATGTTTGATCCATGATTCCTCTTAATCAAGCTTAGTATACTAATTTCTATGTATTTTATTTTGAATTTGAGAAGCCCTTAATGGTGAAGGACTTGGAAAGAGAAGCAAAATCAAGAAGCTTTGAGGATCTTCAAGAGGTAAGAGGGAGATCCATCTCACCAACCAATTATGGTGGTGGGAGATGGTCTTATATTAGATGGATTGTGAATTCATGTGAGAATTCCAATCCATGGTCATGTAATAATTAATTGTGTGTTTATGAGCTTTGTTTTATTTTCTTGTGCTTTGATTATTTTGTCTATGCTTAATATGTTTTACATGATTTTATGGCTTTGATAGTATACTTATAATATGCATGATGAGTATATGGCATGATTGTGATATTTATAATGAAATATATATATGTATGCCATGATATGTGGATGAAAAGAAAATTGATCTTGGTTCCAATGGCCAAGGAAGAACTACGGTTTTGATGCCCTTGATTTGGGTCAATGTTGAAATTTTTCAAAAACAAGGAAATTAAATTTTGATCCCTAGAACAATGAGAATTTCGGCCAAGACACCTCAAAATAGGTGTTTACAAATTAATATGTTATGGAAGAATAAAATTAGATTGATTTGAGGAGTATGGAAAATGAACTAAAGGTTTGTTTTTTTTTTTTAGAAAACATGAACACAAATTTTAGAGTGAAATTTTATTAATTTATTTTGTGTAGAAACAAGAATGGAATTTATTTAAGTTAGAAGAAAAATATTTCATGGTTCCAATGGCCATCTATAAGGTTTTGATAATTTAGAAAAATGTTTTGATGCTATGAAATACAAGAATTTTCAAATAAGGATTTTTGAAAAGGGAATTAAGTGTTATAAATTAAGTGAAGTGGAATTTTCATAAATAAAAGAAAAAGAAGATTGAAAGTATTGAACTTCAAATTAATCAATTTTTAGAAGTGATTTAGAAATATAAAGGAAAACGTTTGTAACTTAAAATTTCTAACAGAGAATTTATTTATTGGGTTTTGAAAAACGTTAGGAAATTTAAAGTTAAGAAACAATAATTAAAACAACTCAATATGATTTTGTAGGACTAGATCAATAAAAAGTGATTTTGAGAAAATATATATTAAGGAAAAGATTTTTGACTAAGAATGAAAAAGGATTTGCAAAGAAAGTAAAAATGAATTTGAATAAATGGGTTTGTTATATGACCAATCGGTACTTTGGTTTTGAAAATAAAACTTTAATGGTTTTGTTTGTGTAAAACCATATCAATTTAAAAGAAAAAAATATTTTGATAATTTTTCAAATAGTAATGCCTAGATTTTGATGAAACAAAGTAATTTTTCAAGTGGAAATATAATTGATTTAATACAAGAAATTTGAAAAGGGAATCAGAGTATTTTACTCACTTGAAAAATTAAGTTTTGTAAACGAAAATGTTTTCAAACTTCAATTTATTTTGAAGTAGGTTAATTTAGAAATGATTTGGGGAAAAATGGAGAATATAATGGTATTTTGAGAATTTACTCAAGTATAACTTATTTTCACGTTTTGAAGTACGTTTGGAAATTTTAAGATTTGAAACATTGATTTATATCAGTGGAATGGTAATTTTGTGGATTATATTTGAAAAAGAATTTCTTGAGTAAAGAAACGTGGAAAAAGATTTTCTTGAGTAAGAAAATGTGAAAAATGAAGTACAAAGTCATAATATTTTGAGAAAGGATGAAATGGAATTTTTGAAGGTTAAGAAATATTTTTCGTAATAGAATTGTGGTGAAAAATGATTTACGTATCTTAAAAATGATTTAGAATATAGTAAAATATTCCTACGCGATTTGAAATATGTTAAAATATTTCTACGTGATTTGAATTACGTTTAAATATTTTATGTGAGTTTAAATATTTTACGTGATTGTAAAATGTTGAAAAATATTTTACGTATCTTTAAAATGATTTGGAATATGTTAAAATATTTCTACACAATTTGAACTACTGTTGAAAAATCACTATGTGATTTAAAAGTGATAGAATATTTTTACGTAATTGTGAAAATGATAAAAAATCTTATGTGATTTGGAAAGTATTTTAAATATTTTGAAAATGATGAAAAAAATGATTTACGCAACTTAAAAGAATGATTTTTAAGTTATGCGATTTTGAAAATGGTGGAAAATTGTTACGCAATTTGAGAAACGTATATTGAGAAAAAAATGTTAAAAAATTAAATACGTGATTTAAAAGTGCAACAGAAGTGTTGCAGTATTTAGAAAACATAACAGAAATGTTACAAAATTTTAAAAAACGTAAAAGAAGTGTTATGGCATTGTGAAACTATAACAAAAGCGTTTTGGAATTGTGAAAACGTAACAGAAATGTTTTGGAATTGTAAAAATGAAATGGAAATGTTGCACAATTTTGTGAAAAACACGACGAAAGTGTTTCATAACTATGAAAATGTGATAATATGATTTTCTTATTGAAAATACAGTATAAATATCGAAGAACCAGTATATGGATGTTGTGTGAGAAAATGACATGTTTTGCCTGTGATTGGCATTTGGTGCATTATACATGCATTGAAAAGATTTGGCTCGTTGGGGTTGGACTTGCACTTGATATACTCGTGCATTGTACAAATGAAATTGAAAAGATTTGGCGTTGGGGTTGGACTTGACTTGATATATTCGTGCATTGTATAAAATATAGCTAATAGCTATTATGACCCTTGTGATTGAAGAGGGAATGAGAATTGATAGTGAGGTCTATGATGGATCTTGGGGAAGGCGTCGAGGCGCGGCGATCGACCAGTGGACTGACTAGCGAGTACCTGTGCCACTTAGCGTGCTGATCCGTTGCAACGCATTGACGATACCCGACAAGAACACAATTCTTTTCAACGGCCCGGGAGATTGTCTTTGGGCTAAGGTGACAATTAACTAGAGCATTCTTCTCGAAATTGTGAAAACCTCCATGGAGTCGTTTTTGATAAAGTGAGTCTTTGTGCATATGCATAAATCTGAGCATTTATATCTGTGTGATATATTAATTTTGAGGAATATTGGTTATTGGCTATGACAATTGTTTTGAGTACTTGGATGATGATTGAACTGATAAATGATTAGATGATGATAGTTGATTAATGCTGATAGCATGATTATGGTATGATCTATCTGTATGATATTGCTGTTTGTGTTATCTCTGTGCTACCATATTGGTATTGGTGTAGGTTATCTCACCTCTTTGTTATGCTGTTTTGCTGTGTCTGTACTGTCAAAATCAAATAATAGAAGGATCGAGTTGTCTTAGACATAACGGGCGATGGATACTCTGAGATTGGTGATAACAATAAGGAGTGGACATTCAGGACTCGAAGGTGTGCAGTGTTGACAAAGGAACAGATGTCTGATGCATCAAGATGGACGAGAAAAAGGAATAAGTATGTTAAAGTTTTTCGTTAGTGTTGTACCGTGCTATTAAGTAGAACCCGTCATGGGGTTTGCTACTGTCAAAAAAAATAAGTCTGTTAATTTTATATTTCTCTTTAAATTGTGATATTAATTGGTGTCAATATTGCATAATGAATAGTTGAAATATGATTTTCAATATTACCTAATATTTTCAGTAAATTTACGTTTCAGTAAAGAAGTAATTTTGAAACCCATCTTTTATAACTCAAACTTTGTGCGAAATTATTTTTAGATTATGAGTCGGAAGTCAGAAATGTGATGCCCTAACTAGGGTGTTACATTAGTTGGTGTCAGAGTTAGGGTGTTACATTAGTTGGTATCAGAGTCAGGGTGTTACAGTATTGACCAAAGAGCCCTTCACTAGAGTCAGAGTGATATCATCTACTACCATTCCAGACACGAGTTTTGGATTTTGATGGAAGTTTAACAGAAAATTACTATTTGGTTGACTAAGCTTATACCTACATTTTTTTATCTGGTAACCATGTTTTATAAAGAATACACTGACGATTTATAATATACATTACCTATACTTTTATATCATTTGAAATTATTTTATCTAACATAATATCAAAATATTGTTTTTCATGTGAAATAGCAATATATTATTTATATGGTTTGGGATTTACATAAAGATATTTTAGACATAAATCAATATACAACACACAAGATTCTAATGCAATGCACGGCATTATCATTCAATTTAATAAGAGGGGGATCAAACATGTCGATGACAGAGTTTTCGGTGACTTATTTAGAATTCAAAAAGTCTGTATATAAGTGAAATCAATCAAACTACAACATAAGAAAATCATTACATTCATTTTATTAACTGAATTATTATATAATATTTAGAATATAGGAATCCTTTATATTTCAACTAGTTGTTTCAGCCAAATACAGACCTAACTAATGTTGAGAAGTGCAGTTAGGCCATTGCACAGACTTTGGCGATTTTGTTTTAAGAACCGGATTGCTCTCGAAGAAATTGGTTGGCCTCAGCTCAAACCCACCACTCAATGTTGGCATAACTGGAAAATCTTCCTGTGAAGGAACATGATGAAATCCCATTGTGTACCACAATACTATGTCCTTGTTCTCAATCTCCCTATCCCTGCACATTCAATTCACAGTGCCAAAACATGGAACATTTCTTAGACCTTGATTTACCCCTAAATTAGACCATTTTATACACATATATGTATATGCATAAATGAATTATTTAAAAAAAGTTAGAATGAAATAAAGAATATTACACAATAATTTGTGAAGTGTGTGAGCAATGTGCTGAGTGTAAGTACTAGCAAACAGTTAGCAACATTACTCCATCAATTATGTATGTTATATTTAAATGTGATTTACTAAGTGACATACCTGAGACTCCAAACAGCTAAGGTATCATCACCTCTGCTACGATCAACATATAATCCTCCAGCCCATCTCTCTGACTTGTTGTAAGGTGTGACCCACACATTGTAATTGGTGAAGGCACCTCTGATTTGTGGATAATCATCAGTCAACAAAAGTGGGTGCACCACTGAGCCTGGAAGCAAACGGTACCCAATTTTATTTCCAAGTTTTGTCTTTTTATTAGGATTTACCATTGTTAGCTCAATAGGTTTGAACCCCAGGTTGATTTTGGCATCAACTTCAGTTTTAGCTGTTTCACTCACAACTGTCCAATAACTTTTCCTAGGTGTGATATGATCTTTCACTCTTATTGTGTCCAAACTGGTTTTAACAAAAGAGTTGGCTTCACCATCAATGTCAAGGTCAAGATAATAGGTAAAGAAGTGGTCATGGTAGATACCAATGGTATAATCTGCTAGCAATGTGCCGTAGATGTCCTCTTTGATTTGATCCGTATGGGTGTATGTCCCTGCTTTAACCTCTAATATCCCAGTAAGCCCAATCTATTTTAAAATAAAACAATTAGC
Organism: Ormosia semicastrata; assembly: GCA_029884595.1. Lineage (NCBI taxonomy): Eukaryota > Viridiplantae > Streptophyta > Magnoliopsida > Fabales > Fabaceae > Ormosia > Ormosia semicastrata. Next base: position 62,806,937 of record JAQQTO010000059.1, read on the forward strand.
ATCTAACCAACAGTTAATTACTAATTATGATAGATTATAAATTATTTTCTTTTAACATATTATTATGAAAAATTTTAATGAGTAAAAGAAGGGATCCAAGTTTCATGCATGAACATTGGTGCATGAACTTCATACCCCAAGCTTGATGCTACCACTTGGCTTAAATTCCCAATCTATAACATAGTCGTAGTTGCCCACAGTTGAGACCAATCTCACAACTAGGCTTACATCTGACCTGACCTCTGTTATCTGTCAAAAACACAATAAGTTTTTCTCAAAGGAGAAAACTATAAAAATGGACAAATGAAAATAATAATAATAATAATAATAATAATAATAATAATAATAATAATAATAATAAAAGCAAAAGAGAAAATGTTACCACTTCATTTGGGATTTCAATTTCTGTGTGACGCCACATAATATCACCAGCATACCTTTCAAATATGCAAATGGCATTAGCTATCTTAACAGGGTTACCATTTGAACCAGCATAATATGCGTCTAGGAACACAGCATTGGCAGGGCAATCGGTCAAAGGCTGAAGTGAAGATGCTGATTGACCAAGCCCAAATTCTCCATTGTCAAAGTAGGTTACATAATACCATTCCTCAGTTGGGTCTTGGTATGGCACAAAGATCTCTGATATGAATCCTCTATATAGCACCCGGCGATATTTTTGTTTTTGGAGATCATAAATTGAAGCTAGAGATATGATTGGACCAGCCCGAATGTCGAATCCAACATGAAAGACCCAGTTGGCCCAACTAATTAAAAGGAGAAAAAATTCAAAACAAAAAAGGGTTAGCATCAAAGCAACATAGTCTACTGCCCCGAACAAAGCATAAGAGGCAGCCATGGTTAATGAGTGTACCATAACAAATATTTTTGTGGTGCAAATTGGTTTGGTTACCCGTGTGGTTAAGTTGAAAATAGTTTGTTGCACACCCCTAGTGCACCATGTTTTTTTAACCTTATCTGTATTCTTTATGAATTATTAAATATTTATTATCAGTTAGCTTTCATAATAAATTTTTGCGAATGAATCAAGTATAACTACTTACAAATAAATATTTGACCACTCATTAACACTGCACACAGCACAAATGGTTAAAGGATCTCTCACAAAAGTCGAATACTTAGCTTCTGCTTGTGTTGCAGTAAGGATGTTTATTGTTATCTACTTAAACTTAGTTTACTTGAAATAATAGTTTTGGTGGATTTATTCTACATAATTTGTGTTGATTAATTTATTTGAAATTTTTTTTTTGATACACCAAACTTAGAAATTAATTTTGCTATGATGGATGTACTTTCATCTTGCTTGTCTTAATGAATTTGAATTATTTTACCGTTAAAAAAAACTTAAAAATCAGTAATATAATATTTCAATAAAAAGAAAAATATCACTAACTGTAGATACCATAAAAACCTCTACATATTATGGGTGTAAGAAAGTATCATGGAAATTGTATGCAGTTATTTGATTTTTCCTTTTAGAAAATTCAAATTTTGATATGGAAGAGGAACTCACGGCAAATTCACATATTAATATATTATTGTCTTAGACTATAACAAACAAAAAGGTCAAACAAAAAAAAAGAGAGAGAGAAAAGAAGAAGATGAAGAATAAAGTTCAAGCCAAAGGAGGGTTATATACTATAATTAAAGTGATATACATTTATGTAAAGAGTGACATTCATTAATATTTTGACATCTTTATTTTTATTTTAACTACTAAAAGAGAGATAGTAATAAATAATTATTTGTCAAAATATCATTAATTGTTAGTGTAAAATTCTTTTACACTAACAATGTATATTAATTAAACTCTATATGCTAGCAAGAAAAACCTTATAATAATAAATAACATGTTAAAAAAATGTTTCCGAATACAGGATGGCTAAGTCAAAATTAGTGAAGTCATTGTTGGTTATTATAAGAATATTTTAAAAGTAAAACTATACTATCCTGCTTCTATCTTGCTAAAGGTTCCAATATAATTTTCAAAACATAGTCTAATCTAATATGCATGTACTTCTTTTCTTAGACAATAATATATGCTTATTTCTTCGGCACCATGTCATAACTACCGGTATTAGTTCATGATCTTATTACTATTATATACCCAGTGGATGGACTTAATTAATTTATCATTCATATATTACAAGACTTGGTTGCAGCATTCAAGTTTTGTATCATCTCAGAGAACACTCCTACAGTCCTTTCACATACAACTTTTAAGCATTAGGACCTGTTTGACATGTTTTTATTAGACTTGATAGGATAATTTAATATAATATATTATAACTTTATCAGTTATTTAATATAAATATTATATTATATAAATTTATTTATCAAGTCTCACTTATATATTAAAATAATAAATAACTTAATCAAGCGTTAATGGATGAGATTAGATTTGATTGAATTTTAATGTATAAATTATTTTAAAGATTTTTTATTATAATTTTAAATACATCAATATTCTCGATCATTACATATTAAGTTTTATATTATCAAATTTTATACTATTAGATATAATATTATCAAATTTTATCTTATCCTTTTTACTAAACGAAAACTTAAGGTAAATGGAGAAGACCGTCTTTAGTTCCAAAACAAAGATAACAAACCAAGAACAAGGCTTGTGATCCAATTAAGAACGATTCTGCGAAAGTATTGTATTGAAATTCCATCATGTGCAATGGCCCCTAAATATTCCCTACCCTCGATTCCTAGCTTGTAAATCTTGTAACAGTGAAAAAAAAAGGAAAAGAATGAAAACCATGTATTTTACTTTTTCCCTTTTATTTATATATATAAGTGTTGAGAAAAATAAATGGATATGAATTCTCCACTTTTAAGACTTTGTTATTTTTTTTTAAATCAATATAAAATTTTATACGAAGGACCTTCTATTGTATCTACTAGATATGCTACCCGTGCACTTTTTAAAATCAAATATATATTATGAGTTTTTTCATTTAATAATAAACATTTAGTGTATATTTAAATTAGTTTAATTAGATTTAAGTAAAACCTAAAATTTAAATATTTTTAAGAGAGCATTTGATTCAAAGTTTTTTTAAGAGTAAAATAACTTAACCTAAATATACTTACAAATTTATAAAGTATAATAGAGTGTTCTATATTTAAAATTTAAGAATCATATAAATTGATTTTGTTTTGTTTGTTTGTAACAATATTTAGATGCACTTTTTAAATTTATATACATAATTTAAATGAAAAATTATCATTATATTTATTTTGACATATTAAGTGAATTTTTTATGGTATGAAAAACTTTTATAATTGTTATTCTTTATATTTTATTTATTTAATTTTAAAAAATAGTTTTCTAACTCAATCTTAATTATATTTTGATAACTTTTCTATTAATAAAAACATCATGTACTAAGTAAGATTCCTATTTACTATTTTATCTTAGTTATATTTATAAAATGTTAAATGCATCTTATGCTAATATTATAAGTACAAATAAAATAAAAATATATTATCAATGAAATATATAGAAATTAAATAAAATTATAATATTACTCAAATGTTTTTATCATTAAAAGTAGCAAGATTAAGATTAAAAGGCAATAGGACATTTTACTAATGTATATTTTAATTTTTCTCTATTTAAGATTACTTTATTTTATAAAGTATGTATTTTTTATAATTTATTAAAAATTACATTTTGATTGCTATTTTTAAAATAATTAAAAAATTAAAAAATAATAATGTGAAAATAATTAAAAATTCAAAGAAATATGAAAAGTCAAGAATAAAAAATAAAAAATTTGAATGATTAGAAAAGATGAAAAGTTAAGAAAGATATAAATGGGATAAATGAAAAGACAAGAAACAAATAAATAATGTTATAATTAAAAAAATTAAAAATAAAAATTAAGAAAAAATGTCACATGAAAGTTATAGTAAAAAAAAATTTAGATTATATATAATAAATAGATAATAGATAACAGACAATAAATAATAGATAGATAGCTATTAATTTCTCGTGCACTTGCCGACTAAATTTCTGTCCATACGATTTCAAGGACATCACACTCAGGCCTGCAAATTGCATGGGGCAACTGCTAGTCCACAGATGGAACGATTATTCAAAGCAGAATCACAACATGAGAAATCCAAATTGCATGGTGCGACTGCTGCCAGTCCAAATTTGGAACGATTATTACATGTATACATTCTCGAATTTTATGTCAAGCTCTAATAGATATATGTCCCTACCGAGTTTTAGAGCCAGGATCCTCTCCAGTACTGGAGGGTTCTGTGCTTTTTTTATATGTATGTTATAAATAAAATATAATATAATAAAATATATATTATAAATAAAATAAAATATAATAAAATATATGTATAATTTTTACATGTAGAAAAGGTACTGGACCCTCCAGTACTGGAGAGAATCTGGACTCCGAGTTTTAATGGGTGTACGACCTTGTAAGTTGTTTTTTTCCTTTTTTCTGTGAAACTTCGTTAGGTATAAGTCCTAGTAAGCTTTTAACCGTTTTCTTGTCAAGTTTTAATTGGCATACATCCGCTTGCTTTATAGTTTTTCTGGGTACACCAACTCACTTCTAAGGTACAAATCCGCTCGATTTTATCTTTTTAAGGTACAAATTCGTTTGTTTTTTTGGTATACACCAATTTACTTCTAAGGTATAAACTTACTCGTTTTAAATTTTTTAAGGTACAAATCCACTTGTTTTTTCAATGTACAAACCCGCTTATTTTTAATCTTTCAAGGTACAATCTAGCTTTTTATTTCAAGATATAAACTCGCTCGTTTTTGCTTTTTCTAAGGTACAAACTCACGCGTTTTTACTTTTCTAGAATACAAACTAACTCATTTTTAATTTTTTTAAGTACAAATCCGCTTACTTTTAAATTTATCATGCCATATACCTACTCCTTTTTAATTTCTAAAAGTCCCGCACATGCTGTCTCTCAAACACCATGGTCTTACATCTCATCACTTCAAATGTAAACAAATTTGAACCAATACATTTGTTTTCGATTTCATTTCAAATTAAAAGCAAATGGAAACCACATACTTAAATTTGTGTAAGATATTTTGGACTTTAAGTTATTTTTGGGTTAGTATTCAATGAAACAAATAAAAAATAAATAATAAAAAGTAAAATATAAAAAAAAAAAAAAAAAGATAGTAACAAAAATTTTAAATGTGAAGAAAAAAAAAAGTGTGATGTTATCATAAAATTTAGATATAAGATTGACATAAATTATTAATAAATAAATGATAATAAATGAGGAGATAAAAGATAGAAATAGTGAAAACTACAACCAGGTGAAGGGTGAGAAGATAAGTGAAAAAAAAGCGATAAGATCATCATCACATAAACAATCAAGTAGCTATCATTAGCCCATATTAAATGAAAGGGATTATGATAAGAGGAGGAGAAGAGGAGAATTCCAATTGGGGAGTGAGAGAGAGAGAGAGGCACAGGATACCATAAAAAAAAAAGAAGGAGAAAGTGGGAGTACAAAGCGGCATAGGATCCCATTGAAAAAAAAAAGAAACAAAGAGAAAATGGGAGCATAGAGAGAGAGGCATAGGATACCATAAAAAAAAAAGTGCGAGCACAAAGCGGCATAGGATTCCATAAAGAAAGAGAAAGTGGGAGCATAGAGAGAGAGAGGCATAGGATATCATTAAAAAGAAAAAAAAATAATTTTTTTTTATAAGTGTAAGTATTATATATATTTTTTATAAAAATATGTAATTGAGAAAAGAGAAATTAATAAAAAAATAAGTATAACAAATAATATTAGATGAGATATAAAAAAAAAAGATGTATATATTATTTACGCTAAGAGTATCATAATTATTAAAAAAAAAAAAAAAAAAGAGAGTGGGAGCATTGAGAGAGAGGCATAGGATACCATGCATTTAAAAAAAAAAAAGAGAAAGTGGGAGCACAAAGTGGCATAGGATACCATACTTTAACTTCTATCAAAAAAAAGAGAAAGAGAAAGCGAGAGCATAAAGAGAAAGGGAAAGGATACCATTAAAGCTTTGTTACAGTGCTTCCTACGTCTTTGCCCTGCCTGTAATGAATGGTGTAAAAGTGATGTGCAAAAAATCTATTTGGTGTGTGAATATTATAATTAAGCTAACCTTACAGTATGACCACGGATCTTGAATCCAGGTCCACCATGTTGCTTCAGGGCGATTCCCTTGAGGTTTGGACCGAAGGGTGGCTTCAGCTTTGACGCTCGATACTCTGTGCCCTCTGCTTTTGGCACAGGAACGATAAATCTATCTGTGTAATCAACAATCTTCATGTTGTCCAGGTCAACCACCGCTGTTATCCCCTCCAATGGTCTTGCATACAAGTTAGCAGTGCCATTAGTGTAAAAGCACTTAATCTTCAAAATCCTTTTGGTCTTAGCTTCTCCAAACCAACCAACTGAGAAGTCACCGCAAATAACCTGAGATATGTCGAGACCCCTCTTCCTCACCGATTCCTTAAAGGGTCCATAGCTGAATGGGAGCTCTGACGCAATGGCTTGTTCATCAAAGGTTAGCATCCCTTCGTAGACTTTGGTTCCAAGGATGGAACGTGTTGGCAAGTCCACTATCATTTCTATGGACTGTTTTTGAAAGCGTGCAATGACGTAGAATTGGCGAGGTGTTAGGGTTTTGGTTTTGTCTTTTTGGTTTGAGGATAGCCATGATAGGATGATGGACTTGTCTGGCTCGTCCAACCCTACGTATTGAAAGGTGAGGTTATTGTGGGCGGTGCTTGAGGTTGGGTATGCTTTTCGGACTATGGTTCGGACAAGGTTGAGCTCAGAAGGGGTTGGAGGATCAAGTGGGTGAGGGTGACTACATTCTGTTGAGCACCAGAAGATCGTGAGGACGAGGAAGATCAAGATCTTCATGGTTGCACTTTGTCTGAAAACCATACTCCTTCTTTTTAAGTCAAGTTAAAGCATGTTGGATTGAATATCTTATGTAATGTTATGTAATAGGGGTACTTATTTTATTAGTTTAATAAATAATTAAATTTTTATTAAATAAAAAAATAATTTTATAATTATAATAACTTAATAAAAATTAATAATATTTAAAAAATAATTTTTACACAAAGTTTAGTCTTATTCTTGGTCGTAAAATTTTTTCTTTTTTCGTTATTATTAAAATAAAATAAGAATAAAAAGAAAATCAAAAAAAAAAAAATAAATTTTAAATTTCCTCTTACAATACAATTACAATACAATCTACTGATTATTCATAGATAAAAGTTATGTCTTCATATTTTTTATTTATGAAAATTACTAATTTTAAAATTCTTATATTTTAATAATAATTTTCTATATTAAAATTCTTATAAAAACTAAAAATTAATATGTAATATCACAACAAAATTATAAATTTTATGATTTTTCATTAATAATTGTTAATTTTTCTAATTTATATAAACTCTAATTGAGAAAATTAAAAAAATTTATTATATTATTCTACTGCATTGTATAAATTAAACATTTAGTTGTTTAAATATCACGTTTCCACATCACGTCCCTGCCATCACGTCTCTACACATCAAGAAGATTCATTGTTCTTGTGGATGAAGTTGCCAAAGCCATACGAATTTTGCGGCACCGTCTAATTGTGATATTAGGCCTTACGATGGAATGCGTGGCTACAATTACGAATTGTTTTCGTACGTCAGTGCTTTCTATATGATTGAAACCATATTATTGATTCTAGTACGTCAGAGTGCATTGTAAACGTAAATGACCATGATATCTTTTCAAATCCATTATAATATTCAGAATCAAAATAAGGATATGAAAACATAAGAAGAATATCATCTGTCATCACAAGCTAGCACTATAAATTCATCTTCATCACCAAGTTCAACCTGTGATAAAATGTCAAAAACAAAAACTATCAATCATAACAAATGAATACTAAAAATTGAAAATTTACAATAGCAGCAAGTCCTGAGACTCCTAACCAAGCATTTTATTATTGGTTCTAACATAATGCAATTGGGAAACTGTGGTCAAAATTTAGGAAGTTAGCTGATTTGTACAGGAACAAACTTATAGTATTTATATCTGGATGGGTGGTCACAATTTGTTTTTCAGCAGAAAGAAATCTATTCTGTTTAAATTCCATATCACCTGCAGAACATTGAAACAAATTGAATGGAAACCATAGAAACCATCCCAAATCCACCCTCACCCCCAATAATCCCAAATAAATGTGTCTTTACAAAGAAATTAGTATCCAGAGGAAACAGATAAACATATTTGAAATCTTCAATTATGTAATTTGAAACCAACTCACATGCACAGCAACCTCCTCTTGCCTTGTAAAGAACCAAAATAAAGCATACAAAATAAAAGAATAGAAAGTTGCCTTCATTTTTTGTGCTCTTATTTATCATTTATCATGTTCACAAATTCATGGACCTAGCTCACTAAAGATGCAGAGGCCAGGCTACTCACTCACGTTAAAATTGAGAAAAGGAAGCTTAAATTAATATTTGAAAAGCTAACATGCCAGTAGTTAAGTACCTATAGCTCTTGCAAGATTTAAACTCTCATTAACTCGTCCTGCTTGAATAAAACCACCAGCTTTTAAGATTCTTTCCTTCTCAATCTCCAGATCAAGTTTGTGGTCTCTAGACAAATTATACGCCTGCAGAAATAAGTCATAGTAAGAAGAATATGTGTAATTATCTGCAAGATCTGTTACTTTAAAAACAACATATACAGTCTACAAGAGAAAGAGACATAAACAATTATCTATGTATTCAAACAAGTCCCGTTACTGAATTTAACCGGTCAGATTAAGAGACATGCATTGTTTCCCAAACTACAGCAGTGACTCATTAAAAACACAGTAGGCGTACGTACACATCCATGCAAGCAGTTAGCATGATAAAAATCCAAGAATTCCCATTCTGAAGTTACCTGACCCTTCCTAGATATTACACAACGTGAATCGCCAGCATTTGCAACAAAAAGTTGGTTGTTTCTAATAATTGCAACACAGGCAGTGCTTCTTGAAGTTGGTCCAGCATAATCAGAATGAGGTCCCTGCTTACAATATATAAGATCAAATTACAGAATGCCAACAAAAAGAAAACCAAAAAAGAAAAAGGGAGATGCATAGAAAATTATAATTTAATAGACACATAGAAAACCAGCAGGTCTGGAGAAACATGACTGTATTATCCATGGACATGATATTTCTTCACTTAAAAAGTCATATGCCAGGCTCCAACAGACCAAGTGTTTCCCATGAAAGCTATGATGTTGAAAAGTAAAAGTTAAAGAATCCTTCTTCAAATAATGTCATACCTACCTCCTCAAAAGCCCAATCATCACCTTGGCCACTACCATCACCACTTCGTGAAGACCAAATAATTTTTCAACAGCTTAGAAAGCAGTAAAATTTCAACTCTTTGATTAAACCAAAATACCCAATAAAGAGTTAAGATTTCAGACTATGCAAATATGCAAACTTGCATATCAGTTTTTAATCAATGAGCTTGATTTTTTTTTCTTGTGTGAATCTATTAAGTTTATCAACCAATTATTACTTACTAATTTACATTGCAATTATGAACCCATTCAAAACAGCAAATTAGCCAAAAAAAAAAAACATATGCATATATACCCATGACAAATCACATAACAAGGAGTGAATCCTTGAGACTAGTAAATTGTGATGAGTGGAATTAATAGTGAGGAGAAATGATCCTATAGAAGTTCTTCGATGCAAATGAACAAAGTTGTGGTTGTATATAGCAAAGACCAAAGAGTGAATGAAGACAGTAAAACAAAAAGTATACCTACCCAATCACAGGGGAACAATAAATATCACCAAGATAAAGTCACACAAGTAAAGTAACTGACTTTAACACTTTGATGGTCATAAAGACTATAGAAATAGTGGGTGGCAAGATATTGACTTAGAACATATATCTGCTCATCTAGGAGAATCCTTAGCCAGAAATATCTAGCATTACTCAAATGCAAAATTCCCAGAATTCGACCAGTAGTTACCCATAACTTAAAAGCTTTTAACCCCAGAAAAAATATATTTTTAAATGCAGTTTTTGATAAATGGCATCCACGACAGCAAGGAATGCTTTGAACCTCTCTGGAAGTGGAACTGGAAGTAGTTTTAAAACAACTTGGTCTACATTTTGCAATGCAGAAGACAAATTAAAACAATTTAAAATGACATAATTTCTAGGAATAAATTCTCCATTTCAACTATATATATTGAACATATAATACTATATTTTATCTTTTAGTGGATGTCAAAAGACTGCTACATATTATCAAGACAGACTACATATTCCAAAACAACAGGAATTTGGCCTACTGTACTAGTTCAAACCCTTAATGCTACCTGATCTTGCCATGCGATCTTCCTCTTCACTGTCCTATTTGATCCATTCCCAACATTTCTATAAATGGACAACTTGATGTCATTGTGCTGCTCTTCGCTACACCTCTTTGTGTAATTCTCTTCGGTTCTTCAATCCTCAAGGGCTCAATATTGCCCAGCAAAAAAGTAGAGAAACAGAACATTTGCAAATATGCAGCAAAACTACTTGGGATATAGCTCAATTTGTAATGTAGAGTTGGGTTTGATTAAACATCCTAGATTTCTAGGTGATATTTCAGAAATCAAAACAACCTCATCCAACCCACCCATAGATTTCAACCCAACAATTAGCAATAGGCAATAGAATGATCCAACAAATTAGTCAAACTAAGGCACCACGAAAAATACTCATACTATCTGTCCTATATTTATCTATCCCTAAATGAAATGGCAAGGGTTTAAAACAACATATATGATTTAGCATAACTTCAGGTAAGCATACCATAGCAAAGGAACTTAATTTCAACAAGGCACTTCATTGGGGCATTTCATCAAACAACAACAGAACATCACAGAATTCATTAGCCCTTGGAAGCATAACCCTCACAAACGCAAAAACAAAAGCGGACCCAAATCATATAATCCCCAAATTCCATCAACCAAAACACAGAATCGAGCATAGACTTAGAAGAAAAAATTAGAAATGTAGTAAAAATGCGAAATGAAGAGTAGAAGAGAGTTTCACCGAAACTGTTGAAGTTGATGATGCGAAATAGAGGAGCTCGGCACAGAGAGAGACTTTGGCTGGTCTTGAGCGGCGTTTTCTTGAGCGGTGTGCTGTCGTGCAGAGACAGTGACTGGTCTTGAGCGGCGCTTTCTTGTCGTGGCAGTGAGGGGGGCGAGAGTGAGAGAGAGTGGGGTGGAGGGTAGGGTTCTTGATTGGTAAAGAAGCTTTACATTTTGTTTAACTTTTTTTTTCTTTTTTTTAATTAAATTTTTCTCTCTCTCCTTTTTTTTTTCTTTTGGAATTTGCAGCTGGATTATGGTCAGCTGGATTATGAGTTTTGAAATTGGGTCAAGCTCTCATGAGTCAAATAGAGAAAATCAAATTACAAAAAAAAAGATACGAATCAGGTAAAATGAATATTAATTGAGTCTTGACATTGGGTTAATATTGTTTTTGGATTATAACATATAATTATATTATTTGTATTATTTTTATTTTCATTTTTTTACTAATTTTTTCTTCTTCCTCTTTTTTATTACCTTTTCACTTAAAATTTATTATTATTAGTAGTAGTAGTATTAGTAAAGTGGATTAATTGCTTCCAGCTGCACTGGGTATGACAGTCGTGAGTGACCTCCTCTCACTCTCAATCATGGTTGACAATGGTGGTAGGTGGCCAAGGTTTATGTCAGTCACAGCGGTGAGTAGTTGAAGTTCATCTTCCTCTCTAAAATGCAACTCGCAATGATGGTTGAAATTCGCAATAACGTTTTCTTCTCTCATTTAGCGGAGAATTTAAGCGATAAAAAACTCTTCTTCTCTCAAATTGAGTAAGTATAAGAATTAGAGATTATAGTTATTTTTAGAAACTTAGTTAGATTAGATGTACTTTTTATTAAAAAAATTATATTATTTAAAATTTAATATTTACTATATTATATAAATTTTAAAATGCTATTTATCTTTATCCCACTTTGGTTGTTCTTTTTTTTGTTTTTCTAAAATTATCATTATTAATTACTAATTTAAAACTTCAAAGATAAATATAAAAGATGATAAAATTATAATTATATTTTATTAATATTTTTATTTGTGCAATTTTATTACTAATTTAAAGATTTAAAAATAAATACAAAGAAGATAAGATATAAATGCATCTTATTACTTATTTAAAATTTTGTTCATAAATACAAAAACAAATTCAAATAATCTTTTTTATTGTTTTTATTTATTTTAACAAAAAAAATGCTAATTGATAGACATGTAGTAACTCACACTACGTGTATACAAGAAATTCGCTATTCAGCAAGAGAATTTAGCAAGAGATATTTCCCTCGCTAATCCCTTACTAATTAGTGAGGGAATTGTGAGGGATTAATGAAGGGAAATTGATCCCTAACTAAATTTCAAAAATAAGTTCAATGTGGAAACAGTTAGTGAATAACGAGAGAATTGTGAGGGAAATTTTTCCTCGCTAACAAAAGTCCTTCGCTAAATATATTAGCGAGGTAAAAATCTCTCGCTAATGTAAATACAAGTTAAGTCATTTTTAGGGAGAGGATTAACGAGGGAATTCCCTCGCAAAACTAAATAAAATTAGAATTAGAAAGTTAGCACTCCCTTCCCCTCTTTTTGAGCACGACAACAACGCGAGTGACGAGTGAGGCAGGTAAGCCTTCTTCCTCTGCTGTGGTGATTTTGCAGAAGAGGAACAACGAGATATATGGTACCAGAATGGCTCAAAAATGCACCTGTCAATGCAAAAGTGGATGTCTACAGCTTTGGCGTCATGTTGTTGGAAATCTTATTTTGTAGAAGGCACATTGAGTTGCATCAAATTGAAAATGAAACTGAGGGTGGTGATGACATGATACTTATAGATTGGGTTCTGTATTGGGCAAAAGAATGGAATCTAAGAGTCATGGTGAGCCATGATCTTGGAGTCCTTAACGATTTTAAGAGGTTTAAGAGAACGGCAATGGTTGGATTGTGGTGCATCTGTCCTAACCCAACTCTTAGACCATCTATGATAATGGTGATACAAATGTTGGAAGGTAATACAAAAGTTGGTGTTCCACCTCTGTTTGATGGGCAAATGTTGTAACTTGTAACCAAATTGTGTCCTTACATTTATGGTTTTATCAAAGACTATTGTGTAATATTCTTCATGTTGTGTCATTAGTTATTAATTTGGACTTGAGCTCTGATTCTACAAGTTCAATCAATGAAAATTTGTTCAGTGGCATTTTACAGTATAAAATCGAGTTGTTAATTCATGATGAATACTGGCAAAAATGAAGATTGTCAAACATGCAAAAAGCTATTAAGCCATAAATTTCTAAAGATGTGCGAGTTGTGCATGGCTATAATTTTCTCTTTTACCTTTCAGCATTTAATTTAAATTAAATATTATAATATACTATTTTTTTGGTATATAATAAGGAGTTTTTACAAGACATTTCAACCAATGACACATTAACTGCTTGAGGTACCTCCAAAATGCATCATCATTAGGTTGGATGGTAGTTATTAATTGATTGTAATGTAACGTAGCAGTATTTTCTAATAATATTAGTAAAGAAGATTAAATATAATCCCAAAACAGATATTAAAGAATTGGACAGGTTAATAATAGTTTACCCTATAGAAAAATGTTAGTCATATATCTATTTTTAGGGGTGTATAATTATTCACACATTTTTTAAATGATGTGATTAAGTGAAATAAAGTGATAGAAAAAATTATGTATAATAAACAATATTAGATAAGATGTAAAAAAAATGTATGCACTATTTGATGTAAAAATATAAGAGTCGTATCTCATAAGTTTCGTTTTTCTCTAACCTTTTTTTTTTGTTTTATTGGTCTAATCACGTATCTTACATTTTCTCAATGTCTCAGTGCTTGCGTTGCGTTTGAATAAGTATGACTCGTCTAATGGCATTTTGAATATATAAATAAAATTTGTCACATAGTATTACCCAAGAGTCAGAGTGATATCATCTACTACGATTCCAGACACGAGTTTTGGTTTTTGATGGGAAGTTTAACGAAAAGTTACTATTTGGTAGACTAAGCTTATACCTACATTTTTTTATCTGGTAACCATGTTTTATAAAGAATACACTGATGATTTATAATATACATTACCTATACTTTTATATCATTTGAAATTATTTTATCTAACATAATATCAAAATATTGTTTTTCATGTGAAATATCAATATATTATTTATATGGTTTGAGATTTACATAAAGATATTTTAGACGTAAATCAATATACAACACATGAGATTCTAATGCAATGCACGATATTATCATTCAATTTAATAGGAGGGGGATCAAACATGTTGATGAGAGAGTTTCCAGTGACTTATTTAGAATTCAAAAAGTCTGTATATAAGTGAAATCAATCAAACTAAACCTTAAGAAAATCAATACATTCACTTTATTAACTGAATTATTATATAATATTGAGAATATGGGAATCCTTCATATTTCAACGAGTTGTTTCAGCTAAATGCAAACCCAACTAATGTTGAGAAGTGCAGTTAGGCCATTGGATAGGCTTTGGTGATTTTGTTTTAAGGACCGGGTTACTCTCGAAGAAATTGGTTGGCCTCAGCTCAAACCCACCACTCAATGTTGGCATAACTGGAAAATCTTCTTGTGAAGGAACATGATGAAATCCCACTGTGTACCACAATACTATATCCTTGTTCTCAATCTCCCTATCCCTGCACATTCAATTCATAGTGCCAAAACATGGAACATTTCTTAGACCTCGATTTATCCCTAAATTAGACCATTTTATACATATATGTATATGCATAAATAAATTATTTTAAAAAAAAATTAGAATGAAATAAAGAATATTACACAATAATTTGTGAAGTGTGTGAGCAATGTGCGAGTGTAAGTACTAGCAAATAGTTAACAACATTACTCCATCAACTATGTTATATTTTAATGTGATTTACTAAGTGACATACCTAAGACTCCAAACAGCTAAAGTATCATCACCTCTGCTGCGATCAACATATAATCCTCCAGCCCATCTCTCAGACTTGTTGTAAGGTGTGACCCACACATTGTAGTTGGTGAATGCACCTCTAATTTGTGGATAATCATCAGTCAACAAAAGTGGGTGCACCACTGAGCCTGGAAGCAAACGGTACCCAATTTTATTTCCAGGTTTTGTCTTTTTATTAGGATTTACCACTGCTAGCTCAATAGGTTTGAACCCCAGGTTGATTTTGGCATCAGCTTCAGTTTTAGCTGTTTCACTCACAACTGTCCAATAACTTTTCCTAGGTGTGGTATGATCTTTCACTCTTACTATGTCCAAACTGGTCTTAACAAAGGAGTTGGCTTCACCATCAATGTCAAAGTCAAGATAATAGGTCAAGAAGTGGTCATGGTAGATACCAATGGTATAATCTGCTAGCAATGTGCCGTAGATGTCCTCTTTGATTTGATCCGTGTGGGTGTAAGTCCCTGCTTTAACCTCTAATATCCCAGTAAGCCCAATCTATTTTAAAATAAAACAATTAGCATCTAACAAACATTTAATTACTAATTACGATAGATTATAAATTATTTTCTTCTAACATATTATTATGATAAATTTTAATGAGTAAAGGAAGGGATCCAAGCTTCATGCATGGACATTAGTGTATGAACTTCATACCCCAAGCTTGATGCTACCACTTGGCTTAAATTCCCAATCTATAACATAGTCGTAGTTGCCTACAGTTGAGACCAATCTTACAACCAGGCTTACATCTGACCTGACCTCTGTTATCTGCCAAAAACACAATAAGCTTTTGTCAAAGGAGAAAACTATAAAAATGGACAAAAGAAAAAAAAATAATAATAATAATCAAGCAAAAGAGCAAATGTTACATTTTCATTTGGGATTTCGATTTCTGTGTGACGCCACATAATATCACCGGCATACCTTTCAAATATGCAAATGGCATTAGCTATTTTAACAGGGTTACCATCTGAACCAGTATAATATGCGTCTAGGAACACAGCATTGGCAGGGCAATCGGTCAAAGGCTGAAGTGAAGATGCAGATTGACCAAACCCAAATTCTCCACTGTCAAAGTAGGTTGTATAATACCATTCCTCAGTTGGGTCTTGATATGGCACAAAGATCTCTGATATGAATCCTCTGTATAGCACCTGACGATATTTTTGCTTTTGAAGATCATAAATTGAAGCCAAAGATATGATTGGGCCAGCCCGAATGTCAAATCCAACATGAAAGACCCAATTGGCCCAACTGAATAAAGGGGGGGGGGGAATAAAAACAAAAAAGGATTAGCATCAAAGCATCATAATAAACAATTATTTGTCAAAATATCATTAGTTGTTTGTGTAAAAGTCCTTTACATTAACAATGTATACTAATTAAACTCTATATGCTAACAAGCAAAACCTTATAATAATAAATAACTTGTTAAAAAAATGTTTCCGAATACAGGATGGCTAAGTCAAAATTAGTGAAGACATCGTTGGTTATTATAAGAATATTTTAAAAGTAAAACTATACTATCCTGCTTCTATCTTGCTAAAGGTTCCAATGTCATTTTCAAAACATAGTCTAATATGCATGTACTTCTTTTCTTAGACAATAATATATGTTTACTTCTTTGGCACCGTGTCACAACTACCGGTATTAGTTTATGATCTTATATTACTATTATATACCCAGTGGATGGACTTAATTTATCATTCATATATTACAAGACTTGGGTGCAGCATTCAAGTTTTGTCTCATCTCAGAGAACACTCCTATAGTCCTTTCACATACAACTTTTATGCATTAACGTAAATGGAGAAGACCGTCTTTAGTTCCAAAACTAAGAGAACAAACCAAGAACAAGGCTTGTGATCCAACTAAGAACGATTCTGCGAAAGTCTTGTATTGAAATTCCATTATGTGCAAAGGCCCCTAAATATTCCCTACGCTCGGCCCCTAGCTTGTAAATCTTGTAACAGTGAAAAAAAGAAGAAGAATGAAAACCATGTATTTTACTTTTTCCCTTTTATTTTTATATATAAGTGTTGAGAAAAGTAAATGAATATGAATTCTCTACTTTCAAGACTTTGTTATTTTTTTAAAAAATCAATATAAAATTTTATACGAAGGATCTTTTATTGTACCTACTAGTTATGCTACTCGTGCACTTTTAAAAATCAAATATTATGAGTTTTTATTTAATAATAAACATTTAGTGTATATTTAAATTAGTTTAATTAGCTTTAAGTAAAACTTAAAATTAAAATATTTTTAAGAGAACATTTTGTTTAAAGTTTTTTAAGAGTAAAATAAGTCAAACCAAATATACTTATAATTTTATAAAATATAATCGAGAGTTTTATATTTAAAATTTAATAATCATATGAATTAATTTTATATTATTTGTTTGTAACAATATTTAGATTTTTTTAAATTTATATACATAATTTAAATAAAAAACAATTATATTTATTTTGACATATTAAGTGAATTTTTGTGTGACATGAAAAACTTTTATAATCGTTATTCTTTATATTTTATTTATTTGATTTTACATAATTATTTTCTAACTCAATCTTAATTATATTTTGATAATTTTTTCTTAATAAAAACATCATGTACTAAGTAAGGTCTTTATTTACTATTTTATCTTAGTTATATTTACAAAATTTTAAACGCATTCTATGCTAATATTATAAGTACAAATAAAATAAAAATATATTATCAATGAAATATATAGAAATTAAATAAAATTATAATATTACTCAAATGTTTTTATTATTAAAAGTGGCAAGATTAAGATTAAAAGGTGATAGGGCATTTTTACTAATGTATATTTTAAATTTTCTCTTTTAAGATTACTTTATGAAATAAAGTATGTATTTTTTATAATTTATTAAAAATTACACTTTGATTGTTAGTCTTACAATAATTAAAAAATGAAAAAAATAACGTGAAAAAAAATAAAAAAGAATATGAAAAGTCCAGAATAAAGAATAAAAAATTTGAATGATTAGAAAAGATGAAAAGTTAACTAGAAAGATATAAATGGGATAAATGAAAAGATAAAAAACAAATAAATAATGTTATGATTAAAAAATTTAATAATCTAAATTAAGAAAAAAATGCCACATTAAAATTGTAGTGAAAGAATTTTTAGATTATATATAATAAATAGACAATAGATAGATAGATATTAATTTCTTTTACACTAGCCGACTAAATTTCTGTACACACGATTTCAAGGACATCACACTCAGGCTTGCAAATTGCATGGTGATGGTGCAACTGCTAGTCCAAATATGGAACGATTATTCAAAGGAGAATCACATCATGACAAATCCAAATTGCATGGTGCGACTGCAATACTGTTAGTCCAAATTTTGGAACGATTATTCAAGGCATAATCACAGCATGACAAATCCAAAATAAATTATAATTAGAAAAGATATTTACACTTGACTTTCATATAAGTGATTATTGTATAAATAATTGGTGAATATTATATATTATGTAATGATGAAAATGATAATTTATTATTACTATTCAGTAATAAGTGTATTATGTGGTGATTAGCATATATTATATATTATATGTGATGGATGTTGTGAAAGTGACGTGCAAAATTTTTTCGGTGTGTAAATATTATTATAATTAAGCTAACCTTACAGTATGGCCATGGATCTTGAATCCAGGTCCACCATGTTGCTTCACGTTGATTCCCTTGAGGTTTGGACCGAAGGGTGGCTTTAGCTTTGACACTCGATACTCTGTGCCCTCTGCTTTTGGCACAGGAACGATAAATCTATCAGTGTAATCAACAATCTTCATGTCGTCCAGGTCAACCACCGCTGTTATCCCCTCCAATGGTCTCGCATACAAGTTAGCAGTGCCATTAGTGTAAAAGCACTTAATCTTCAAAATCCTTTTGGTCTTAGCTTCTCCAAACCAACCAACCGAGAAGTCACTGCAAATAACCTGAGATATGTTGAGACCCCTCTTCCTCACCGATTCCTTAAAGGGTCCATAGCTGAATGGGAGATCTGACGCAATGTCTTGTTCATCAAAGGTTAGCATAGGGTAGCCATGCCCTTCGTAGACTTTGGTTCCAAGGATGGAACATGTTGGCAAGTCCACTATCATTTCTATGGACTGTTTTTGGAAGCGTGCAATGACGTAGAATTGGCGAGGTGGTAGGGTTTTGGTTTTGTCCTTTTGGTTTGAGGATAGCCATGATAGGATGATGGACTTGTCTGGCTCATCCAACCCTACGTATTGAAAGGTGAAGTTATTGTGGGCGGTGCTTGAGGTTGGGTATGCTTTTCGGACTATGGTTCGGACAAGGTTGAGCTCAGAAGGGGTTGGAGGATCAAGTGGATGAGGGTGGCTACATTCTACTGAGCTCCAAAAGATCGTGAGGACAAAGAAGATCAAGATCTTCATGGTTGCACTTTGTCCAAAAACCAGACCCCTTCTTGTTGGAGAGATTAAGATTTGGAAATTATTTTGAAGAATGATGCAGTAGAATAAGAGTAAGACGAAGACTTTTAATGCTTTAAAGGAAGACTATGATATTTTATAATAAAAAAAAGAAAAGAAAAAAAGAAGGGAAGACTATGATAGGGGGAGGTTAGGGATCAGGTTGACGAGTCAAGCTATCCAAACCTTGCAACTATTTTAGGAAAAATTTTACTGTTTTATTTAGTCTTTTACATCTATTTTTTATGAAAAAAAGAAAAAAAATATCTCTTGTCTTTCTTTTTCTTTTTTCATAAAAAATAAGTGAAATATACTAATTTAAATATAAAAATAATGACATTGATGTTATTTCATAGCTCTTATAATCAAGGGCGGATCCAGACTGCACGTAAACTTTGTTTGTGGGAGTCAGTTGGACCAGTTTTCATTTGGCCAATTGATTTGGAACATGTTGACTTACCAAAAAAAACCCTTATTTTCTAATTTCTAGTAAACAATGAATAATTAACATAATGAAATGAGTCTATAAAAAAAAAATATATAGTAACATAATGAGTTCTGTTATTAACATTGCTTTTATTTCATAGATTTTATAATCAAGGGCAGATTCAAAGAGCATGTAAACTTTGTGATCCAGTCTGTTGGACCAGTTTCCATTGGGCCGCCGGATTTGAAACATGTTGACTTACCAAAAATAATCCCTTATTTTCTAGTTTATAGTAAACAAAGAATAATTAATGTAATAGAATAAGGCTATAAAAAAATTATATTAACATAATAAATTTTATTATTTAAACATCTAAAATATAATATCTTACTTATATTTATATATAATATATTCATTATAGTTTTACATATGACATGCAACAATATCTAATTACTTTCACATTAAAATATAGCAATATTCACCCAGGTGTCATATCCTGGTGAACAAATTTCATTTTCATACCATAATAGAATACAACGTGATCAACTCGTTTATATTATTTTAGACTCAAATATCAGGAAGGTAAAAGACAAATGAGATTTTGTTATTTTTATTTAGGCAGTCTTAGTACGCAATTCATAGTAGGTTAGGTGAGGGTTTTTTCATTCTGTCATCTACACAAGTTGGTCCTGTCCATATACGGAGTGATTTTTATTTAGTTATAATTTAGAGAGATATTTAAATTGCTTTTTAATATGTGTAAGGTTGTAAAATCATAATATAATTATATTTATTTTTAAAAATACTTTTACATATATTAAATAATAATTTAAGTATTTAAAAAATAATATAAAAATTGTTTCTAAGTAAGCACAAATTAATTTAATTTGTACTTATTTAGGCAGGCTTAGTCCGCAATTCATAGTGAAGGTTGGGTGAGGACTTTTTCATTCTGTCATCCACACAAGTTGGTCCCGTCCATATACGGAGTGATTTTTATTTAGTTATAATTTAGATAGATATTTAAATTATTTTTTAATATAAGTAAGGTTGTAAAGTCATAATAAAATTATACTTATTTTTAAAAATATTTTCATATATATTAATTGATGATTTAAGTATTTAAGAAATAGCATAAAAGATTGTGTTTAAGTAAGATTTTCTCCCTTTATAAAGCACAAATTAACTTAATTTATCTAACGCTAGTGTATTTAATTTGACATGCTTGAATTCATTTTTTTATTTATTTTTGTGTCTACAAAAATAAACACGTATTTTATTGATTTAATTTTTTGAAATTTTCCATTTAATTATTCAAAGAGTTAATAATTTTTTAAAAATGATAATATGGTTATTTTATTATTCAGTTTCTTCTTTTTATTTAATTTTCAAATAAATTATATTGATATTTTGGGAATAACAAAAATACAACCAAATTAAGATAATTCACTTTCGCTTGAACTCATGTTTAATTATTTAAATAATTATATTCAATTATCTAAAGAATTAATACTTTGAAAATAGTAATAACTTGGTTATTACACTATTTTATCCTTTATTTTTAATTTTTTTTATGAATTATATTAACATTTTGGGAACAATTAAAATGTGACCAAACTTGATTAATCCTATTTATAATAGTATATATAGATAATATATATTAATATATTATTTTATTTATATTTTTCTACCAAAAATATATATTATTTATATTTTGCATCAAACTTTTATTACGAGGCCGAAAACTATAGTTAATGACAATGATATAACTTTAGTTTTATATAATTTTTCAGACATGCATCACTAAATATTATGGATTGGAATGTTAAACTATAAATCTTAAAAAAGACGCTCACCAAATAAAATGAGCATATATGATTAAAATTTTATTAAAAAATAATTTTTAATTAATAAAATTTTATTGTTTAATAAATTACGAATTTGTAAAATTATTTTGAATATCCCATTGGAGCGTAATTAATCGTTTTGAGTGATTTCATTCGTGTCAAGAAAATAAAAATTTTCATAGGAGAAAACTTTACGTAATTTAATTTTTACCATTGAAGTAATTATTTTACATAATCGATCCGATATTTGTGTGTTTTTAATTTTTGTGATTTTATGTATGATTTTAAATTTTTTTCTGTTTGTGGGCCCCACGAGGGGTATGTGGGCCTGGTGGCCATACGTGGGAAATTGGGTCCCATAAAGTGAAAAAATTTTCTACGTATAGAAAAAAAATCTTGTTTAGGCGGAGACATGGAGATCTTACTAAACCCAGAATCAGAACAGCTTTTTAGAAAATTTGTTTTATCATTGTATTTATTTATCGAAAGATAAAAATACATAAATATATTCTTTTCGTGAGATTTTTAGTAGATAACAATAGAAATTATATTGTTAAGTCAACATTAGTGGTTTAGATATCCACAATTAATTTAATTAATAGTTAAGAAATAAATTTAATAAAGAAGTATAAGATAATCATCATTAATTTAATTAATGGTGTTAGAATAAAATAGCGAAGTAGCCTTCAATATCAATCGTAGATTTAATCAATGGTGTAAAATTGATGATATAAGGTGACCATTTACAACCATTAGATTTAGACTAAATCAAGGTGGAGATTTAGTCTTAAAAAGTGAAGAAACCCATTTATGATAATTAGATGAAGAATTAATCAATGGTGGAGATTTGGTCTTAAAAAGTAGAAAGACTAATTATGACCATTGGATTAAAAGTAAGAAGAAGCAATATTACCCTTAATTTTGGAGATACATCTTATGGTTTAAATTTCAAGTAGAAGATCTAATGGCCAGATTTAATCTTTAAAAAAAAAAAAAAAAATCTACCTAAAATCCTAACCATTGAATTAATCAATGGCTAGAATGCTTCACATAATTGCATGGAAAAAGATGACCATATTATTGCATGCATAATGGGGGACGGTTGGAGCATGCTTGGACAAGGAGGAGACAAAGCTAACATAGCCTTTTTAGGCCAAAGAAAAAGTTTGAAGACTTTAATTGGATGCCTTGACCAATTATTAGTCATTTTTCTAAAACCAAATTATTTCCTTCCTTTCTCTCCATGCAAGGCTACGGTTTCCACTCCAAATGCAGCATCCTTCTTTTCATTTTATCACACTTAACTCATTTTCTCTCTTCTCTCTCTTCCAATTTGTCAAGAACACCAAGAACACCAAGAACACCAAGAACAACACCATTTTCTTTCCTTCCTTGAACCATTCGGTCACCACCCATGGAACCATTTCTAATCTACCATAATTTTATCTAGCTACATATCTTGAATCCTCTCATCAATCCAAAACACTTTCATGTTGGGGATTTTCTCTAAATCATTTATCTTCATCACTTAACCAAGCCAAGAACACAAAACAACCATTTTCTTCCTTTTCTCTCCATAGATTCGGTCAAGCAGCCCAAAAACACCATCCATCACTTTTAATTTCATCCAACTTGATTTTCTAAACCTAAACACCATTCTAAGAACATCTCTAGTTATGAGTTTTTCCAAAATCATTCATCTTGAGCTTCAAATCCAAGCTTCAAGTTTCTATCAAAAATCAAAAATTCAACCTTTGTGCTACAAGAGAAACCATTCGGTCAACCTACCAAAAACCACTCTCCAATATCTTTTAATTTCATCCAACTATAGATCTTGAATCTACATGAGATTCTAAGCAACTTTCATGTTGGAGACTTTCTCTAAATCATCCATCTTCATGGATTTTCTTCAAGGTCAAAGTTCTTGGGTATTTATGGTGAGGTTTACTAATCTTCACTTTTCTTTTGATTTTCAAAGTTTTAAACCATGTTTGATCCATGGTTCCTCTTAATCAAGCTTAGTATACTAATTTCTAAGTATTTTGTTTTGAATTTGAGAAGCCTTTGGTGTTGAAGGACTTGGAAAGAGAAGCAAAATCAAGAAGCTTGGAGGATCTTCAAGAGGTAAGAGGGGGATCTATCTCACCAACCAAATATGGTGGTGAGAGATAGTTGTATATTTGATGGATGTTGAATCCATGTGAGGATTCATATCCATGGTCTTGTAATTAATTTGTGGTTGTTTATGTGTTTTAATTATTTGCCTATGCTTGGTATGCTTTGCATGAGTTTATGATTTTGATGGTATGCTTATACTATGTATGATTTATTGCTTTTAATTATGGCATGCTTGTGATATATATATGATTATGTATATATGTATGTCATGACTTGATGATGGAAAGAAAATCAATTTTTGGTTCCAATGACCAAAGAGATGACTACAGTTTTGGCACCCAAGGTTAGGGTTCCATGTTGAAATTTTTCAAGAACAAGGAAATTAAATTTTTATCCCTAGAACAATGAGAATTTCGGCCAAGACACCTCAAAATAGGTGTTTACAAATTAATATTCTTATGAAGAATAAAATTGGATGGATTTGAGAAGTATGGAAAATAAATTATTTTTTTTTTAAGAAAACATGAACACAAATTTTAAAATGAATTTTTATTGATTCATTTTGTGTAGAAACAATAATGAAATTTATTTAAGTTAGAAGAAAAATATTTCATGGTTCCAATGGCCATCTATAAGGTTTTGATAAATTAGAAAAATATTTTACTTATCTTTAAATTAATATGAAGAATGAAAATGAATTGAAGAGTATAGAAAAATAAACAAAGGGTTTGTTTTTCAAGAAAAACAAGAATACGGTCTTTGAGAAATTTTATTGATTTATTTTGTGAAAAAAAAAAAGATCCTAAGTGTTTTACTAAACATGAGTCTTAAATGAAAATGACAATGTTGATTTTAAGGACTTGCAAAGAAAGTGAAAAATAAAAATGAGCAAATGATTTGATTTCGAAGACTATAAGTCTTAAGTTTTGTAAAGGATTTTTAATGATTTTGTTTGTGTAAAACCATATCAATTTAGAAGGAAAAATGTTTTGATGGTTTCAATAGTCATGTCCACGTTTTTGAAGGCTTGTAATGCCTTGATTTTTATGAACAAAGTGATTCTTCAAGTGGAAATATAATTAATTTAATATAAGGAAATTGAAAAGGGAATCAGAGTATTTTACTCACTTGAGTAATTAAATTTTGTAAACAAAAATATTTTCAAACTTCAATTTATTTTGAAGAAAGGATTAATTGGAAATGATTTGGAAAAATGGAGAATATAATGGTATTTTGAAAATTTACTAACGTATGACTTATTTTCAAGTTTGGAAGTACGTTAGAAAATATTAAGTTTTGAAATGATGATGAAAAAGAATTTCTTAAGTAAAAAAACGTGGAAAAAGCTTTTCTTGAGTAAGAAAATGTGAAAAATGAAATACAAAGTCATAATATTTTGAGAAAGGATGAAATGGAATTTTTGAAGATTGAGAAATATTTTCGTAATAGAATTATGGTGAAAAATTATTTACGATATCTTAAAAACGTATTGAAAAGGATATTGATTTATTTGAAAGTCCAAATAATGTTTAGAACATTGAGAAATATTTTGAACTATTTGTTGAAAAATCACTAAGTGATTAAATATTTTTAGCGATTATGAAAAAAAAATGGTGGAAAATTGTTATGAGATTTGGAAAGTGTTTTAAATATTTTGAGAATGATAGAAAATGATTTACGTAACTTAAAAGAATGATTTTTTTAGTTACGCGATTTTGAAAATGATGAAAAATCATTACGCGATTTGAGAAACGTATATTTTTATGCGATTAAGAAAAATGTTGAAAAATTAGTACGTGATTAAAAGGTGCAACAGAAAAGTTGCAGTATTTTGAAAATGTAATAAAAATGTTTTGGAGTTTTAAAAACGTAACAAGAGTGTTACGGTGTTGAGAAAATGTAAAAGAAGTGTTGTAGAATTGTGAAAACGTAATGAAACGTTTTGGAAATTGTGAGAACTAAATAGAAATGTTGCACAATTTTGTGAAAAACACGGCGAAAGTGTTTTATAACTATGAAAACATGATAACATGATTTTGTGTTGAAAATACAAAGTATAATTATTGTTTAATCGGTGTATGGACAACTTGTATGAGAGAATAGCGTGTTTTGCCTATGATTGGTATTTGGTGCATTTTATATGCATTGGAAAGAGATGCTTGTATTTGAAATTGATGCATTATATATGCATTGAAAAGATTTGGCAAGTTAGGGTTGGATATTCCCTGCACCGATATAGTCGTAAATGCATTGTATAAATGAAATTGAAAAGATTTGGCCGTTGGGGTTGGACTATTGTGATATATTCGTGCATTGTACAAATGAAAAGATTGGCCCGTTGGGGTTGGACTTGCACTGATAAATTCGTGCATTGTATAAAAGATAGTTAAAAGCTATTATGGCCCTTGTGGTTGAAGAGGGAATGAGAATTGATAGTGAGATCTATGATGGATCTTGGGGTGCGTCGACAGCCCTGGCGCCGACTAGTGGACGGTGGCGAGTACTACGTTTGGCAATCGATGATCGTTGCAACGCATTGGCGATACCCGACAAAACACGATTCTTTTCTACTCTTTGGAAGATTGTCTTTGGAATAAGGCTAAATTGACCAGAGCATTCTTCTCGAAATTTGGAAAACCTCCATGGAGTTGTTTTTGAAAAACTGAGTCTTTGTACACATGCATAATCTGAACATTTATATCTACGTGATATATTAATTGAGGAATATTGGTAATGAGCTATGACAATTGTTTTGAATACTTAGATGATGATGATGATAATTGTTGAGGACATTATTATAATTATTGTTTATGATGATTGAACTGATAAATGATTAAATGATGATAGTTGATTAATGCTGATAGCATGAATATGGTATGATCTATTTGTATGATATTATTGGCTGTGTGTTATCTCTGTGCTGCCATATTGGTATTGGTGTAGGTGATCTCACCTCTTTGTTATGTTATTTTGTTGTGTTTGTCTTGTTAAAATCAAATAATAGAATGATCGAGTTGTCTTAGACATAACGGGCGATGGATACTCACGAGATTGGTGATAATAATAAGGAGTGGACATTCGGGACTCGAAGATGTGCGGTGTTGACAAAGGAACATGATGTCGATGCATCAAGATGGACGAGAAAAAGGAATAAGTATGTTAAAGTTTCTCGTTAGTGTTGTATGTCAAAGTGCTATTAAGTAGGACTGTCATGGGGTTTGCTTCTTGATCAAAAAAAAAAAGTCTGTTAATTTTATATTTCTCTTTAAATTGTGAAATTTCAAATTATTAATCGCAGTGAGATATTGTATATTAAGCTCTTTAAATATATTGTTTGCAGTATGACCTATAAATTTTAGTAAGTTTATATTTCCGCGAAAAGAAATTTTTAAAACCACCTTTTATAACTCAAACTTTGTGCAAACTTATTTTCAGAATATGAGTCGGGAGTCAGAAATGTGATGCCTTAGCTAGGGTGTTACATATATGATTAGGGAATTAAGTGAAATATAATTACATAAAGATATTTATAGACATAAATAGTTACAACACACGAGCCTTCAATGGAACGATATCGTCTAATTTCATTGGAGGGGGAAGGGGATCAAACTGCAGGTTGACAATAGAGCCTCCCGTGTTCCTATTCATTAAAAAAAAGGGTCTAAAATCAATCAAACCACACCTCATAAAGTAATAGCATTCTCTTTATAAATTGAATTGCCGAAAATGAAGAAACTACATACATCCTGAATACATGAATCCTTCGAATTTCATTGAGTTATTTTAGCCAATGCTAGCTTAACTAAGTTGAGAAGTGCAGTTAGGCCAGTGCAGAGGCTTTGGTGGTTTTGATTTAAGGACCGGGTTTCTCTCAAAGAAATTGGTTGGCCTCAACTCAAACCCACCATTCAACGTTGGCATAACTGGAAAATCTTCCTGGGAAGGAACATGATGAAGTCCCATCGTATACCACAGTACTATGTCCTTGTTCTCAATCTCCCTATCCCTGCACATTCAATTCACAATGCCAAAACATGGACCATTTCTAAGACCTCATCTTTTATACATATTAATTATATGGAGTATATGAAAAAGGGTTTTGCAACATAGTTGTAAAGAATTTTAAAATAATTTTTTTAAATAAAAATGTAAATATTTTTTAATTTTTAATATATTAAATATTTTATTTTTATTTAAAACTTATTATATATAGCTTTATCAATTATGATGACCTTAACACACCTGTGACTCCAAACAGCTAAAGTATCATCGCCTCTACTTCGATCAACATATAACCCTCCAGCCCATTTCTCAGATTTGTTGTATGGTGTGACCCATACATCATAATTGGTGAAGGCAGCTCTTATTTGTGGATAATCATCAGTCAGCAAAAGTGGGTGTGCTATTGAGCCTGGAAGTAAACGGTACCCAATTTTATTTCCAAGTTTTGTCTTTATATTAGGATTAATCACTGTTAAGTCAGAAGCCTTCAACCCCAATTTGATCATGGCATCAGCTTCAGTTCTAGCAGTTTCACTCATAGTCGTCCAATAACTTTTTCTAGGTATGGTGTGATCTTTCACTCTTGCAGTCTCCAAACTGGTCTTGACGAAGGAGTTGGCTTCACCATCAATGTCAAGGTCAAGATAATATGTAAAGAAGTGGTCATGGTAGACACCAATGGTATAATCTGCTAGCAATGTGCCATAGATATCCTCTTGGATTTGATCCATGTTGGTGTATGCCCCTGCCTTCATCCCTAATATCCCAGTAAGCCCAACCTATTTTAAAATAAGACATGCAGTTAGGTTCTAATCGACAGCTAATTACTAATTTAAGGTAAATTATAAATCATAATTTAAAAAATATAATTTAGTCAAGTATTATTGAACTCTGTGAGTCACTCTCAATTTTAACTTGAAGAAAAGGAACATCTGTAAGTCACTAAAAATGAGTTAATGATTAAAGATTTGAATAGTTTGCACGAAGTTATAAGTTCAAACTTTTGTAAAAAAAAATTTTTAAAAAAAAATCTCATTTCATTTGTTTCATTTCTCTATTTAAAGGAAAATTTAAGATTGAGAGTGATTTGCACAATAAATAGCACATATGAATAACTTATTTTTAAAATTATGATCCAAATTTCACGCATGGCATAGAACATTTATGTTGCATTTAGTGTAAAG
The DNA here is from genome assembly GCA_029884595.1 of Ormosia semicastrata. Classification (NCBI taxonomy): domain Eukaryota; kingdom Viridiplantae; phylum Streptophyta; class Magnoliopsida; order Fabales; family Fabaceae; genus Ormosia; species Ormosia semicastrata. Next base: position 62,836,162 of record JAQQTO010000059.1, read on the forward strand.
AATACAATTCTATAGAATAAGAATAGGAATAAGTGAATTGGAATAAGAATCTTATTTTAATTTTATAATTTGGTACAATCAAAAATAAAATGTTATAAAAAGTAATTATATAGTTTTGTGTGTGATGCAATACAGAATAAAATTCAATTTGATTTAAATGATATAAATACCCTCAAATAACAAAATGAAAAATTAACATTTTTTTTTCTTTCATATTATATATAATACAAATATATATTTTTAAAGCAATATTTAATATTAATTTTTAAACAACTTTAATAAAATAAATATTGATAATATGTTTTTTTTTCTTTCTAATGATTTTTTTTAGTTATGGCCATAAGTTTTGTCATATTAGTACAATATTAATTTTAGGATAAAAATTATGATTGAAAAGTAATCTAATTTATTATAAAAATAACCAATAGTTCTATGATAATCTTAAATGAAAATTACACTGTAAAAAAAGTACCAAGGTCAAATATTCAAAAGACTAAAAATTTACAATACAAGAAAATATATGCCCTTTTTATAGTTAAAAAAATTACAACACATGAGTACTTTGTAAATTATAAAAGTATTAAATTACATTATTTTATAAATTAATTAAGTGTATATTAAAAAAATATAGATTCTTATTCTATAAAAATATGAAATTATAATCTCACATTTAAAAAAAATCATAAATTTGTGAAATGAGATTTAGAATAAAAATACTATTTCATATTCTTTTTTATCACTAAACATAAGAATATTATAATTTCAAAATTAAATATAAAATATGATTCAATTCCTTCCTACCAAACATATCGATAGAGATTGTTGCATGAATCCATACCCCAAGTTTGATGCTACCACTTGGCTTAAATTCCCAATCAATAACATAGTCGTAATTGCCCACAGTTGAAACCATTCTCACCACTAGGCTTACATCCGGCCTGACCTCAGTTATCTGTCAAAAACATAATGAATATTTAGCAACTAAAAAAATGGAAAAACGGAACAAGAATGCAAAAAGAAAAATTTAAAAAAAAGGAAAAAAGAAAAATTACCACTTCATCTGGAATTGCAATTTCTGTATGACGCCACATGATATCACCAGCATATCTTTCAAATATGCAGAAGGCATTAACTATCTTCACAGGAGTACCATCTGAACCAGCATAATATGCGTCAAGGAACGCAGCATTGGCAGGGCAATCGGTCAAGGGCTGAAGTGAAGAGGCAGACTGTCCAAAGCCATATTCGCCACAGTCAAAGTAGGTGGTGTAATGCCATTCCGCAGTTGGGTCTTGGTATGGCACAAACAGCTCTGACATGAATCCTCTGTATAGCACCTGACGATATTTCTGCTTTTGGATATCATAAATTGAAGCCAGAGAAATTATTGGCCCAGCCCGAATGTCGAATGCCAAATGGAAGACCCAGTTGGCCCAACTGATTACGTATAGAAAAAGTCAAAAAAGGCTCCGTATCAAAGTAACATTCAATCATACATGGAGTCCTGAGCTCGGAACAAAGAATAATTTCGAAAATTTTCGAAAAGAAAGTTATACCATCCTGCTATTTATCTTGCTTAAAAATCCAATCCCAATTTATTTTTAAAAATATAATTATTTTATTGTAAGGGTATATTTTGGTCCTCTTTTACATTAGCCAAAACTAAGCTCTTCTTTAGATCACATAAGCTTAATGCATTTAAGGAAATTAATGTTTATATATGACTCGAATATGAATAATTAAAGACTTATCAATGTCCTTAACGACTAATCCAAACCTTTAGTTTTTAAATTATAGTCTAATATGTTCTCATTAATCATTGTTAAGAGGACCTCTTAATTATTACAGTATTTGAGAGTTAATTTCACATTAATATTTGTAAGGATAATTGATCAATTTTTTTTTTTTAAATATGGACGATTATTTCGTTGGTACCTTTTTATACGTAGTCATATTAATTTATGATCAACTTATTGTACTAATGGAATGGGTCATGCTGCTGAATAAACAAGTAGATATATAAACATTCGAGCTACATCAGTGTTAAAGTTTTATTTTTTTTAGTTTTATCAATTGAAAAACAAATATCAATACAAAAATGTATTTGATCTGACAGCTAGAAACCTTGAGCGCATAAGCGCTTAAGTGTTTTCTAGCAATTCCCTAATGGGATTAATTTATGATTCCTACATTGCAAGACTTGGTAGCAGCAGTTCTGTCTCATCACAAATTACATGCCATAGAGAGTAAACCACCAAGGCAACAACAAGCAAACAAATAAAGAATAAAACAAGAACAAGGCTTTGGGTCCGAATGTCCAATTAAAAACGATTCTGCAAGTCTTGTACCTATTCCCTACACCCACCCATCTTGTAAATCTTGTTAACATGAAAGGAACAGTGAAAACCAAGCATGACGGACCTACCATATATTGTAAATATCTTTCTTTTAAAATAACAATTATTTTAAGAGCTAAAATGAAACGAGGGAGACAAATCCAAAGTAAATCATAATTAATTAATCTGATCATACACTAGGATAGCTTTCAAGCAAAGTACATAGAATAAACCACCCCACCAACAATGCAAATAAACACACAGAATAAACCAATAACAAGGCTTTGCGTCCGAATGTCCAATTAAAAACGATTTGCAAGTCTTGTACTTATATATTCCCTACCTTTATCCTTCTTGTAAATCTTGTTAACAGGAAAGGAAAATTGAAAACCAAACACGAGGGACCTACTATTGTAATTGTAAGTATCTTTCTTTTAAAATAACAATTATTTTTAAGAGCTAAAATCAAACGAGGGAAACAAATCCAAGGTAAATTATAATTAATCTAACCTTACAGAATGGGCATCAATCGTGAATCCAGGTCCATGTTGCTTGACAGCTATTCCCTGAAGCTTTGGACCAAAGGGTGGCTTCAACTTTGACAATCGGTACTCTGTGCCCTCTGCTTTTGGCACCGGAACCACAAATCTATCCTTGTAATCAACAATCTTCATCTCGTCCAGGTCAACCACCATTGCCACCCCTTCCAATGGCGTCGCATAAAAATTAGCAGTGCCATTTTTGTAATAGCACTTAACCTTCACAGTCCTTTCGGTCTTGGCATCTCCAAACCAACCAATCGTGAAGGTAGCACACAGAACTTGAGATATGTTGAGACCCCTCTTCCTCAACGATTCCTTAAAGGGTCCATAGCTGAATGGAAGCTTTGACGCAACGGCTTGTTCGCCAAAGGTCAGCATAGGATAGCCATGCCCTTTGTAGACTTTGGTTGAGATGATGGAGCGGGTTGAAAAATCCACTGTGATCTCCAAGGATTGTTTTTGGAACCGGACAATGACAAAGGCTCGGCGAGGTGGCAGAGCTTTGGTTATTTTGGCCTTTGAGTTTGACTTTGAGGATAGCCATGAAAGGATAGCTGATTTGTCAGGCTCATCCAACCCTACGTATTGAAAGGTGAGGTTATTGTGGGCGGTGCTTGAGGTTGGGTATGATTTTTTGACTATGGTTCGGACAAGGTTGAGCTCAGAAGGGGTTAGAGGGTCAAGTGGGTGAGGATGGCTGCATTCTGCAGGGCTCCAAAGGAGCATGATCAGGACAAAGAAAAGCATGATCTTCATGGTTGTTGCATCCATGGCTTGCTGCTATGTCCAAAAACCAGAGCCCGATCTTGTTCTTATAAATAATTAAGTACTCCTACAATAGTACCCGAGTAGAGATTTTGGTGGAGCATATAGTCAGTCAACCATGAATTGATGATAGTGTAATGCTATATTCCTTCTTTGAGTAATGATATATAGATTACGAAATGAAAATCATGCTGTAAAATAAGACTAAAAGCGATAGACATTTAAAGCAAGGAAGACTACGGGAGGGAGCTTAGACAACATCTACAAGACTATCCTGTCTATCCACAATGATACATGGAGGCCAAAGGTGTGGAACTTCTATGTACGAAAAATGCTACTAACACATTTTTTATTATATTTTTTTTAATATTCTCATTTTTATTAAATCATATCATACACTAAAGTACATATTTAATCTCAATTAATATATAATTAATTTAATTAATATATAATCAACTCAATTAATATGTAATCAAATTTAAATTTGTGATTGAGAAATATTTTATCTTCTTATTTAATTTGTTATTAATCTTCTTAATTATTAAATGAAAAAATATTAAATATTTTTTTATATTCTCAAAATTTTAAATATATTTATTTTTTTATTTAATATTAAGAAAACTATTAAAAGAAGCTTATAAAAAAATATAATATTACTCTGATTGATTTAATGTGTGAGATAATTCAATAAAAAATATATATTAAAAAAATATAATAAAAATATATTCCTAACACTCTCCTTTATTTATTTGTGAGTTTTTATATATTTAGAATTCGTATCTAATTGCATCTAACTAAGAGGAGAAAAAAACAATTCAAGTACGTAATACATTTATATGTGTAAGAGCACTTTTTGAAGATAAATGCATTTTTAACGACTAAAATATATACCCTTATAATTCACATTATCCGCGTGATACATATTTAATGATATGTCTAGCAAGGATGGACCCAGTATTGCAATAGCAGAGATGTTTTTCTGCAGTTGTTATTGTGAGCGTTATTTGAAAAAAGATATCCTGTTTCGACTTAATGCCACCCTTGAAGACCATATGATTTTGCTGATGCCGCTAGTTCATTACTGGTATCTGAAAAAAACATCCCACCAGATATATTAGGAGAAATTCTTTGTTATACTTAATACAACTTCATCTCTTAGATATTTTATTCAAAGAGTTAACATATATGAATATATGTTAAACAAAATTTGACTTCAACTTTTAACTTTAACTCTTGTCTTTAATCTCATTTAATTTATCTTCATATGTTTATTACCTCAATTAAATGAAATTAAAATTAATAAATAAAAGAAGATTAAATGAAATTAGAATTAAGAGTTTGTGAGTTAAAAATTAGAATTAAGTTTTGTTCATATATTTTTTAAAGTTTGATATATTTATAATGTGTGTCACACAATCTCACACTATTGAATGTAGTGTCTGTGGTAAGTGCTCTCTATCCAAAAATTTATTGATATATTAGTGTCTCTATTGAGCTTTGTAAGGACCAAGGACATCACATATCTCCACATTAATATGATATTATCCACTTTAAGCCTAAGCCCTCATGGATTTGCTCTTGGACTTTTATCCCAAAAGACCTCATACTAATGGAGATATATGTCCATACTTATATACACATGATGCACCCTACTTCTAACCAATGTGGGACTTTGGTCGCATACCCAACAATCCTCCCCTTGAACAAAGGACCATCGAGCCCACTACTTTCGTTCGGCACTCTGAGGATTCATCCACCATTGCTAATTTTGGGGCATGACTTTGATACGGTGTGATACTTGTACCGCCGTCGCTACAACGGAACACGCCGCCTAGCCTCCAGGTCGTTAGGAGGGAAGACTTTCGATACAAGGGACTCTTCACATGGATCCATCAACCACCGACCATACCAAGCTCATCCAAGTCGAACCATCGGCTCTGATACAAATTGTAAGGACTAAGGACACTACATATCTCTACATTAGTATGATATTGTCCACTTTGAATCTAAGCCCTCATAGATTTACTCTTGGGCTTTTATCTCAAAAGGCCTCATACTAATAGAGATATATATCCATGCTTATATACATATGATGCACCCTATTTCTAGCCAATGTGAGACTTTGGTCGCATACCCAACAAGCTTTGAATAATTGAATGGGGCTCTAAAAGCGGAAGCCAAAGATTTATAAAACAACTTCACAGTTTTGAACAAAAAATTATTGCATACTAAAGCATTACATGGGGTTATGCTAGTTTCATTCACATATTGAAATTTCAGTATGAATTAATGATAAGACTCACTATATATTCACTTAATTACATAATTATTATTTTAATCTTATTTTTTATTTTTAATTCATTAAAAATAAAATAAAAATAATAAATATGTAAATAAATAATAAAACTTATTATTAATCAATACTAAAATGTTGCAGAACTCTATCGTTCGAAAAACATACAGTAATTTCTTCTCTCAAAAGACATGTAAAATTTGTTGGAGATGTAGAGGTCAGTTTATATCTTTGACATTTTAATATTAATTAATAATAAGGCTCATTATATATTCACTTAATTACACATTTATTGTTTTTATTTATTAAAAATAAAAAAATAATAAATATGTTAATAAATGATAGAATTCATTATTAAGTGGGACCGAAATGTCGCACAACCCAACTGCTCGAAAAAACATACAATAATTTATTCTCTCGAAGGACGTGTAAAATTGTTGGACATGTGGAGGTCATTTATGATTTTCATCTGACCAGTGCTATTTTGAATGAATGATTGTTTACGAATTCGTTAACTATGGCAGATTACACCTATCTTGGGATGAAAGTACGCCAGTCGATGTCTAAGGGGTATATGACATGACCTATTTTAGGTTTGACCTGACTTAATTTATTTAAAAAATGAGTTAAGTTTAAATTTTTTTAAAAATCTATTTAATTTAATAAATTAGGTTTAATAAATTAGGTTTATACATTACCAATAAAATTTGTTATTTCTATTAAATTGACTTGTTTATATTTATTTATAAAATTATATATATATATATATATATTTAATGACCTTTTAATAATTTTGTTTAAAAACATTAATTTTTTATTATTTAAGATCTATATAAAAGTTTTGGTTTTGACCTATTTAAAACCTTAATATAAATCAAACTTAATAAAGGCAGTCGACCAAACTTCTTAAAACAATTAAGTCAGTCAAAAATTGTCGTTAAATATTTGTAATCTGACTGATTTAAAAAGTGTAATCACTGAACCTATTTATCCCCACACCTATCACACCGTTAGTCTTCTGTTAAATATAACAACAAACAAATCATCAATATATAATATAATATATATAATAATAATAATATTAAAAAATACATGATTTAAAAATTTGTCAAACGTCACTCTTAAATAGTAAGATATATTCTAATCTTTCAACATGTGTCAAATAATCATTTTAAGTGTATGTTATGTGTTTTTCAATTTTTTTCAATACATAGCTAATATGTTTATACACATAGATAATATATATTTAAATATTAAAAATTTAATAAGTTAGAATACTGATGAAAATTATTTTAAAAAATAAAAATAATACTAAAAATTATATAAATAAAGAAAGAACAAAAAATACAAATGAGCTAAAAAAGAAAGATTAAAATAAAATTAAAAAAATTACGTTAACATTTTTTTCTTTTGAGTTTTACAATATTTTGTCACACATTTTAATTTTAAGACTATACTTATTTAGGATACAAGAATTACTCTTCTCAAAAAATATATTTTTAGTTGAATTCTAAATTGATTATCACTTGATTTACTCATTTTAAATTACATTAATATAAATTAAATTAATTTATATGTAATTTTTAATAAAATTAATTTATGCATTTAAAATAAAATTTTTTGTTTATATTATAAATAATTTTTTTAGACATATAGATTGTTTTATAACATTTTATTTAAATTCTTTAATATTTATATTAGAGTGAAATACTTTCAAGAAAATATTATGTATTTTTAAACTAAACTTATAAATATTATTTTTCTTGATAAATTGTTATATATATTTTATTTAATAAAATTATTTTTATTTGGATTCTATTTTTTATCATTTAATTCTTAATTTATATGCAAAATTTAGTATAAAAAAGAAAAAGAACAATTCATACGTGTTAAACGCATGCTCATTCGTAGAAGTTTTTACGAAAATGTTTTCATGATAACAATCAGTTATGTTTTTATATATTTATATAAGGAAATTTCAAAGCATGAATAACGTGCATTTGACTTTATATTAGAAAAACCGTGATGCTATGTTAATTGTTAATGATGAATTCTTCTTAAAATTTAAGTTACGAGGTAAAGGTGGAGAATTGATTTTAATATCTTTATCAGGAAGTATATGTGCTTATGATTAAGTAGCCAAATGAAGTTACGAAATGTCTACGCCATTTGCGAATAGCGTTGTGTGTTGTTTCTGTTGATGAACAAGTTTACCCACATATTATTCAGGAGAATTATGTGTCATTGGTACTTCTTGTTATTCTTATCCAAATGATAATATTATTTTGTTGAAGGTGTTTGCAGATGGGATTTGATTGGTCTTGAGAAGAAAAAAAAGTTATTGGATCGGTGTGTATTTAAAATAGTTATAAAAATTAGATTATTTTAATAATTAATTATTATATAATTTTTTTGTTATAATAGATTATAAAAAAATATATTTATATATGTTAGTTGAAAAGTAATTTTAAGTTAATTTATTTTATTTAGATGATATAAAAAATTTATTTTTATGAATTAAATTATTAAAATAAGTATAAAATAATTAAAAAAATTATTTGATTAATTAAAATTTTATTTAATTAAAAATAAAATAATATTTATATATCACTATTAAGAATAATTACAACAACTTTTTATAAATAATGTTCAAATTTTAGCTTCACATCCCACAACTTTTTTAACTTCATAAAAGCTGTTGTTTTTTTTTCTTCAAATTGCCAAACATATTGTGACAACAAAGTAACAACTTTTTTTTAGCAAAAAAAGCTGTTGAATGTAAAAAATCTGAAACAAACACTTTTTATGTGTGTGTTTAGAATAATTGTAAAATTTGATTATTTTAATAATTAATTATTATATAATTTTTTTATTATAATCAATTATAATTGAATTAATTTTATGTTTATGTGTATTAAATTGAAAAATATTTTTAAGTTAATCTGCTTTTTATTTAAATGATATAAAAAATTTATTTTATGTATTAAATTATCAAAATAAATATAAAATAAATAAATAAATAATTATTTAATTAAAAATAAAATAATATTTATATCTTAAAATAAAAAAATAAATTTTAATAAATTTTTTAATATTATGAAAAAAATTATAATATATTAAATTTTGTGTAAAAATTAAAACTGATATGATAAATATATTATAACACAATTAAAATAACTTTTTAAAAAAATGTTTGAAGATTGAAAAAAGTTGAATCAAACGTGTACTAAATCAATTCTTTGAGATGTGGCTTTTCCTTTCGTGTACTGCCTTTTAGCTGGAAACGATTGTGTTTTGACTAAAAATATTAAAAAAAATGTAGCCAAGAAATATTAAAAAAACCAAGTAATAATCAATATCGAATATTCCTTCACGTGGACAAAAGATGATGTATTGGAAGTGGGTCAATTGTTCCATTTATTTTATTGCTAAAGCACACAATAAGGCATTAGTAAAAGCCAAACAAATCTTTGGTGCTTAAAAATGATATTAAAGTTACACTATTTTAATCGGGCTCCTGCTTAAAAATGATGGTCATAAGATGGAGATATTTATGGGTGTAACTCAAAATTGCAATCGAATTCTGCTTTTCTTTCCGTTCAGATATAAAAAAATGTTGGTGTCGTTTTTGATAGATTGTAGTAATTTGCTTTCTGATGGTTTTTTAGCCCCGAATCATCACCAAATCTATTTTATCCAACTATTTTGAGTTTGTCTGATAAATCAAAAAATTGCATGATAATTTTAATTTGAATTTCATTGGGCCAGAGAATATACACATCTTATGTTTATATTGGGTGTCACTGTTTCCAATCGAATTCCTGCTTTTCTTTCCGTTCAGTATACCGCCGGTAAATCAGGTATTATAATATAATAATCATATTTTTTTTTTTGATTTTCATAATTGTAGTAGGTCTATTATAATAATTTTTATATAAAAATATAAATAATTTTTTATATAAATATTTTCAATAAATATGATTTTTAAATAAATGTAGAGAGAGACTTTTTTAATTTTTAAACTATAGAATTGATAATTTTATTAGTAAAGAATCATAACTTATTTTTAAAGATAGACTATATTAATACTATTAGTGAATGTCAGGAAAATAGAGATTAATATGCCTCAAGAATCTTGAATATTTTATGAATGTGATTGTTAAAATATTTAAATATATTTTAAAATTCAAATTAAATTTGATTTTATATTGTTTTAGAGATTTAATTTTTAAATAATTAAATATCTTATTTTAATTATATTTTATTATTTTTTTATATAAACTTTTTCTCTTATAAATAGATTTTTTTTTTTTGTATAATTAATTCAGATATTTAAAAATAATTTAGAATATACATAAAACATTCTTTAAACTTTTTGGTATCACTGTTTCTCTATTTTCAACATAGTATCAGAGAATATACAGAAACTTTCTTTAATCTTTTTTCATGTCCTTGTTTCTCTGTTCTAACATAGTATCAGAAATGTATCATCCTTCATGACTTATCTCATCACTATTCTGTTACATAATTCCTGAAAATCTGAAACTTTGATTAATCACCTCTCATGTTGTATTCTAGATATTTTGACAATTCTTTCGCTCTCCATCATCTTTTTTCCATCACTTCATTTCAGACTCAGTTGCCACAGCCACCGTCCTATATTCCAAATTCTGTTCTAGATTCTGATTTTTGTATTAGATTCCACATTTCATTCTAGTCTTTGATATGCATCTTTGTTCAGTTTCGCCGATCAGTTCCATCTAATCCAGCTTGAAAGATTGACTCTGTCTCTATTGCTCAAGCCTCTGATCAATTCTGTCTGATAGATTAACTTTGTCTCCATTATTTCATCCAAATGTATATTAGTTCCATCTCATATGCAATTTGACTTTGTTTCTATTGTAGATTTTTTCAAATGCAGATGGTTCCATCCCAAATGGATTTTGGGCTCTTGGTTTTTTTAAGATCTCGACGTTTTATTTTTAGAATATTTTAATTTATTTTATTTTCGTGTGTCTAATTGCAATAAACTAAAGTTTAGTAGTTTTAACTTGATGGGGAGTATTAGAATATCTAAAACATATTTCATAATTAAATTAGACTTAATTTTGTATTATTTTAGGGATCTGATTTTTACATAATTAGATATATTATTTTGATTATATTTGATTATATTTCTTTCTTTATATAGATTCTATCTCTCTATAAATAAGAATCCTCTATACACACCGATTAATTTAAAAATTCAGATATTCAAAGATAATTCAAAATATATATAAACTTTCTTCAGACTTTTTTGTGTAATTGTTTTTCTATTTTCAATAGTGATAAGAAATATATTTAAATTTGTGAAGAAACTTGATAAAATAATAAAATATGTGAATAATATTTTTATAGTGGTACTCACTTCTTAGTATTATTTATATTAACAAAATATATCAATAAGTGTATATCAAATTTAATGTGAAAAATTTCTTGTATATTAAGAGAAAAAATCACAGGTCAAAGTTTAAAAAATATTTCATTATATTAAGAATAATTACAATATTATATTTACAATAAATATAAAATATAATATTTTTAGTAAAATTTTCTCTTACTACAATTATAATATTATAAAATATTAAAAAATATATCTCAAAATTTCTAATATATACTCACATACTTACATTCTTAAAATATCTTACATTATTTTTAATTTCACTCTCGTAATCTCATATTGCTTCTTGCTTTGTTCAATAATTCTAGTAAAGCAAATAGTTATCTGTTTATTGAGATTTCTCCAAATATTATATTTAATGCTTCCTTGTTTGGCAACTATCAAGACCACTGAAATGCATCAGCAAACAAAGTCTTCCTCACTTTTTTGACAAATGGAAGGCAAAATGTTGAAAGTGTTAGAGATATGACATCTCAAAAGGCGGGCATGTGAAATCAATGTTCTTAGATAAACATTTACTGTAATCTAAAATTTCTCCCACGTATCTAAACCAAAATTCCACAATCCTAATGACGAAACAGAACCCCTCATATATTTAAGTAGATTTTATTTATTTAGTTGTATGAATTAAACTAATTAATACTTAATAATTTTTTAAATTTTTGTGTCACATAATTATTTTATATTAAAAATAATAATATATTATTTATTAATTAGTTTAATCTATATAATTTATGTAAATAAGATCTACGTAAATATTTCTCAATATGTTGGTCTCAACTAGCAACACTGCAACTTAAAATTAAATAATTATGTGCAATTAATTGAGTTAACTCGTAAATTTATGAATTTTTACTTAATTTATAAAATATGAATTAAGTTATATTAAAAAATATTCTATTTTATAAAACATGAGTCAAGGAATGAATTTGTTAAAAGTACCCTAATTTTTTATTTTGCCACCTTAATAAATAGAAGAGATGTGAAGTAAAAAATAACATGTAAGTAGCTTTTACTCATATTGAATATCCTTCACAGTTTCACGTGGACAAAAGATAATAATATATTGAAAATGGAAGGCAAGCGCTTACTAAACCCAAAAGTGGGAATACAGTATATCAAAATTTCCATTTATTTTATGAGTTTTTCTAGAGAATATCTTAGGTATTTGTTAAAGATTTAAAATAAACAATTTTACATAAAAATTAAAATATTTAATATATTAATAATTAAAAAAATATTTTTATGTAAAATTTTTTATTTTAAATTCTTTAATAAATATTTTTTAAGATACCTATTAAAAAATCTTTATTTTATAGCCAAAGTGATGAATCTGTAAAAATTTATATTTTTACGGTTTAAAATCTTGAGTTTTTATCTTCTTTTTAATTTTTTTGATTTAATTTTGTTCTCAAATTTTATTATTTTTTATTATTTTAATTGTATTTTTATTACGTGTTTTTTGTATTTTTTATAGGTAATTACATATGAAAAAAGATTGAATATTTGAGGAGCAGAAAAGAATAAGAAAAATAATTCAGAAGTAAGAAAAATAATTGAAGCCAGTATTTGAGCCATTGCCCCTTGAGCGCTAGTTGCTAAAGCATGAGTTTTGCAGATGGATTTCTTGATTAGTGGTACTAAGCGTTACCGAAAGATGAAGATGAGCGATAAAGCGATAAGCGTGTAAGAAGCGTGTAATTTTTATAAAAAAGAAAGTATTGCCAAATTCAACACTCTCTTTCACACTTTTTACACATTCTTATACACTTTAACGATTCCAATCGCCAAGAAAGACAAACCCTAATGTGGTGTGGGCGCAATTAGGATTGAAGATTAGAGATTTTCTTCAACCTTTCTACCTTTCTACAATGGAGTTTGTCATATTCTTCCCTTTGTATTCTTTTTTTCTATGTGTAACTAATTTCCAATTGTTAGGAGATGATGAATCTTATTCTTGGATGATGTAACTTTCTTTTATGAATTTGATTTATGTTTCTATTTCATGATTTACGTGTTTATCTCTATTCTTAATGTTTTTCTAAATCTAGCCAATTTGAGAATGATCTTTTGGGTTTATGTATGATTTGAAAAAATTTACATGAACTTAGAACTTGTGATAAACACCATAACTTCTACAATCACTAGGAATAGACGTTGTGAGTTATGTAGTCTTTCTTTTAATTCCTTTGTTCTTGATAATGTCTTTCTAATTGGGGTTAGACTAAGGGATTAGTTGATTCCAATCAGTGTAAGAAGATTAATATACCAATAGATTGTGTATTAATTAATTTTGAGAATTGATCATAAATCATTGAAATATAATATAATTAAACTAATATTTGAGTGTGCATCTAAAGAGTTAAAGTAAAATCTGACTCTAAACCTTTACATATCATTATTTTTTCAACTCAACCCGATTAATTAAATTTGACTTTTATTATTTTTGTTTATTCTTTCTGTTTATTATTTTTATCAATTCTCTTTTTTTAAACTTAAATAGTGTTATTTTCAATAAATTTAGTAATTAATAACTTAATTATCGTGAGACGATACTCTATCCACTCTTTATTACTTTTATCAATTTAGTACATTTGTGAATATCCACATCACAAAGCATATCACATGGATCTCGAAAAATCGAAATAAATAGAAGTTCTTAAAAAAGAAACATTCCCTGCAATCAAATTCTCTAAATCTCGTGCAAAATTTCACGGTCCTTATGGCAAAACACAACCCCCACTGTGGAGGCCTTCGGGTTAACGGCACCCCAAAGTAGAATAAAGATCCAACTAATTAAGGTTGAGAACTGCAATTCGGCAAACGGACAGGCCTTGGTTGCTTGGCTTTAAGGACCGGATTGCTCTCAAAGAAATTGGTTGGCCTTAGCTCAAATCCACCAGTCAGTGTAGGCATAATAGGAAAATCTTCCTGACAAGGCACATGATGAAACCCTACTGTGTGCCATAGAACTATATCCTTATTTTCAATGCTCCTGTTCCTGCATTACAATAAGATGGTGAATTTCTTAACAAGAAGTACAATTATAATAATTGAACCTGTGCTTATAGTGTTTGATTTTAATTTTCTTCTTAGTATATGAAAAATATTTTTTGAACATTCAGAATATAACACTATGTCATATATAACATTCAGAATATAACACTCGGATAGAACACCATGTCATATATGAATGTAACTCACTATTTTAGTATACGGTATGAATAACTTTCTACTATGTAATTTATGTAGACGTGAGTGAAGTATTTTTTGAGTGTTATATTATGAATATTTAAATAATAAAAATATTTTAAAAATGGTATATACCTAAGACTCCATGTAGCTAAAGTGTCATCTCCTCTGCCCTGATCAGCATATAGCCCACCTGCCCATTTCTCAGACTTGTTATATGGGGTAACATACACATTATAATTGGCGAAGGTACCTCTGATTTGTGGGTAATCATCAGTCAGTAACAGTGGGTGTGCCACTGTGCCTGGGAACAGACGGTACCCCAATTTGTTTCCAGGCTTAGTCTGTTTATTTGGATTTACCACTGCTAGCTCAGATGGCTTCAAACCTAGTTTGATTCGAGCATCAGCCTCGGTCTTAGCAGTTTCTTGCACTATAGTCCAGTAACTTTTCCTTCGTGAACTATGATCTGTTATTGTCACGGTTTCCAAATTGGTCTTGACAAAGGAGTTGGCTTCCCCATCAATATCAAGGTCAAGATAATATGTCAGATAGTGATCATGGTGCACACCAATGGTGTTGTCTGCTAGCAATGTGCCGAAGGCATCGTCCTTTATCTGATCCACGTGGGTGTATGATGTTCCTTTAATACCCAAAATTCCGGATAGCCCAACCTGTCACAGAGAACTAGCTAGCATTAGAAAAATAATAACTATAAATTCACACACATTTTCTTAGTATTTAATTTGTATCATACATACCCCCAGTTTTATGGAACCACTTGGCTTAAACTCCCAATCTATGATATAGTCGTAGTTGCCCACAGTTGAGACTGTTCTTACCACTAGGCTCACATCTGGCCTAACCTCCCTTATCTGCCAAGAGCCCATTTTGTCAATTCTATACATTTAATACGAATAAAAGTTTGAAATGTCATTACACAAAATGAAAAAGGAGATAAATTAAGGAAAATGCTTCTTGCAAATCATTTCTGCCTTATATCACAACACATCAATATAAGTGTCTGATTAGATTAATTTATTTTATATTTAAAATAAATTATAATCAAAAGTTTTTTGAGGTAATTTTTTTTATAAAAAAAAAAGTTATTTCTTCCAAACTAATCAAAATCAAACATGCCATAAGATTACACAATCAAAGTGCAGGTGCATAGATATTTTGGTAGAGTCAAGTGTAATCAAATGTTAAAATCTTTGTAGATATGAAGTGAGTATGTGTAAGTGAACGTGTGTGCGTAGCATTAGTTTAGATTAAAGGGTTACCTCTTGCCCTGGGATTTCTGATTCTGTGTGACGCCACATGATATCCCCAGCATACTTCTCAAAAATACAAATTGCATTGTCTATTTTCACTGGTTTACCAGCTTCCCCTGCATAGTATGTATCAAAAAATGCTGCATTGGCTGGGCAATCAGCCAAAGGCTCAAGTGACACCATAGATTGGCCAAACCCGAATTCGCCACTGTCAAGATAGGTCTTGAAGAACCAATCCGCAGTTGGGTCCATATATGGCACAAAGAACTCCGATATATATCCTCTGTATAACACTCGGCGATACATTTGCTGTTGAATATCATAAATTGATGCTAGCGAAATCATTGAGCCAGCACGAACATCATATCCCAAATGGAACACCCAGTTTGCCCAACTGCTCATACATTCAAACCAGAGAAGTTCATTCTTATAGGTGAGTGAGATTTTATTACCTATTTTTTGTCCAACCATATTATATAAAGTTTGTTATTCTATATATGGTTTCTGCTGTACTTGCGCGTGTAGATATGTATATTAATTAAAGATTAACTTTCCTTACAAGTTGTTTTCAAAATATATATGTTACATTTTTAGAGATATATGAACTAACCTGATAGAGTGGCCATTGATCTTGAACCCGGGCCCATTTGGTTGCACAAAAGCTGCTCCATTCAATGTTGGTCCAAATGGAGGCTTCTGCTTTGAAGCTCTGTACTCTGTGCCCTCAGCTTTGGGCACTGGAATGTTGAACCTGTCAAAATGTTGAACTATCTTTCTCTCATCAAGATCAATAACCACTGTGATACCCTCCAATGGTCTTACAAACAAATTAGCAGACCCTTCTGTGTAAAAGCACTGAATCGTCAGTGTCCGTTTGCTCTTTACCTCCCCATACCACCCAACCGTGAAAGTTGAGCATGCAACTTGGGATATATTAAGGCCTCTTTTGTTCACGGATTCAATGAAGGGTTTATGCTTAAGTGGTAGCTCAGCTGCAACGTCTTGTTCATCGAGGGTGAGCATAGGGAAGCCATGACCACTGTGGACTTTGGTGGAGACAATGGAGCGTTGATCTCAAGGGATTGCTTATTGAAACGAGCAATGACAAAAGCTCGACGAGGTGGGAGGGTTATGGCTTTGGTTTTGGGGTTTGAAGATAGCCATGAGAGGACAGAGCCTTCGTCTGGCTCGTCCAAACCAATGTACTGAAAGGTTAGCTTGGGCGGTGAGGCCGGATATGATTTTTGGACTATGGTTCGGACAAGATTGAACTCAGATGGGGTTAGAGGGTCTAGTGGGTGTTGATAGGTGGATGCTGCTGAGGTGCAGAAGAAGAAGAGAGTGAAGAGAAACAAGAGATCTAGCTTCATTGTTCAATGTTCATCAACTTGCATGAATCAAACTAGCTTACTATGGATGTGTTGTGTTTCAACACTCTTGAACGCTTAAGTAAGGACAAAACTTGACTCTAACACGTTCAAGGGAATCTCTCTAATTTATTTATTTATTTATTTATTATCATGTATCAATTAATTTAATTAAATGAGATTAAAAGTAACATATGATAATAAATTAAATAAGTAATTGATATATGATAACAGATTATATAGAAGTTGGAGAGACTCATTCTAACTAGAGTTGGAACCAAGTTTTATCCCTTAAGTAATTATCATAATTATCATGGCACTCTATTTTATCATTTTTCATGTTTCATAATTATCACCAAAGTTACTTGATAAGTGTATGAACTGCTATTTAAATATTTTATTATTGAATTAAAATATTAAAATATAAATAGAAATTATTATAATTAATTTTTATTTTTAAATTAATTTTTTATTTATTTTAAAATATTTTTAAGTAATATTTTTTATATTTAAATTTGATAATTTTTTTATAAAATGAGCATATATATATATATATATATATATATATATATATATATATATATATATATATATATATATATGAGCGTGTATTATGATAAGTATTTATTATAAGAGTGAGATGAGTGAATTTGATTTATTAGATTTTACATGAATGGTTAAGATTAGAACATAAATGTATATGACTTTTTTAAATAGTTACATGACATTTAAGTAACTTTTAATCTTGACCATTAATGTATGATTATATGTTTAAGATTTACTTCTATCACTATTTCACAATAAAAATTCATCTCACTATATATATCTATATATATATATATATATATATATATATATATAATCAATAAAATAATTTATAATCAATATCTAATATTCCTTCACGTGGACAAAAGATAATCTATTGGAAGTGGGTCAATTTTCCATTTATTTTATTGCTAGTACACACCATAAGGCATTAGTAAAAGCCAAACAAATGTTTGGCGTTTAAAATTGAATAATACTTGGTAAACATCAATATTAAATATATCACCTTACATGTATAAGGTGTGTGAGGTAGTAGAATTAAAATCCAACTATGGTTGAGAATTGCAATCCGGCAAACGTTTCTTTCGCTTTAAGGATGGGTTGCTCTCAAAGAAATTAAAATCCCTTCACGATCTTGAAGGACTTTGTGAACTCAACACCATGGGTAGATGTTGTAGGTCATGTGGTGGTGAAAACGATGATCACTCCATTTCTAAGCATTTTTTTATATGATGTAATGATGCATGGTTAGATAACAATGTAAAAAATATTTATACTAATAATTACATTCTAATTAAATCCTTCACATAAACCTATATTATGTTATTTTGTGCCATAGATTCATTGGAAATTTGCAATTGTCCAACAAGCCTGCACTGACCCACATTCATTCATGAAACACAAAGGCCCGTAAAAGTTGCAGGTCATAGCTTAATAGCTTTGAAGTAAGACGTCTCCTAAAAGTTCAAATTAACCATTACAAATGGATTTGAATGGGGTCTCATTAAATGTTGGGCTTCGTTTACATTCATGCTGGGCCTAAAACATATCGGTTCAAACGAGGTCGGCTTGCGTGGCTGCATCTGTACAACTCAATCAAAACCACGCATTTTGAATAAAAAAAGAACTCCATGCATTAAGTACGAATCTCGAATCTCAAAAACTTGAAGCACTTCTCAAGGTTGGAAGGTAGACCTAAAAGGAGGGTTCGTGTTACATGCACCATATATTGTTAGGGTGCATGAATGCATTGTATTTTAGACTTATTAAGATTGGAAAAAACTGGTTAATATAACATCAACGATCTGGATGAAAGATTGATTATCTATTGAACAGGTTAAAGTTTTAGATTCATTAAAATTTAACATGTGCTCCCATAAAGATAAGAAAGTAGCTTAGTGGCGGTAACCACCTCGTCCCCTCCCCCCGTCGTGGGCTCCACTTACGCCGTCCTCGGCGACTCCCTCAACGACATCTCCTCCCCCCACGTCTGACTCCTAGACTGTCGCTTCCACCGCTAGATCCCTGGCACCCCGATGCACTCGCCCGCAAGTTCGTCGACACCTGGGCCGAGGTCCTTGACCCAGCTGCCAGGAGCGCGTGCCCAGCCCTGTCGAGGTCTGGGAGAAGTGGTTGCACGCTAGCGCCGTCGCTGACGGCAAGGTCTATGCCATGGCAGACCGCGGTGACATCGCGTTCGATCCCTAGAGCGGCGTGTGGGAGAGTGTGGGGCCGAGCTTGATAACAGGTTGCAGGGGAAGGCGTGCGTGGTGGATGGGCTTTGTATTGCTATGAATATGATTATTTGGGGAAGATTAAGGGTTTTGATGTGAAGGGTTTGCCCAGGTTTTTGTGTGGGGCCACCATGGCTGATGTGGGTGGGAAGTTGGTTGTGGTTTGGGAGTGGGAAGGAGATGGAGATTTGGTGCGCTAAGATTGACGTGAACAAGGATGGGGATGGGGAATTGGGTAAAGTTTGTTGGTTTGATAAGGTTCATCATCCATTGTGTAGTATTCTGCAATTGCCTTGTGAGCACTTGATAGTTGTGACTTGGGAGGCATTGGACTCTTATTTTTTTTCTTGATTTTTATTGCATTGGCTTTATTTTACCTGGCATATTGTTTTTTTATTTATTTTTGTTGAATTTAGATGAATTGATGTAGAAAAGGAGGAGTAAGTGAATTGGATGTTTGTCTTAGAGAACTCTTCAATTTCTATCGACCGTACTGTTTATTCTTGGGTTTCTTTTTGGTAATGGTTTGTAGTTATCCCACAAAGGCATTACCTGTCGAACAGTCATGCCGGTACCACAAAAAATAACCTCCACCACAACGGCAATGGTTGCAGATCTAACACACTATCTATTAAAGTTCAGTGCGTAAGCTAGATGAAAAACACAAAAGGATCCTAAACCAGACCAAATCAGTGTTGTGAATGTGCAAATGAGTTTTGTTATTTCTATTATCCATTTTTAAGAAATTAAAAGAGAACAACTTAATTAACAAAATGCTCATTACATTTACTAAATCTTAACTAGTAGAAAATAACAGTATTATGTCAAGTCAAAATGTGGTGCATTGGCACACCACAACAAGGCAAGGTGTACGGCATAAGCCTCCCCAAAAGGAAGCTAAGATTGGTCCCGCACGGCTCCAACGCCAGCTTGAAATTCGGTATGTAAGGCTTTACCCTCGAATCCTTCAGCAACTTCCTCCGAGCAAAAAGATCAAGCTAAAACTTAAAGTAAATTATAAAGTAAAAGTAACTGGTTTTTCTTCTCCGTAGATATGAAACTCGCAACAAACTTTCATAGAGAAATTAGTAGAGACATGGAAATTAGTGGAAAACCCGAAATACTTTAACAACATTTCAAGACTTCTTTCCTGTGTATATGTCATCGCTTAAGCATTTTGGACCCACACATATTATTGTCTCTCCTAGCTTCCCTGTGCGTGTTTTTGTGTTTTAAAATTCTAGTTTAATTTAGATTCTGTATAGTTTATGTGGGAGTGCTAAATTGATTAGTGTCTGATCTAAATCTTTTTGAATAATAGTGAGTACGAAACTTCAATATTTACTTTCGAAAAAGAATATAAGGGAAGATATATATGACATTTCTGCAAGCCAATTGATGCTTAGGGCCAAGAAAAGAACAAGATTTTACATAAATGATCATTAATCTCTGTTAGGAGATTATTTTAGCAAATAATAAGTAGTCAGCAGACAAAGAAAAAAACATACTTATTGATAATTATAGTTTTTGTGAAAGTTGTTCATAGGGTAATGTCATTTTCTCACTTGATTTATATATTTAATTGTATTTTTCGTCCTAATTTATTAAAGTAAAGACATTCTTTTTTGCTTTGGTGTGACTTTTTAAATATGTCTCTGTCTTCTAAAATAATACTAAACTCATGCACAACAAGTGATACTTTAAACCCCAAACAAAAAATGTAGAATGTAATCTTTCTTATGGAAGTTTCACGATCATGAGTGAGAATGTTTTCTCATTTTTGGGTTTCTTTGAGTTTGTACTCTTTTATGGTGGTGTCTCAGGTGACTGTTGAGACTAATCCTATTATCTTTGTGCTCTTTGTTGATTCTCGTATCCAACTTCTGGCTAGTTGCTGTGGAATAGGGAGACCTAGAGGAAGAAAACTCTTTTCTAGGCTTTGTAGGAGGCTTCTCCCACGGCTTGAAGGGTTCTTTTGCCATTTTAATGAATCCTCAAAACTCAACCCTTCCACCACTCCATCATATTAGCTTCTGCTATATCGATGGAGCAAACAGTAAAACTTGTGTACGCGCAAAGTAAAAAAAAAAGATGTTGATCTAATTGCACCTTTCTCGTACATATGTAGCTAACCAAATACTCTTGCATTTTCCTTTTATGTAAATTCAACCTGAATATCACTGTTGAAAGTTGAAACTTGTGATTAGTGCAGGATGTACAAACCGAGAAGCTTGTTGCTATCCTAATTGGATTGTGTATATTCCTTTCTTTGTCCGTGTCCAAATCAACCTGTGAGGTTCCATTTGAATTGGAATTCGGTATGCAACTGTATTAGGGCAGAAGAATTCAATTATAAGATCAACCTTATGGGAGGAAGTTACTTGATCAATCAATCGTGAAACCTTGAAAATCTGCCTATATATCTTCATTTGGAGCAGCAATATGCTAAAAATGTGTATGTCCACGAATCCAGGGATGATTCTAGATAGTAATTTGTAAAGAATAAAGAAGATTCCTCTATTAAAGACTCATATCATGCCAATTCAAACAAACCGTTGAAAGTTAATCTCAATGAATGTCTTGCCTTGATTCATAGAATCAAATCAAATAATAGTCATAAAGTTCCTTAATGTCTTTTCCATATATATATTATTACCGTTACTTTTGTATGATCTATTTATGTAAATAAATTGTGTGAATAATAAAGCAAGTAGACAGAATACATTTTTGCATTCTTTCTGCATCCGTCTCTTTTCAATATGGCATCAGAGACCAGTTCTTCAAAAATCATGTTTGTTGAAGAACCCAAACTCTCTATTCAGTCTTTTTACCAATGCTCCAGCCTAATTTCAATCAAACTATCCACCACAAACTTCCTACTCTGGAAATCTCAAATCCTATCATTAATTTGAAGCCTCAACCTTGAACATCATATCACAAGCACTGAAAAACTAGCTGATGAAGTCACCGATTCAGCTGGAAACAAAACAAAAAATGTAGATAAAAAGCAATGGGTGCTGAATGATGGATTACTTGATAGAATTTCCCCTTAAACTTCGGAGCAGACGTGCTCTGTTTGTTGAAGATAGTTTTAAGTTTAAAAAAAAAACTTTGCTATTTTCATGGGAAATTCATTTCTAATATGGTCCATTTTCTGGCTAAGTTCAACCCATATTCTTAGCAACGGTTGCCTGCGAAAATCGTGTGCTCCCACATCCCACGTTCTGTTGCACGTCCGTTGAGCTTTGTGATGGGCAGAACTCTATAAAAAGACTGTGTTGCTCTTTGTTTTGGGTCACTGATAATCACATATTTTATTCATTAAGAAACCCTTATGTTTAGTCATTTACACTCTCTATATTCTTAATTGATTGAGTTTAGTATGATTTTGTGAGTTTGAGCTCAAATTGGTCTTAATTGAATATTTTCAGCATTATTGAGATTTTATACTGTTTCTGTATTTTAGTCATAACTTGAGTTCCTGATATCTGATAATCATGAATTTTATCTTGTAGGAAAGCTAAGAGGAAGCTCTACAACTTTGATGAAGAGCTCGAAGTCCTAAACAGATGTCTAAGGGACCTAAGTTTACATGGAAGTCAGAATACGGGTTTTGTCACTAGAATCCGAACGGTGTGCACTCATAAAATCATATCACAAGCTGTAATAATGGAGATGGGCTGAAATTTGGATAGTTGATAGTCAAGACCCAAATAAACAACTTTCATGAAGAACACCTTTTGAAATAATGAAGTCTAATGGGTCATTTTGGGCTTGCAAGTCGGAACAGATGTGCTGAAGTTGGGTTTGAGTAACCCGTGGTATTTGGGTCATATCTTGGGCTGTAGGAAGCCAAATTGGATGACCCAGATATGCATGTTATAGCCAAGACAAAGATCTACAACTTTCATGAAGAGCACTTTTCATTTATCTGAAGTATAATTGGTCGTTTTTGGCTTCCAAGTCAAACACAAGATTTTCGCACTCAACCACTCCACTCCACTCAACCACTCCACTCAACCAAATCACTCCACTCATCCACTCAACCACTCAACCACTCCACTCCACTCAACCAACCCACTCACTCCACTCATCCACTCAACCACTCAACCACTCCACTCATCCACTCAACCAAATCACTCACTCATCCACTCAACCACTCCACTCATCCACTCAACTAACCCACTCAACCAATATTTAATCCACTCCACTCAAACCAACTCACTCATCCACTCACCCACTCAACCAATCCACTCAACCACTCCACTCCACTAACCCACTCATCCATCCACTCACCTTTGTCATTTTGTTACCCTAGACTTCTATAAAAGGGCACCATTGGTTATCATGTAGGGGTTGGGTTGGACTCTCCTTCATTTTTCTTTCAGTTTTTCTTGTGATTTCCTTCTATAGCTATGTGTAACTAAACCTCCCTTGGTTAAGGGGGTGATGAAACCGCTAGTATTGATGTTGTAAACTTTGCATATTTGATTATTTCAACACAGTTATATTTTTATTCATATATTTCTGAATCTATTGTTGGTATGAAGGTTTTTATACTTGTTCCCTCTTGAAAAGTGGTAGATCTGGGTTTATTATGCTGTGATTTGCGGTAGTAGATCTAGTGGAATATATGATGTTCATGTGGGTATAATTATCTTTGTGCTATTTGCCAGTTATAAAAGTGGTAGATCTGGGTTTATTATGCGCGGTTGCGGTTGTAGATCTAGAGAAATATATGTTCTAAGTAATTTAATCCTGGTGTGTGATTAGATCTTAGTGTAATTGGTTTTCTAAATCTTAATGCAATTGTTGGATAGTTGTAAGAGCGGTTGTTGTTTTATGACTAATCGTGATTAGGAGTTGATTTGAGCGGTTGCTAAATTGGCCAACACGTAAGGAAAACAGAGATTTACTCTCACAATTGCATAAAAACATAATTGAGCATGTTGGAATAAAATGATATGTGGATTTACATCATCATATAAATCTAGTGGTGGATTCAATCTCTTAACCAATTTTTCTATATTTTTGTTTTCAATTTATTTATTGTTATTGTCTTTGAAACTGTTCATTATTCATCAAAACTCCAAAACCCCTATTTACTGTTTACTGTTAATTAGAGTTTAAATTGGGAATTATTTAATAGTGTTAATTGAATTGGTTCTCTGTGGATCGACCCTTACTAACTACAACTAGTTGTAAGGTTTTTATTTTCTGGTGGGCCTAACAACTGATTTTTATCTAAATTTTAATCACTATATCCTCACGCATCAGTCACCAAGCCTACTCCTCTATTCAGCAAACAACACCATCGAGTTTGAGCGAGTGAGGGTTTGGAAAGCCAAGGCAGAAACCGGTTTGACGTAAAGCTCGGAAAACAGAGGAAGAGTGAATCAAATAGCAATGGCGGGAGGTTGGTTTTTCTTGATCCATTTTGCTTCCGCTGTGTTGATCTGAATGTGTTGTTTAAATCCTTAGCATGTTTAGATCGTTTTTTGGTTTTACATTTGGTATCAGAGCCTGTCTATATGCCTCTACCTTGCTTGCTCTTATCTGTTATGGAGTTGGGTTTTTTTTTTCAGAACATGGGTGTTCTGTTTTAGACGTTTTAATCGGATAATAAAATCATAAATCTGATTGAAATTGTTTTTGTAAGCTTTCTGTGATTTAAAACATTGTTTTTGACGTAAAAAATGGCTGAAAAACGTCAGGTTTTGGATTCGGGTTCGCGGGTTGCAACCGCGTCAGAATGACCCGGCTCAAGGTTGAAAATGAACAAAACGCAGGCCTTCTGTGTCATTTGGCTTTTATTGTTATATATTTGACGACGTTAACATTAATCACATAATACTGAAGTGACTCAGCGGTAGGCTACTTTTCTTCAAATGCTGTGCGAGGTCCCGAGCTCGAGTTTGATTCTCATAATGCTACCTTTTGAAATTTTGTTTGTTTCAAAGAAAAAAAAATGGTTGCTGCGTTGCATCTAAACGGTTAGAACTTGTGACCTTGTGTTAACTTTTAAATAATGCTACCACCATGCTGTAAACTTTTGTGGATACTTGAAGTCTACAAGTTATATATATATTCTTAATTTACGTTCTGATTGAAAATTGTGTATGTTTTTGCAATTGTATTTTTTTAGCACATGAATTATTCAATAAATTTTAATGTGTATAGATTGTCTGTTTATTTTGTTGAATTGTATGTTTAATTTTGGTACTTACTTAAGCATGCAATATTAAGTTAAATAATTTATGCACATTAGAATTAATTTTTTAAAGAGCTTATATAGTTTATTTTATTGAATAATTATATGCATATATTATTTATTTCTTGAAATTTGTGTGTATGATTTTATGATTATTGTACATGCAATATTATGCTAAATAATATTTATGCATTGTTATTCAATTTATTTGTATTATGTTATGCAAATATTTAGCTCTTTATTAAGAATGAATTAATGTTAAGTGATTAATATAATTTTAATTAATTAGGGAATAGCCACAACATCTTTAATTAATTAGAATTATATATTAAGTTTTAGAATCACATTAAAACATTATCTTGGTAATTAATCATATGTGATATAATAAGATCTACTCACAGGAATTTTGTTATATTTGTATGATTAATTAGGATGAAATATCATATTATATTTCTTGATATACCCACAGGAATTAAGAAAAAGAATATAATTTGATAGTTTTGTCATAATGTTACATTATGAGTCTAATTGAGTAGGATTTTAGCCCACAAGCAAGTTTTATGTCTCTAGATTCATATATTAAGGCATGATTTACATTGGTAAAACATGATATTTATTTTGTCTCAAATTATGAATAATGAGCATGTATGTTTGAATTTTGCAGTTATTCAACCAACGAATATTTCTGATATTAAGTGTGATATTCCCGAATTAAGGGGTGACAACTATAAAGTTTGGAAGGAGAGAATTCTTCTCCATTTGGGCTGGATGGACATTGATTATGCTATTAGGAAGGATGAACTATCGGGTATTACTGAAACCAGCCTTCCAGATGCCGTTGACCTTTATGAAAAATGGGAGAGATCTAACCGTCTCTTCGTAATGTTCATAAAGACTAAAATATCTGCTGGTATTCATGGTTTTGTCGATCAGCATACTAAAGTCAAGGATCTTTTGAAAGCTATTGATGAATAATTTGTTACATCTGACAAGGCCCTTGCCAGCACTCTAATAATACAGTTCTCATCCATGAAGCTCACTGGGATAAGAGGAGTGCGTGATCATATCATGCGCATGAGGGATATAGCGGCTCAGCTAAAAGCCTTGGAGGTTACTATGTCGGATTCTTTCTTAGTACACTACATTTTGTGCTATCTACCACATTAATATGACCCTTTCAAAATCTCTTATAACACACATAAGGATAAGTGGTCGATTAATGAGCTATTGACTATGTGTGTTCAGGAAGAGGAAAGGTTGATGATGGAAGAGGGCGAAAAGGTGAACTTGACTGTTCATGGAAAGAAAAAGAAGGATCATGCCAAAAATAAGGGCAACATTCCTCCTCAGCCAGTCATAAAGAAAGAGTCAAAGTATTTCTTTTGCAAGAAAAAAGGGCATATGAAGAAAGACTGCATAAAGTTTAAGAAGTGGCTCGACAAGAAAGGTACTCATTTACATTTGTTTGTTATGAATCTAATATGGTTCGTGTTAATCATAACACATGGTGGATTGATTCTGGTTCTACAATCCATGTTTCTAATACCTTGCAGGGTATGGAAAACCTAAGGAAGCCAGTGGGAAGTGAATAATACATCTTTTCAGGCGGGAAGATGAGTTCACATGTGGAGGCCATTGGGACATGCAATTTAGTTTTAAGCAGCAGTTTTTTTTTTTTACGTTTAGAAAAGACCTTTTATGTTCCTAGTTTTTCTAAGAATTTAATTTCTGTTTCAAGACTTGCACCTTTGGGTTTTTCGTTTAATTTTTTGGATTATGGTTTTACTTTATTAAATAAATCAGAAATTGTTGGTTTTGGTGAATTACTTGATGGTCTTTATTGTATTAAATTGTAAAATGATGCTGTTTATAATTCTATGCATGTTACTTCTGGGTTAAAACGTTGTGTTGTGAATGAGGAATCCTCTATGTTGTGGCATCGGAGATTGGGACATATCTCCATTGAGAGAATTAAGCAATTAGTAAATGAAGGAGTACTTAGCATTTTGGATTTTGCTGATTTTGAGACTTGTGTGAATTACATTAAGGGTAAGCAAACTAACAAGTCTAAGAAAGGTGCAAAGAGGAGCTCGAACCTATTAGAAATCATACATACAGATATTTGATGTCCAGACATGGACGCAAGTAGTCCAAACTACTTTATCACTTTTATAGACGATTTTTCACGATATATGTATCTCTACTTGCTTCGTTCTAAGGATGAAGCTTTGGACGCTTTTAAAGTTTTTAAGGCTGAAGTGGAGAAGCAATGTGGAAAACAGATTAAGATTGTGAGATCTGATAGAGGTGGAGAGTACTATGACAGATACACAGAGAATGGACAAGCACCTGGTCCATTTGTGAAGTTTCTTCAAGAACACGGGATTGTTGCCCAGTACACTATGCCTGGTTCTCTGGATCAGAATGGTGTGGCAGAAAGAAGAAACCGAACCTTAATGGACATGGTGGGAAGTATGAGGAGTAACACAAAACTTCCTCAATTCTTGTGGATTGAAGCGCTAAAGACGGCTATGTATATATTAAATCGAGTTCCGACCAAGGCTGTCTCGAAGACGCCTTTTGAGTTGTTCAAAGGTTGGAAACCAAGTTTGCGACATATACGCGTTTGGGGATGCCCATCTGAAGTGAGAATTTATAACCCACAAGAGAAGAAACTAGACCCAAGGACTATTAGTGGGTATTTCATTGGATATACTGAAAAGTCCAAAGGGTATAGATTCTATTGTCCATCACACAGCACTAAGATTGTAGAATCAAGAAATGCTAAGTTTCTTGAGAATGACTTGATCAGTGGGAGTGATCAGTTTCAGGACATTGCTTCTGATAAGGATCATTATGAAGGTCAAACCTCTAGATCAAGTGACAGAATGATTGTCGTTCACGCCCCTCAAGTACAAACGGGTGTTAGACAACCGATAATTGAAGTTCCACAAGCTGCTGAAAATGATACTGTAGATCAAATTATTGATGAAGAACAACCTGTTGAACAACAAGTTCCTCAAGAAGATAATGAGGCAATATTAAGAAGATCTAGTAGAGTCAGAAAGTCAGCAATTCCTAGTGATTATGTAGTGTATCTACAAGAGTTGGACTATAACATTGGAGCCGAAAATGATCCCAAAACGTTTTCACAAGCCATGAGTTCTAAGGAATTGAATTTATGGTACAATGCCATGAAAGATGAGATGGATTCTATGGCATCTAACCAAGTCTGGGATCTCGTTGAGTTGCCTAATGGTGTAAAAGTCATTGGATGTAAATGGGTCTTTAAAACGAAGAAAGACTCATAAGGCAACATTGAGAGACATAAGGCAAAACTTGTAGCCAAAGGGTTCACTTAAAGAGAAGGAATCGACTACACGGAGACATTTTCTCCTGTATCCAAGAAAGATTCTCTCCGAGTAATTATGGCATTAGTAGCTCATTTTGACTTTGAGTTACATCAAATGGATGTGAAAACGGCGTTCCTCAATGGTGATCTAGAGGAAGAGGTTTACATGAAACAACCTGAAGGATTCTCCTCTAGTGATGGTGAGCACTTAGTTTCAAGCTTAATAAATCCATCTATGGATTGAAACAAGCCTCCTACCAATGGTATTTAAAATTTCATGAGGTTATCACTTCATTTGGTTTTGAAGAAAATATCATGGATCAATGTATATACCAGAAGGTTAGTGGGAGTAAGATTTCTTTTCTTGTGTTATATGTGGATGATATTTTGCTTGCGACTAATTATAAGGGTATGCTATATGAGGTGAAATAATTTCTCTCAAAGAACTTTGATATGAAAGATATGAGAGAGGCATCTTATGTCATCGGCATTAAGATCCATAGAGAAAGATATTGAGGCATTTTGGGTTTGTCTCGAGAGAGCTATATCAACAGAGTTTTAGAGAGATTTAACATGAAAGATTGTTCACCAAGTGTAGCTCCCATTGTAAAGGATGACAAACTCGATTTGAGTCAGTGCCCTAAAAATGATTTTGAGCGGGAACACATGAAAAATATTCAATATGCTTCAGCTGTTGGAAGCCTTATGTATGCTCAGGTTTGCATCAGACCTGACATTGCATATGTTGTTGGAGTTTTGAGAAGATATCAGAGTAATCCAGGTGTTGACCATTAGAAAGCTGCAAAAAAGGTGATGAGATATCTTCAAGGGACAAAGAACTACATGCTTATGTACAGACGGACTGATGATCTGGAAGTGATTGGCTACTCCGATTCAGACTATGCTGGCTGCATTGATATCAGGAAATCAACATCTGGTTATGTTTTTATGCTAGTTGGTGGAGTTGTATCTTGGAGAAGTGCAAAGCAGACCTTGACTGCTACTTCCACTATGGAGGCCGAGTTCATTTCTTGTTTTGAGGCTACCTCGCATGGTGTATGGTTGAAGAGTTTTATATCTGGGCTTAGAGTTGTGGACTCTATTTCTAGGCCATTGAAGTTGTATTGTGACAACTCTGCTGCGGTATTTATGGCTAAGAACAACAAGAGTGGAAGTCGAAGTAAGCACATTAACATAAAGTATTTAGCCATAAGAGAACATGTTAAGGAAAAGAAAGTGGTCATTGAACACGTTAGCACTGAGTTGATGATTGCCGATCCTTTGACTAAAGGCACGCCACCAAAGAATTTCAAGGATCATGTAGTACAAATGGGACTTGGGTCCATGATGTGATTTTCGTTGTATGTACTTTTATTATTTTCGATAAAACTCTTATTCAGTTTGATGTTTTCTCATATATTTTGTACACATAATTGTTTATTTTGAGAAATATCATTTGGTTTTGACCTAGAATAAACATATGGTTTATTCATTAAGTTAATGGCTGATATTGAGAAACTTGATATATTGTGATACATGGAAGATAATACTCGCTACTAGAGGACATATCGCCATGATTCATATATTTTGTTTCTTGTTATGTTTGATGATGGGTTAAATGGACCAAGTGGGAGAATGATAGAATTTTCCCTTAAACTTCGGAGCAGATGTGCTCTGTTTGTTGAAGATAGTTTTAAGTTAAAAAAAAAAAAGCTTTGCTATTTTCATGGGAAATTCATTTCCAATATGGTCCATTTTCTGGCTAAGTTCAACCCATATTCTTAGCAATGGTTGCCTGCAAAAATCGTGTGCTCTCACATCCCACGTTCTGTTGCACATTCATTGAGCTCTGTGATGGACAGAACTCTATAAAAGGACTGTGTTGCTCTTTGTTTTGGGTCACCAAGCCTACTCCTCTATTCAGCAAACAACATCATCGAGTTTGAGCGAGTGAGGGTTTGGAAAGCCAAGGCAGAAACCCGTTTGATGTAAAGCTTGGAAAACAGAGGAAGAGTGAATCAAATAGCAATGGCGGGAGGTTGGTTTTTCTTGATCCATTTTGCTTCCGCTGTGTTAATCTGAATGTGTTGTTTAAATCCTTAGCATGTTTAGATCATTTTTTGGTTTTACATTACTCACATCATGGCTTCTTGGTAATATGAAAGAATAAACTCTTAGCATGATCTACAGAGGGGATACAACTTATTCAATTTGAAGTGCACTTCACAACCAGCTATTGCCCAACACCGAAGACAGTGAGGCTCAAATGAAAAACAACCTCTATGGCTTATCAAAAGGGACCTTGTCCCTAGATGAATACATTAGAAAATTTAGAGAAATTTATGACAAACTTGCAGCCATTGGCAAATCACTCTCAGATGTAGACAAAGTATTCCAAATCTCAAAGGGGCTTGGAAATAGATACAAAGAGTTTCGAATTGCGGTTTTATCAAAACCCCCATATCCTTCCTTTAATCAATTTATCATGTCATTACAAAATTTTGAACAGGTTTATCTTGTTGAAGAAAAGCCCTCCATTGATCATAGTCATGCCTTTCTTAGCTTTCGAGGAAGAGGAAGAAATATGCGTGGAGGTAGAGGCAATTTTAGAGGAGGCAATTTTAGAGGACGTGGCTCAAACAATTTCACACAATATCGTCCAAATAGCAGTCACAACTTTCAAGCCTCTAACTCTAGAGTCTCACAAAATTCCAGCAATAACTAGAAAGCACCATCAAGGCAACAAACCAATGAAGCATGTCAAATTTGTGGCAGACCAAACCACATTGCCACAAAGTGCTATTATAGGTATGAATACAATAGTGCAGATGAAAACACCCAAGAAGCTTTAGCAGCATTGAACCCGAATGATGATAATGATCATAATTTTTATGTTGACTCTGGAGCAACCACTCATATGACAAACCAAGGAGGTAACTTAAAAACTCTTACACCTTATTTTGGTACTGACATAGTTTTTGTTGGAAATGGGCAAACTTTACCTATAACGCATAAAGGTAAAGCTTCACTTAAAATCACACAAGGTAAGCTTCATCTAAACAATATCCTAGTGCCTAACCTTAAAAAGAATTTATTGTCCATAAGTCAACTTATTAGTGATAATGATTGTACTTTTGAATTTAACTCTAATGGTTTTGTCATTAAGGATCAGAAGCAAAGGATCTTGGCCAAAGGACATAAACAAGGGAAACTTTATGCACTCAAGGGAGAAAAATTTGAAGCACTTGCTACAGTTAAAGAAGCATCTCTCCTGAGATATGGCACGCTCGCTTAGGATATCCAAATTTGAATTTTTTGCAAACTTTAGAAAATAAACAAGTCATTGCTATTTCAAATTGGTTAACAAAAGATACTTTATGTAATAGTTATCAATTTGGAAAACGTTGCAAACTTCCCTTCAATAAATCTACTTCAATTTCAAGTTTTCCTTTAGAAAAAATTCATAGTGATTTGTGGGGATCAACTCCTACACTTTCCTCTCAAAAATTTCAGTACTATGTATTTTTTGTTGATGATTTTACTCGCTACACTTGGTTATATCCTTTAAGAAATAAATCTGATTTTTATACATGTTTTCTAAAATTTGAAGCTTTTAATGAGAAACATTTTGACAGGAAGATCAAAATCTTTCAAAACGATGGCGACAGTGAATTCACTTCAAATGAGTTTATGAATCATCTGGCTTATAGTGGCATTGCTCAACAATTACCGTGTCCTCACACGCCAGAGCAAAATGGTCTTGTCGAACGCAAACATCGACACGTTGTTGAAACAATATTAACTTTACTTTTCCATGCCAATATTCCCTTAAAATTTTGGGTTGATGCTTTCTTAACTGCTATTTATCTTATTAATTGACTGCCTCTCTCATCCATTGGTAAGGCAACTCCATACTTTAAACTTTTGGTAAACATCTTGATTACTATAGACTACGAATTTTTGGATGTCAATGCTTTCCATATCTAAAGACACCTGGATTACATAAATTTTCTAGAAAAATAGCTTCCTGTGTCTTTTTAGGATATAGCCCACTTCATAAAGGATATCATTGTCTTGATCCACACACTCACCGTGCTTATATTTCTCGCCACATAGTGTTTAATGAAAATTATTTTCCTTATTTATCTCATACAAATTCCACACACTCACAATCTTATGATTCATCTATTACTACTTTTCCTAACTTTGATGAATGGCTTTCAGGAAGTGTGAATGATACCTCACCACCTAACGATTCCTCAATTGTCCCCTCTTACCCTCTGGTCTTGGATCTGAATGACCCCTCTTCACCTAACTCCATTTCCCCACCCTTACCATCCACCAGTCCAGACCCCGTTACCTCCGACTCTGAGGCAAGCACTTCTTCACCACCCTCTCATTCCTATCCTTCCCTGGTTGATCCACCTTAAATCAATAATGTCCCTTCTCTACCTCCTATTCATGTTCACACTCCTCCTACAGCTAGTCGACCCATTAGGGACAAATGCCCTCCCCCTTACCTAAAAGACTATGACTGCCTAACTGTTAAGAATCCTTCATACTCCCACGATGCCCTTATCATCTCCGTTGAAGACCCAAAACCTATAAAACTGTTCTCAAACACACAAATTGGCGGACAGCCATACAAGATGAAATTGACGCCCTTCATTACAACCACACTTGGTCTCTTGTTCCTCGACCACCTGGTGCTAATGTTGTAGGTTCTAAATGGATCTTTCGAACTAAAGTTAAAGAAGATAGTACTATTGACAGGTTTAAAGCTTGCTTAGTAGCTAAAGGTTATGCACAGATTCCTGGCCTTGATTTTGGGGAAACTTTCAGTCCAGTTGTCAAAGCTCCAACAATTCGGGTTATCCTCTCTCTGACTGTGGGTTTCAAGTGGCCTCTCAAACAATTAGATGTGAAGAATGCTTTCTTGCATGGCACACTCAATGAACGTCTATATGGAACAACCACCTGGTTTTGTACATTCGCAATTTCCTGATCACGTTTGCTTTCTCCACAAATCCCTTTATAGCCTCAAACAAGCACATCGTGCCTAGTTTGATAATTATCTACTTGCCTTGTTTCTATTGGATTTACATGTAGTAAAGCATACCCATCACTATTTATTTATCGTCATGACACTATCTTCACTCTTCTTCTTGTTTGTGTAAATAATGTTATCATCACAGGCAACAGTCCATCCTTCATCTCTGGCCTTACCCAATGCCTCAATAAGGACTTTACTCCCAAAGACTTTAGGCCAACTTCATTATTTCCTAGGACTAGAAGTTCGATATTTCTCTGGTAGTCTTACAATTTCCCAAACGAAATATGCACGAGATCTTCTAGTAAAAGCCAACATGCTTGAAGCCTCAAAGATCAACACTCCCATTACTCCCAAAGCAATTGAACTATCGGACGACAATGAACCTGTGGATCCTACCGAATATCATCACTTATGTGGCTCTCTCCAGTATCTTACCTTCACAAGACCTGACATTACGCATGTTGTCAATCTTGTGTGCCAACATTTTCAACATCCAACCAAAAAGGACCTACGTGCAGTTAAGCGTATTTTGCGTTATATTAAAGGAACATTGACACATGGCTAGGGGTGGAAATAGGCCAGGCTGCCCGTCAGGGGCTTATGGCCTGGCCTGCTTGAGGCTTGGCCTGACCTAATCTGTTTACTAAACAAGTTAGGCCAAGACTTTTTTAAAAGCCTATTTAACTAAAAAGATCAGGTCTCAGGCCATCTAATAGGTCTTTTAGGCACGATAGCCGACGACCTATTTAATTATATATAATATAATATATATTATTATAATAATTAAATTATAATTATAATTATTAATTTATTATAATATATTAATATATTTTTAATTAAATTTTAATAAAAGTCAATAATTAAAACTTAAGTTAGTAAGTTAGAATAGAAATAACATATTTATTAGAATAAAAATAATAAGTTAGCACTCACTCCTTACTTTTATAGATGCTCACTACTTTCTTACTCTGATCTTTGATCGATGTGGGACTTGAAAGACTAGAGTAAGAAAGTGAGCAACTTAGTATATCTCTAACTCCCACATCGACCAAAGATTAGAGTAAGAAAGTAGTGAACATCTATAACACTCACCCCTTACTTTTATAGATGCTCACTATTTTTTTACTCTGATCTTTGATCGATGTGGGACTTGAAAGACTAGAGTAAGAAAGTGAGCAACTTAGTATATCTCCAAGTCCCACATCGACTAAAAATTAGAGTAAGAAAGTAGTGAGCATCTATAAAATTAGAAGATGAGTGTTAAATTATAACAAAGGCCTATTGGCTTTGAATAGGCCCATTGGTTTATTTCAAGGCTTAGGCCTGTTAACTTATGTAAAGGCATATTGACCTATTTAAAGGTAAATTTGTTAGCCTATGTAAGACATGTTGACCTATTTAAAGGTAGGTCTATTAATTTATATAAAGGCCTGTTGACCTATTTAAAAACAGGTCTGTTAGCTTATTTAAAGGCCTCATTACAAAGTAGGCTTTTAAATAGGCTTTCAGGTCAAGATAGGCTTTTAACAAGGCCAGACCAGGCCTTAAAAATCGGCCTATTACAGGCTCATAGGTCAGGTTCAGGCCTTATAATTGGGATACAGGCCAGGCCTGTTTAAGGCAAAGCTTGGCCTGGCCTGGCCTGTTTCCACCCCTACACATGGCCTTCGCTATTTATCTCAAACCTCTCTAAACCCTAATGTTTTTTGTGATGCAGATTAGGCAGGGTGTCCAAATACTAGGAGGAGCATTACTGGTTTTTGCATCTTCCTTGGATGAAATTGTGTCACTTGGACCTCGAAGAAATAACCCACTGTCTCTCGTTCGAGTACTGAAGCTGAATATTGATCTTTAGCAACCACCGCTGTTGAACTTACGTGGCTTCAACACCTTTTCCATGACCTCGGCATCAAACTTGAACGTCGTCCACTCCTTTTTTGTGACAACAAAAGTGTCATTCACTTGTCTCACAATCCAGTGCTTCATGCTCGCACCAAACACATTAAAATTGATTATCATTTTATTCGAAAAAAAGTTATCACTAGTGATCTTCGACTTCAATACTTGCCTACAACTCAACAAATTGTAGATGTGTTCACTAAAGCATTAAGCAAAGATTTCTTTGCCACTTTTCGTTACAAGCTTGGCGTTCATCCATCCTCACTGCCAACCTTGAGGGGGTGTAAAGAATAAAGAAGATTCCTCTATTAAAGACCCATATCAAGGCAATTCAAACAAATCGTTAGAAACTAATCTCAATGAATGTCTTGCATTGATTCATGGAATCAAATCAAATAATAGTCATAAAGTCCCTGATGTCTTTTCCATATATATATTATTACTGATACTTTTGTATCTATTTATGTAAACAAATTGTATAAATAATAAAACAAGTAAACAGAATACATTTTTACATTTTTTCTACATCCGTCTCTTTTCAATATAATTTGTGAATAAGAGCTAGTCAACCATTTAACATTATTTTCCAAAGCCCGTTTTCCTTCAACAAGGCTATGCTAGACCCAAGAACAATTGTTAGGAATTATGGCGCAGAGGGAAAAAAATATTGTAAAAAATATCTTTTTGAAAAAAAAAATGGTAAAAAAATGAATCATTTGGATGCAATAGGCACCACCTTATATAGAAAAGTGCCCCACCAATCTGCATACTTCTACTAATATCCACACACAGAAATTTAGATAATTTAAAACAAGCGTGGAGTAACAAAGTATTTTGTTTTTCTTCCCCATCTCGAAATTCAATCATCAACTTTCTCTTTGATGGAAGCTAAAGTGGCTTGTTTCCACCATATGTTGAAAGGGCAAGCTCAACTTGTCTATAAAATATCGCTAAAAAATATCATATAAATGAAAAGAAAAACATCACTTATTGAGAAGATATCACAAAATAATAATAAAAAAAGAAATACAATATAGCTTGACAAATTGCCTGTATGTGCTCATAAATAGAGAATCATTTGTAAGCACTAAAAAGATTTGTGCACGAGACTCAGAAATGCTTAGTCTATCATTCTTATAGAACTCTGCCAAACAAATCTACAAACCAAGTTGGTTATTATAGGCGATGCACCTTTTTATTTTTCGTTTATCTTTGTTGGTAAACTTGGTATTCTCCCCTTAATTTTAAAAATACATAAGAACCAGTGATTTAAATACAGAACCGGCAAAATCTCTGATTTTATTTATCTTTGTTGGTAAACTTGGTATTCTCCCCTTAATTTTAAAAAGACATAAGAACCAATGATTTAAATACAGAATCGGCAAAATTTCTGAATCATAATTCAATTAATTTAATTAGTTAAATTCATTATTAAAATGTGATTAAATCATAATTAAATTAAATAATATTTAAACCAAAAATATAACTAATTCACAGTCCGAGTTCAACAAGTCGTTTTATAATATTATTAAAAACCGGAGATGAGAAACCTGGTAAACTTAGTGTTTTTTTTTTTTTACCTATACGTACCCTCTGCTTTTCAGCCGATTTGAAGTGAACTAAAACTTAGGAGAATCAGTAATAATGTCCACACAACAGCACATTTAGGCGCAAAGAAACAAATGCTCTGGTTTTTTATTTATTAGTTTTTGTTTTTGTTTTCCTCTCAATTAATTTCGTTTTCCCTTCCCTTCCCTTCCCAAATGATATTTGAGTGTCTTTTTACATGTTAATGTTAGTTTCTTTCTTAAATAAATGGTTTGAAAGTTGAAACTTCTGTCATTGGAGTGCAAGTTTCATCATTATAGAATATTAGTAGTCTTAAAAATTTTGCATAATTTAACTTTAAATTTAAGTTTACATGCGTCCAAGTATCAGTTCACAGTTTAAGGTCGGTCATTACTTTTCTTTTGTTTGGCAAATAGTGTCATCAAATAACTGTGTCATCACATGGAGATGACTTCCAGAGCATATGCAAGTTAGGCATAAACTAGAACAAGAAAACAATGTGCATTTGCTTGTCTTCCCGAATATGAATGTGATTTCTTACTAATCTCAGTATCAACTATAAAGTGCGGAGCCCCATTTTCAAATTATCGTTTCCTGCAGTCTATCAATTTCGCAAGAGAAACTGCTTGTCGAGTATACACTGCGGAAAACACATAATATTTTACTTCAATCTAGACGTCAATTTTGACTAGCTTTGAGTTACTAGCAAATTTTCAAAAGGGACTTTTTACTTTGCATAACAAAAGCATACAGTGGTAATCAATGGCCTTATTATCGCCTGTTGTTTAGGATCAAACCAAACTTATCCTAGGTCCAAAATTCTTTTGTATTTGATGAGACAGTTATGCATACTTGGTATATTTTTCTTTCCTGCTTTTTGTCTACAAGATAAGACCACCAGCCTGATACCTATCGGCTAAGAAAAGGAAAATCATCTCAAGAGATTCATGCCAAATATCATATTGTTATTTAATTAGTAATGTATCAGAAAAATAAGGATAACAAAATTGTTGAGCTAATAAAATTGTAGGCATATGGAAGAGTTGAAGATGAAGAAAGTAATTGGCTTTGCTGCTTCGAGAAAAATGATGGAGGAAAGGATTAATCCATATATTCTATATATGTCCTTTCTGATATTCTTTTTTTAAATCTTGTTTAAGTGATATATTTTATATGTCATAATATCCCACAGAAAACACTTTGATGCAGAACATAGTAATAAAAAAATTAGTGCCCACTTAAGTGTAGATGAAAACAGAAATATAATTAAATGTTTTCTTGTTCCTCATTCATTTCATTCTTAATTTTCAACCAAATTAGTAAACATATGAGTCTGAATCCTTATTTTTCCATGCGTTCTTTCTTCATCTATTTTATTTATCTTCCAGTGAGCACATGTTTCAATTTAGTTTGTAAAATGTTTGATTCTAGAGTTCATTTTGAGAATCACTAGAAAAATACTGTGGGGTCATTTAATTTTTAGAGTTTTGGAAGGCATAATAACTTTAACACACGAGGATACTGAGTCCATCATAGCTTCCCCATAACCCCCAACCAAGGATGATTTCTTTGAATACATGGTTGGCCAGCATGAGCAACAGTATCTACTCTCATGTCTCCTCCCTTGTCCTCATTATGTCTATGTGGAAACATCATGCTGATACCAACCTTACATCAACAGAAAATCAGCCACTAACCTTCCCATTTAGTGGATAGTAAGATGAGATTATCCAATGCCACATCACAGTGAATAAGACCCATGGTAAGAGGAAGAGAATAGTGGCAATGGTTAATTTTTGTTTGTAATGGTGGGAGTGAAATTAAATTTCTTAGTTTGGAGGATTGCCTTTGATGGTGATAGTGATGATGAGTACTTATGGCAAGGCACGCGCAGTTCTCTTCCATAGCTTTTGAAGCAACAAAGAGAATAAATATGATTATCTCTACTGCACGCTCCCTTCTCTTTCTGTCTTTCTCTCACAAACCCAAGATTTTTGCACACATTTCAGAAAAAAAGAATTACCAGAATTTTCGGTAATTGTCACTCCGACAATCATCATCTTTTATCCTTTTCCTTCTTCTAATACATATATTACATTGCACATCCATCTCCTATGTCACAACTTGCAGCATTAACATAATTATATATCATCATGCATGCCATCTATATGTGCTCTTGCGGGCCATCACATGCCTAAGCCACATGTCTAATACCCATTGGGTCACACATGGACAACTTCCATATAGGCAACCTTGAACAATACTTTCTTGCACAGGCTATATCTATATAGGTATTAATGTTGCCATCTATGTCTTATAGTTATACTGAACCTTATTAGTCAAATTCCAATAATAATATTGTCTATGCAAGGAAAATCTGTCTCTAAACCCCACCGATTCACACAGGTAAAGTTATTTGGACATTTTTTCCCCCATGGACATGGCAAAAAAACTAGTCACTTTTTCGTATGTTCTAATTTTATGATGGATTGGTTTTAGCATGCATGTGCAACTCCATATAGGAATAAAAAAAATGTTGGCCTAACTACGGTATCAAATCAACCTCAAAAATCCCCCACAGCTTCTTGTTTTCTAAATTACGAAACCCCAGGAGGATATTGCTCTTTTCAAGTGTCGAGCAGAACCACTTTACTAGATTCCTTGGTTATCACATTCCCAACCCGAATCATTGTCCCTTTTGATTGCACTACCATCTTCACCTTCTTATATTCTCCTCCCATTCAGCTATCCAATCCACAACACTTCTCTAGCTATCTCTTCTCTTCTTTAGCTCTCTCTCTTTCCAACCCCACGTTCAATTGCTCTGAAGGTTCTGAGTTGCAAAAGAAGATGGGTGAGATAGCTTTCTCAAATGGGATTAGCAATGGCAGTGTTAATGGAGTCAAAGGCCAAAGCCATTCGCTGAATGGTTACAGGAAGAGCTGTTGGTATGAAGAAGAGATTGAAGAGAATTTAAGATGGTGCTTTGCTCTCAATAGGTACATATATCTAGTTTTCTTGTTCTTAGGCAACCCAAAGTAGCATATCTGATATAATAGTTAGTTGTCATACCACATTACCATTTTGCTTAACTGTTCAAAATTAAAGTTTTGGTTCCATCAGATCATCCAATTCAATTGATGTTCTGCATGTTTATTACTTCTTGTGGACTATAAAACCAAAAATGTCTTACCCCCCCCCCCCCTCCCTGCCCCCGGTTCTATTCCTGTTTGAACTCTCCATTTTCTCATAGGGTCTTTTGGCCTTTTTTCATTTTATTATTATTATTTCTTTTTCTTAAAGATGGTTTTAGAAGATTCATGGAAAGAATAAAGCCACAAAACAGGAAGGTAAAAGAAGCAAGAGCTTTTTCTTGGGGTTTGAGTGAGACAAAAATACAGTACTAGTTGTCTGCGGCTAATGTCTAGTTTTCTTGGCTGTATATCACGGACATTTTGGCGATTTCAACTTCTCATGCTACGAAAAAGTCAAGTGATCCTAAAAGTCATAAGCTCTTTTTGCCTGTGTCCATGAAAAAGGCAGACAACACTAAACCAAAAGTCTAAAATGAAAATAAGACTTGGCTTTTTTATTGCAAAGTTCAGCACTATTAACTGTTTGATGAAGATACTATTATAAGAGTACTTTTCTTTTCTCTCTTTGGTGCGGTTGCAGTATATTGCATACAGGAGCTAGCCAGTACCAAGACATTGCATTGTTGGACACAAAGCCCTTTGGAAAGGTTCACATACTCATACAACCGAAAGTTATCGTTACTGATCAGGAAAATAAATTAAACTAGCCTCTTATCTGCTATATGCTCGACTTTCTTGTGTCCTCTTGCAGGCATTGGTAATCGATGGAAAGCTTCAGAGTGCAGAGACAGATGAATTTATCTACCATGAATCTCTTGTTCATCCGGCTCTTCTTCACCATCCTAAGTACCTCCTCTGCTCTTTAACGATCTAAGATCTTATGACATTTAGATAGCATTTTTATTTTTTATTTTTTCATTATGTTTTGTATTTCATTTTTTAGCCCAAAGAATGTTTTTATTATGGGAGGAGGAGAAGGGTCAACTGCAAGGGAATTGCTCAGGCATAAGACCATAGACAAAGTTGTCATGTGTGACATAGATGAGGTAAAATCTCCTATGTACAAAGTTAGCTCTTCACTGATATATATATATATATATATATATATATATATAATATTATTATATATGCCATGGAGATAATTGATTAAAATGCTTGCTGGAGCAGGAGGTGGTGGACTTTTGCAAATCATACTTAGTTGTGAACAAGGAAGCATTCCGTGATCCGAGACTTGAGGTCATCATCAATGATGCCAGGTCTGATAATCATATAGTATCCCGTGCTTGTTGGAATATTCTTTAATCATCTTTGCCACCAAGTTCCAATTATTATGAATGTACAAATTTATCAATTCTAATTGTATGTGTCATGTTGCAGGGCTGAGCTAGAAGCCAGAGAAGAGAGGTATGATGTGATAATTGGCGACTTGGCAGATCCAATTGATGGAGGTCCTTGTTATAAACTTTACACCAAGTCCTTCTATGAGTTCACTGTCAAGCCTAGACTGAAGCAGGGTGGCATATTTGTGACACAGGTATATGGGTGCGAGGACCAGTGTCAATATGTATCAAACACTTTATAAAAGGAAACAGAATTAAATAACCTGTGTGTATTGTTCTTATACTTGTTCAGGCAGGACCAGCTGGAATATTCAGCCACACAGAAGTTTTCTCGTGTATCTACAACACCTTGAGACAAGTTTTCAAGTGTAAGTAATCTTCTAGGGCAAAGAAAATATTTCTTTCTTTTACTAACTATGTTACTTGGTCCTGTTTTATATAATGCTATTTTGATACCCCAATTATACATCAAATTGACCTTCTTTCCTTTTGTTTGCAGATGTTGTGCCTTATTCAGCTCATATCCCCTCCTATGCTGATATTTGGGGATGGGTCATGGTAATATCACTGATGATAAATTTCAAGTTGTTGTTTTGTATTATGTTTTATGTTACTAGTATGTACTTCAAAAAGTACCCCCGAGAAAAAATAAATAAATAAATAAAGTTGTTCAACTTTTTGGAAAGATCTTTATAAGAGAAATCAGGGTGCCTCTGTACTTGACTGATTCATATATATACTGTTACTTTTTACCAAATGCTTAGGATTTTTTCTCTCTTTAACTATACTAGGCTTCAGATTCTCCATTAGACCTGAGCACAGAAGAGCTAGACCTCAGAATGAGACACAATATTAAGGGGGAAAATAGATATCTTGACGGGAAAACATTCTCATCAGCCTCAACTTTAAGCAAAGCTGTTCGCAAGACGTAAGTAAAATGCTAACCTATGATCTTGAAGTTTTTCCCCTCCAATATTCTATTCTTGACAAACTTTAACACTATTGGCAGGCTGGACAATGAAACTCAAGTATACACAGAGGAAGCTGCTAGGTTCATACATGGGCATGGCAAGTATGCATAGCCAAGCTTGAGAAGTAAAACAAAAAAAAAAAAAAAGTAAAGCAAAAAGACACACAACGCAAGTGAAAAGGCTTTCAAGATTTTCTTTCATCTTATGTATTTCCCTTATTCTTTTCTTTTTTCCTTTTGGTGTGTAGTTCGCCTGAAAAGGCTTATATGAATGGGCAACAAGTGGGTCCTATTTTGTGCTTCTCTATGACTATGAGTATGCTTACAGTATCTACAGATCTACCAATATTCTGAATCTGAAAAACTATGTCAATTAGTCAACTATTTAACGAAAGAGAATGGACGATTACGAGCTACTACTACTTTTCACCTTTCTCCTCACGTGAAGTGTACTTAAGTGGTCTTGTTTATGATGGTATGGTCGGAATGATATGATATTTGTAGATCATGTCTTCTCACATCACCTTTTTACACTTTGTGAGTGAGTGTGCGTGTGTTTGTGTTGATGTTATATAAACTATTTTATGCATACAAGACATTTTTGACTATTCAATTTATCTGAATTTGTGAAGTGTCGCATTTTCTTTTGTCATAAATCTACATACAATCTAATGCCTTCATATATTTGTTGTCTTTATGACTTGTGTTGTTTATATAAATATTATATTACCTAATGACATTTCAAAAAATTTGATTATATATTTACCCATGGTTTTTTAAGTAATTTAAATATTCTTCATGTAGTATTATGTATTCTGTAAATAGAAATTATGCAAAACCCGTGAAAAGGAAAACTTTTTTTGGCGCAATAGGGAAAAAAAAAAAAAAAACAGGTTAGACAATACAACCTTAAAACCAGGTTGCCTGTTCTGTTTCCCAAAATATGGGACAGCCTCAAGCACGATTACTAGTGTGCCATAAAGT
The DNA here is from genome assembly GCA_029884595.1 of Ormosia semicastrata. Taxonomy (NCBI): domain Eukaryota; kingdom Viridiplantae; phylum Streptophyta; class Magnoliopsida; order Fabales; family Fabaceae; genus Ormosia; species Ormosia semicastrata. The sequence goes on from JAQQTO010000059.1 coordinate 62,880,123, forward strand.
CATTCTTTTATCTCGAGAAAGTCATATTCTATTTACATGCGTACCAAATTGATTTGGATATTTTCATGTGAGATTTTTCCATGATATAGTTATGTGTAAAGAAAGAAAAGCATAAAGACCCTAACTAGAGTTCTACAAATTTTCTCAAGAATCTCATAAATTTTAGTCTTTGTATCTATTTCTCTCACTAAAGAAGAATCTAAATCCGATACCAAACAGTTGATACAATGGATGGATTATATTCTACGGTCTATATGCCCTTTTCTTGGTTGGCCGTTTTTGTAGTTATTTTCAAGTGGAGGGGCCACTAAGCCAGGTCTACCTTTTCCTAATGAACAAGCTGGCCCAAATCTTTACCTTGGATAATTGGCTTATTCCAGTTTAAGATTTTGTTTTGATCCAAAAAAAAAAGATTTTGTAATACAAGAAGCCAAAAATTTGGCGATGAAGGCATGGGCCAAAACATGGATTATGATGCACACCATAGGGGTGCTTTTAATATGAACCTTGTAGTGAAATGTCCATACATGAACCTTTGACTTTACTCATTATAATAGGTATTGACTTTATTATTTTCAAAGTCATTCAATGTTTTATATTTCTACCACAAGTCATTAAAATCTTTCTTTTTTCATTTTGGTCCTTCAGATGAAGGTCTCCCACTAACTCGTTCCACACCCCACCCCCACCACCCCACCGTCACCCAAAGCAGTCAACGTTTGAACCTCACCGACAACCATGAACCCTCACCCCAAATCGATCCTCGAGCAACGTGCGACCACCAAATCCGTCGCCACCCACGTGCAAACTACCTGCACCACCGCGCCACCCACACGTGACCTTTGTCCGGATCCGTTGCCCAACCCACGGCCCCACCCAGGCGTGAACCACCTGCAACCACCTTTAGCCGGATCCGCGAGCCCCTGTACCAGATTGTCGTCCTCTGGTCGTTGTCCTCGAGCTCCATCGAACCAGATCTGCAAGCTCTGGTGGGGCGAAGGGTGGAGGTGGTGGGGGATAGGAGGCGACTAGGGTGGGTCACGATCTCGACGGGTTGACAGAATGACGTTACCCACGAGAGGGTGGGCCTCGATCTGGTGTGGGTTCCGGCGACACGATGGTGTGGCGTTTCTGGGTGAGGGAGACGCGTGCTTGGCCGTACGCAGCAAGGCAGCGTGGTGGAGCTCCGGTCTGAGGTGGTTGCTGGATGGAGGAAGGCAGGGGTGCCTTCATCGCCATTCTGTTAGGTGACGAGATTTTTTGAAATTTCATGAATCAAAGATGTTTTTTGCAATTTGTTATTCTAAGCAATTTCATTATTTACAAGGGTCAATATTAATTTTTAACTTTAAGCATTACCTATATAATAAGTAATCAGTTAACAATCATAGCCATCCATCTCATTTTACACAAATCTAACGTCCTATAATACAGGGTCTATAGTAGGACCTTTGACTGTAGGGTTCATATTAAACGCACCCAAAAAAGGGTGGTGTATCTAAACGTTTCGGCCAACAACAAAATAAGCAAAATAACTAGGCCAGAATTGGGGCATGACTTTTGTATTTATAGAAAACTAAAACAAATGTTCCTTTTCGTTTCTGCTATCCAAATTTGAAGCCAAGGTAAAAGTAGAGGAATCACATTCGGTTTTTATTTAATTAGCTGATAGTATGTTAATGTATCTCAATTTTTGAAGCCAAGGGGTAAATAATTGAGTCAATAATGTCAAAGACCATCTCTATTAAAAGCTTTAAGCTTATTAGGTGAAGACTAAAGATTAGTTTATAACTCTAACAAATAAGTTGATAGTTTACATAATGTTGATTATGGTTTGCTTGATGTCATATATTTGGTTTCTACCCAACTTAACTTCCTCTCTCCTTTTCCACATCTGCAAAATATTTTTGGTCTAAACCTAATTTTAGAAAAGCAAACATATTTTTCAGTGTTATCTAAACATGCTATAAAGCATTAATTAAGTGTCCTTCTCAATTTTTTTTCCTAAGAGACACTAATTACTAATTTGGAATAAGAGAAGATGACGAATTATATCAAGTACTTGAATATCAAGATTAGTTTCATATGAGCTATCAGTTGATTATTCATCTTAAAGTTTAATTGTTGGTGTCCGATGAGGAGATTGAAGGTTTCACATATTCTTTTACATTAAACGATTAATAAATAACCCTTCACGTGTTTTAAATTATATATTCTATACACATTCAGCATGGCAATGTTCACAACTATACCGACCAAGAACAATGAAATTTCTTTTTGTGTTAGTGATCACCTGTCTATCTCAGAGTGGTTGGATCATCAATGATAGGCACATTCACATACCAAAGCGCATTGTTTAATTAGTTGTATTTGCTGATTCAGACAAAACACACGCTATCCTTGCTTTATCAAACCCAATTATAAAATACCAAAAGAAAGACAACTTCTGGTTGTCATATTTTGTTATTATATACTTATATTATTGCCCATCACGTTCTTTGGTGCATAATAGGAGCCACATTTTCGTCATCACCCAGCAATCACATTCACTATCGCTGTTAATGTAACTGTATCTGATTCAACGCCCTTTCGCGTTTTGGCTCATTGTTAAGCGGGACGGATTAATCCAAGTCAGATATCTAATCAGTTACTTCGTTGGGTTTGTAACGTTTTAATAAAAGCAATTATTTTGGTTGATCTTGTTGCTTGCAAGGTTAACAAAGGAAAAAGATACTCTTCATATCAATCTTCATTTCCTCAATTTCAACTTGTTGAACTTACGAAGTAAATTTGCTACTTTTAGTTTGATTAAGCATGTCTAATATATAGTAGAACTCAGTTAGTCTTCAATCTTGATTAATAACTCAAGCCAAGTCAAATCTAATCTAATCAAGCTTGCAATTTGAATTAATATCTTCAAGTCCATGAATACGAAACTCGAGTCTAATTTTTAAAAGTCAAAAAACATTTTTCTTGAGATTATTTGTTGATATGTTTAGTACTCATACCGAAAAGAAATAGAGATAGACAAATGGAAGGATCAAACTCTAAAACATCTCTTCTATAGTACAAAAGACTATATAGCATGTCACCAAGTCTCTATTCAAATGAACTTGTCATAAGAAAATCTTAACATGTTACTCAAAAAAGTCGCGTACAATTATTTTTTAGGGATTAGATCTGTCACGCTATGGGACCCGGTGGAGGGGCCCTTAGTGGCTAGTAGGACTACTAGGTGCTCTCTTAATGGGTCAATGGAAAGGGTTGAGACTAGGAATGTAAGTGGGTAATTTAATTTGGTTCTTAAAAGAAAATAAATCTGAACTAATCAAAATTAATTAATTTGATTTGATTTGATTTTTATATTTTTTGATAGTTAAATTCAAACTAAATCGAATTAAACATTCACTGATTAGTTTGGTTTAGGTGATTGGATTGACATTTTTTCTAATACACAAATCAGTTAAATAATTAGTTTTTCATAACAAAAAATAATAATAAAATTATGAAAAAAATTTAAAAATAGAATTAAACTTGTTGATTTGAACAATAATATTTATTTCATGTTTCAAAATATATATTAAAATATTCATAAAAAGGAATAAAAAACATATTAATATTTGTATTAAGAAATTATATTTGAATAAGTTAAAAAAAATTTAAGAGAGATTTAACTTGGTAAGTTGTATACTATTACTATTCAATTAAAGAGAAAGTTGTGAGGTTACTAACTTGAAGGTATATATGTAACCAATTGAACCTCTAAGGACATGAGTGAAATTAATGAAAACTTGATTAGTTGAACTTTGAATTAGCAATCTAGCGATTGCAAAGTCTCCGACCTTTGCAGTCATATCTTCATCCAATAAAATGTTGTTGGGTTTCAAATCATAATACACAATAGGAACTTCACTAGCATTGTGCAAGTAATCCAATGCATAAGCAGCATCAATATCTATGTTTAGTCTCTCCATAAAGTTCAACGAATTTTTGTTTGCATGTTTTCTCTTCTCCTTAATCCAATTTTCTAAGCTCTCATTACTTAAGTACTCATAAACCAAAGCCTGAAATTCATTATTTTTAAAGTCAATACTAGAGCATTTAAAGTCAATTCATCATTTCCAAACTTCCAAGTTCAGATGATGTTGTTGTTATTACCTTTACTTTTCTATTTTTTATGTATAGTAGTAAGCAAATTGTTAAACATAGTATCAGTGTTACCACTGTGACTATGATGATGTAATGTCTAACATACATTCTTCCATGATCATGAGACTCACATGCAAAATGCAAGTAAAGTTTTTTATTGCCTTCTACATGGACAACAGAGTGATTTTGAAAAATTTCACCACTAGGAATGACTCCTTTTAAATCATTATAAGATAGATTCAAAAACTAAAAGACATGTAGATTTTGAAACTCAATAGGAATGGATCCAGAGAGTTGGTTGAAAGAAAGATCCAAAGTTTCTAAACCTCTCACATCTCCAAGAGTTTTTGGAATAGCACCTGATAGTATATTCTTGACCAAAAACAAATTTTCTAAGCTCAGACAATTGCTGAATGGGCTGGGAATGTCACCAAACAATTGTTAATTTTTTAATTTTTCAATATATATTATGCCTAATATTGACTAGAGTTAATTTTATAATCCAACCAACTTATTTAAGAAACTGATGATGAAATAAGTTAAAAAATTAATAATTATGCAGATCATGACTAATTATTATTAATAGAGTTAAAATACTATTGTCTCTTTCTGAGTTGGACAAATGACGTGGCCCGAGCTGTTGCGAAACAGATCTGACCTGAGCTGTGGTGTAGCAGAACCTACGGTGAGTTACGGTGCCGGTGAGCAGAACCAAACATTTTGATAGAGGAGTTTTCTAGCCTTCTGCGTTGGACGAAAATGACGTTTTAGGGATTGAGAACTGAAAAAGTATTATAAAAAATCAAAATAATAAGTAGTAGTAAAAAAAATTTGTAGTATAAATTAAAATAATAATAATAATAAAATATATAAATATATTGTTTGATTTAGTTTTAAAATTTTAAATTCGAACCAATTAAATTTTAATTAATTTAAATTTTACTCGAATCAATTAATATACCTAAACTAAATTATACTAATTTAATTAGTTTGATTCAGATTGATTAAGTTGATTGGATTATTCAAACTAATTTACACCCCTAATTGAGACCCTTGAGAGAAGGAGAAATAGGATGAGAAGAGGGTTAGAAACTAGTATTGGGAATGGATCAAACCTTCCCCACTTTTATTAATGTCCTTACATCTCAATCATTTGAGCTACATCACCTTATACAATTTTACTTACTCTCGTTGTCTAGTAAGATAATTGCCCAAGAATTAAAAAAAATATTATTTTTTATTATAAATGAATTTAATTAACTGAATTATTGTTTATTAAAATCTCAAAGTATTACACTTTATTAATATTTTCTCTTACTTATTAATATAAAAGATAAAATTAAAAAAATAATTAATAACTTATTAGTATTTTGAAAGGACAAATAATTTTATAAATAACAAGAATCCCAAATAAACAATCAAAAGCGGACTAAGGGAGTATAAAGTTTTTAATCCTATCCTGAGGAGTTATGATATGCCCACTCTGATGAGATTTACACCTTTTTTGTTTCTCAAGACGATGAAAAATTAAATTTAAATAACAAAAATATTAGTTGCACTTTTTTAATGCTCACATATCTCATATTTAAAAGTACATGATAGAATTTGAATATAAATATATTAAAAAATAAAATATAAAAATATAATTAAATAATTAAAATTATATAAATATATAATAATATTTGTGTAAGTGTATAAAAATAATATTATTTTATAGATAATAATTCCTTAATTATACTCATTTTGTGTAAAAAAAATTTTAATTATATATAATTATATCATATTATTTTTATATATATTTATAAAATATTAGAAAAAATAATTTTTTATAATAAATAAATTTAAAAAGACTTATTTTTTTAATTTTTATAAATATATATAAAAATAATATATTAACAAGAATCTCTCTTTTGTAAAGTAAAAAGAAACTAACATCAGATCAAAACCAAGTGCCAGGTGTTGGCTTTGGATTTATCAAACAGGAAAAAGGGCATCAAATCAATAGTCCATATAGTGTAAATGGTACTACAGCACAAGAATCGAGTGTTTATTCTTACCCAATAACCTTATCTGCTTAAACTTTAAACTTTGAACTTTGAACTCTAAACTTTAAACTTTAAACAACCCTTATTTTAAACCTTGGATTATCGTTGTTGGTGTTTGATAACTTGATTGATTTATTTTTTTCTCGTTACGAAGTAGGGTGGAAAGTGGATTCTGAGAATGTAGGGCGCGCCTGCCATCCACCTTGCAACTCCATGAACCTTGAATAATATCAGCCATTAAAATAGATCAATGGTTCAAAAGAATGACGGACAACCTAGATAACAGGTAATGAGTAAAAGTGAAAATAACATTCTTAATCATTGAAAAAACTTATGAATTGTTTCTTAGTTATTGCACAAAGGTTCTTACGTCATTTTTTTCTCTCCTGATTTTGCATAATATCTCATCCCCCACCTGAATGGAAATGAAATTATGTGGAGTTTTTTTGCAAATAAAAAAATAAAAAAATCCATATGGACGGCAATATGAATGCCAGCGACGAGAGGGTAACCATGAATGGGGGGACTTGCAGCGCGCAGAACCAGAAACGTGTTTTATTTTATTTTTCCTCGTATTCGTAATGTTTGGCTTTTTTCTTGTAAATTTCAATTTAACTCTAGAATATGGACACAACAATAGCTACTTTTCTGATATAAAATGGAGTGGTGCTATGAAGCCCGGGTCGAAGTAGAGATTGGTGAACAATTTGTTGGGTTTCTTCGATGTACAATTCTAAAGTAGGGTTTCGCAGTTACTGTTAGCCATTCTATCTTCACTTTTAAGTGCAGAGGAGAGAGAGAGGATGGTGTTGAAGAAGAGTTTGGCCATGGAATCTCACTGGTTCTTGTTTATTGCTTACTCAGAGGGGCTTACCCTTATTTTATATATATTTGCATAGGTGGGGATTAAATAATCTTCAACTAGACCTAAGTAGGAGATACGCCCCTTCTTCTTGCTTCTGGAAGTACAATGAACAATTCAGTCTCCACATCTGAACTGGGAATAACTTGAACTCCAACTCCGGCGTCGCACAGATATTGCAAGATGGCAGCAACAACATTCGGGGAAGGACTAAATAGCAATATATGCTAAATAAGGGTCAAAATGTAAATGAAAACAAATGGTACTTCAATAAAAAATATAAAACTTATGGGATTAAACTATAAATAATATAAACCTTCTACAAGATTCAGATTCTCTCTGATAAGAGGTAACTTACACGTTGCACCAGTGCACCGTAGAATCGCCCGAGAATGTATTCTACGAGTCACACCTGTCACATGCCATTATTAAATCATGTTTCAAGGTCAATAAAAGCATGTGGTCTTAAATAAAAAAATAAATAACCATGGGATCCTATGTTAACATAAACATATGGGGTTTTGTTTCATGACTCCAATCCAAATTAGAATAGACAGAACAGAAAATTACTTATATGTTGTCTCAAACGAAGGACATGAATCAATCCTTAGTTAGCAAATATCCTAGAGTTTGTAAGTGAGTTCCGTCTGTGCTTTCCTTGTTCAATTGGTTTCGAAATTTGTCATCAATTATTACAGTTGAATATGTGAGTTGAGGAGGTGACATAATATCTTCTATAAGGAGAACTGAGAAGGACTAGCAAAATCATATTTTAAAGAAATAATATTCCACGTAATTGTCTAAGACTTAATGCTTTTTTTGAAATAAATAATTAAGTATGGATATATGACTTGTAACATAAAGCTGTGACATGATAGGTAAGCCAATTCCAACTTCCCAATTTACCCCTACTAATATTGTATCGCATGCATAATGCATTGGAGTGAACAATTAGTGGTGAACTTTAAGCTTTTAATGACTAATCAATCAAATAATTAAACTTTTATTTTTACCAGTTTAGAGAATAAATTTTATGTTTTATTAATTAAAAAATATTGATAAAAAATAATCTAACTTGATATATCGAAACTACTTATTGTGTGTTTCATTGTTGTTTGGAAAGCTCAAAGCCATAGTTTGAGCAAAAGTTTATCTGTTGTAGTTTTTATCTAAATAATGATTTTAGGTTTCCAAATGGAAAACCTTAGAATATAAACAAAATACCTAAATTTTTTATCTCAAAACTTTTATAATTCTACTATAAAACTATTTAATAAATCTCTACTCATTCTATTTTTTTTATAAAAAAGTGTTTAATAAATCTTATTTAGAATATACTCAAATTAAAGGTGAGTTCGTTTTCTCCATCTCTAAATGGTCAAGTTGACAAAAACACTGACAATATATAAATCCCTAAAAAAAATAGAAACATATTTTCTTTGAAATTTTAATATTGTAACATATGTTCATAGTGATTTACTTCATTACTTAAATATACACTCTAAAATTTATATAGTATTAATTGTAAACATAAAAAGTAAGTGCTTAAATCAACTAGCGGGCTAAGTGACTATAGCATGTTTGGATTATAGTTTGCATATTTCAAATATTGTAAATTGAGTTTTATGGACAAATAATATGTTTGGCAAAATCTTAATGGGTTATTTTTCAACATGATTTTAGGTCTCAATCTATGGTTTGATCGATGAAAGAAAAAAAAATTGTTAGGTTAAATTATAATGCTTGCTTATTATATGATGTAAGATTTTTTTTTTTATAAATGATGCAAGACATTTTAAAGAATAATGCTACATTACCAAAAAAATTTGACAGAAATTATAATTTGTCAAGATTTGAGGATGATTGTTGGATAAGTCAAAGTGGTGGGAGCCACTTATCTATCTAAGACCAAAAAAAATGTGACAATTTTTTTTTGATTGTTTAATATTATTTTCTCTTTTTAAATACACATTATTACCGTATCAATTTTTTTATTAATATTTATAATCAAAATATTATCTCATTTAATCAAATTTATAAATTGAAGCCAAATGGGGTTCACTCACCTAGTTGACATTCTCATCACAACAACAATATGCCTTGAATTCAAATCTTAGATTTCCTGTAATTTTATTATAAATTCTTGTTAAATTGATTGTTTGTCCTAACTTTAAAATACGAACAATCTCCCCTCACCTAAACTTTTATGCACACAAAAAAAAAACTATAAATTGACATTTTTTTTTATTTGATAAAGTGACAAAATCTAAAATTAAGATACTATAATTGGTTCTTATTAAGGATGTTAAAAATTGAACCAATCTAATTTAAACCCAAAAAATCGAGCCAAATAATTAAATAAATAAATAATAAAAAAATTAATTGAATTGAATCAAATTTTAGTTTTAAATTTGAAAAACGATTCAATCTAAATCGAACCTAAAATTTATATTTTTTTCTAAAATAATATTTTGTTAAAAAATTCACATGTTACCTATACTTATTTGGTACTTTCGTATTATACCTCAAATCAAACTTAATTTTTTCTATTAGATTTGAAAATGTATTATAAGATTAACAAATAATTTAGACTTATATTTAGAATTTGATTTTATATTTTGATAAAGTGGTATGAATTTATGTTTGTTATATTTTGATAAATTAGTTTATATTTATATTTGATGTATGTTAATAAAACTAAATTTTAATATTTTTGATGAATTTCATAAATTTATATATTAAAAAAGTTCTATAAAACAAATAAAAAATCAATCCAATTCAAAATTCAAATTGATATAAATTGAATTAGATTAAATTAAATTTATAATTTATACCAAATTAATTAAATAATGCCTATAAAAAAATTAAATAATAATATTAAAAAATTGATTAAATTAGATCAATAATTTTTTAAAAAAAAATTAATCTAATTCAATTTTCGATAACTTCTATCTATTACAATAATAATCTTTCTCACGGCCGATGGAGTCCAATATTACAGGGGTATTATCGTCCGTGTACAAATTCCTTGCGGGTATAGCAGTTAGCATACGCGCCTATTGTGCGGACCCCTCGTCTACTCGGCTCGCAACATTTCGAAATTCCAATTTGAAACGCTGACTCAGCGATCCTTCTTAGTTCTGTGTCTATCCAATCCACGTGGTCCACGTCACCTCCTCTCTTTCTCCCTTCCCTTCCCTATAAATTCCCCCCCATTGAAGCTCCCTTCTGCTCTCTGCCATTTCACTTTCCTTCTTCCTACAATATACCCATGGGTTTTTCCAGCAAAGCTTCTCCTTTCGACTGCATCATCTTTGGTGAGTACCTCCTCTCTTTCTTCTTTCTTCTCATCTATCATTCCATTCCATTCCATTCCCTCAAAAGTAAAACTTGCTCTCATTAAATATTTTTTTCTGAAAATTATAATTAAGCAGATTTGGACGACACCTTGTACCCATCCACCACTAGAATCGGCGAGTCAGTGAAGAAAAACATCGAACTGTTTCTGGTGAAGAAATGCGGATTCTCAGAAACCAAAGCATCCACCCTCCGAGTTGAACTCTTCAAAACCTATGGAAGCACCCTCGCCGGTTTGCGAGTCAGTAATTATTCCAATCATTCTCTCTCTTTTTAACTACTCCATTATTTCTTCGTTTCCAATAACCATCTCAATCCTATTTCCTTCTTTTGTTACTTGCGGCAGGCACTAGGCTATGACATCAGCGCAGAAGATTATCACAGGTACTCACAAGTCACAGCAACACAACTCAAACTTAAATTCATAAATACTTTCATATTTCACTCTAAACCTAAACTTGAACTTTTCGTTCTTCTCACACCAAACAGTTTCGTGCACGGAAGGCTACCTTACGACTTGATCAAGCCTGATATTCACTTACGGAACCTCCTCTGCACCATCAAGCAAAGGAAAATCGTATGTTCCAAACCCTTAAATTTTGTTTGCATTAACTTCAATTATTGTTAATTATTTTGTTATCTTCCTAAATCTGGAAATTTATTATTATTTTATTTAGATTTTTACGAATTCGGATAGGATTCACGCGCTGAGGGTGCTGGATCGGCTTGGGATAAAGGACTATTTCGAGCAAATCATATGCTTCGAGACCATGAACCCCAACCTTCCAGACTCAACCCGACCCGAGGAATTCCCCATCCTTCTGAAACCCTCCCTGGACGCCATGAAGATCGCACTCGACGCCGCCAACGTCGATCCTTGTCGTACGGTAAGCCAACGAAACCCGTCAACTACCTCTTCTCCAGACTCCAGATGTCGTTTTCCGATAGTGAAAACTCGATATATTGATATTTAATGGATTTAATTTATAATATAATAATGGACCCCGTTACTTCTACACTATTTTTATTTTTATTACACTATTTTTAGAGAAATATACTTCCTAAATCCGAAATTCTGAATACACATTTGTTGTCTATTTTTTCTTTCTTTCTCCAAACTAGTAAAAGTGTACGTCAAGTGTTCAAAAATCAATTTTCTTTAATAATTTAAATATTTTTAAAATTAAAATAAAGAGAACGTTTCAATTTTTGATGTTATATATTGCAGCTATTCCTGGATGACAGCGCTCGCAATGTCGCCGCGGGGAAAGAAATGGGTCTCCACACTGCTCTGGTAGTTTCCTCAACCGACGTCGTATATTACATAGAATTATTACCTATGCCTAATTATTATTATTTTAGATAAATATATAATAAGATATTTGATATATATATGTGCTTTGCTTCGATTGTGAAGGTTGGGAAGACAGTGAAAAGCAAAGAAGCAGACTATGCTGTGGAGAGTGTGAATAACATTCCACAAGTAATTCCAGAAATATGGGTAAGCGAAATGGACGGTGATGATCAAAGGGTCACACGTTCGAAGAGCGAATTAGATGCTGTCCTCACCACTGCAGCAGTTGGAGCTTGAAATCTGACCCTTGGTTTGGGTGTGGGCTAAGGGCTCATGATAATTGTACATAACCCAACTACCTAAGCAAAAGCATTTAAAACTGTATCAAAGACTACAATGACGAAGACAATGAAATTAAATAAAAAGAAGAACCCCCTACATTATTGGCGTCATGTTAATCATGTGAATATTCTGAAGATATTGTGTATTATTTTATTATTATTATTGTACGACTTAAGAGTTGTCCACAAAAATCAAATTGTATCCGTCCATGTTATCAAATGATTAACAAATAAAGTTAAAGTATTATTATTTTGATTAGCTTTCCTTTTATCTACCAGAAATTCGAGAACCTTCACATCAAGAGCACTACGATAGATTTGAAAATGTATTTTTATGTTTTTGGTGGAGTAACGTGTTGGCTAGTCTCCATCTACATATATATTTTTTTAATTATGGTGAAATGGTATTTAGCTAGTTTATATGTGTATTTTGATTAATTTATTTTCTTAGTTCAGATAAAAATAAGTTATTTATATTGAGATTAAAAAAATTATAATGATATTTCTTATAATTTAATCTTAAAAAATTAATATAATTAAATTTAAATCTATATCGAGTACGAAGAAGTCTTCGTGCATCTTTCACAAATGAGGTGTCAAATAATTCAAGTGCAAAACAAATTTTAACAAACTGAAATAAAATGAAAAAAAAAAATCACTCACTCTCGCCTGATAAAACGCACACACAATACATTATTTTTCTATTGTCGTATGACGTTTCACGAAATTCTTGTCGTGGGATTGAGCATTACTCTTTGCCATGAAGTTATTGGTTATCTTGCCAATATCAAAAGGAGGTTAGTTGACTTTAATGAATTAATTTTGGTGGACGACTTGACTCAATTAATAAAGCATTTTAAATCTTTAAAAATTTATTAAAGCATTTTCCATGGATATGAAATTTTTAGATAAAATTTATTTAAAGTAAGTTTATTTCAAAAATAAAAAAAATAAAAGTATATTTATCTTTAATTTGATAAAATATATAAAAATATTAATTTATTAAAAAATTAAAATAAATATATATTTATTTGTTCACTTTAAAAATAAATTTATTTTAATAATTTTTTTATCAATTTTATGCATTTATCATAGAGCATAAGTTTGGAGAATTTCAAAAAAGGAAAATATGTCCTTTTGTGTAACTCACATTTATAAATGCATATGTTATATTAGTCTGTTATCATATTAAATATATCCAAAAGAAAGAAAAGAAAAGAAAAAATCAACTGACATTAAGTATAATTTTTTATTTTTATTGATAATGTAGAAACTTTCTTTTTTATATATAAACAACGTAGAAACATTTTTATGTAAAAATGTAGAAACAAAGAAACATTTTTATGTCTTTGCATTTGTAGTTTTGTACTGACCAAATATCAACGCACCCCAATCATGTGGATGATCTATTCCATTTAATACACTTAAAAATGGTTACCTATAGAGTTACATCACCATATAAATAAGAGCCTATAACACCATACTTAATATAAAAAATAAATAAAATTACACACATTGTTAGATACAGTTTTTTATCTTTACATTTGTGTTGATCTCCGGAGATTGACTTAGCAATAAATGAACACGTGATGTGTAGTTAGACGAATAATTATAAGTTTAAATATTAATTATGTCATTTTTATGAAATTAAACTATAAAAAATATTTTTATAAATTTTTTAATTTTAATGTAAATAACCTATTTTTAATTAGAATTAAAGGATAAATTAGTCAATATATATATAAATTAACCCAAATATCATTTGATCGCAATAAAAAAATATAAGACCAAATCAAGCGAATACAATCCATTCCATTTAAAACACTTAAACCTTTTGCTTGGTTCAAGAGAACAAAGGGAGAAAGAAAAGGGATAAAATTTGAAATTTTCTTCTGTTTGGGTGCGGAGAAAAAAAAATGCCCATGAGACTCACATGAAAATTTTCTTCGTATAAATGGAAGAAAACTGAGGGGAGAAGGCTGATAATACATATTTACAACTCCGCCCATCTCTACACACTCCAAGTTAGTACTTCAACCAACAGCACCGATAGAAATCATATGCATCAATACATGTTAGATAAGTCAATCCATAAAAAAAAATAACAAAAATATATTTATTTAAAGTGTGTTTATAAAAGAAGGATATATTTATCATTTTACATAATCATATCTTTTTTTTATTTACTCTTATTTTTTTTCTCTTTATTTTCTCTTCATTCAAATACATGGAGAAAATTTATATTTTTCTATCTATTTTCCTCTCATTTTCTTTCTTTTCATTTTCTCCCCTTCCATTTTCTCTACTGCATCCAAACAAAGGGTAAAAATGATTGCCACAAACACCAAATTCTTATAAATAAGACTTTTCCCCTTGTAAGGTGCAGATTCTCGAATCTAAACATTTATCATTACATTTTACCTAGTTTAGGTGTCTGACTTAATTACTTCAGTATCAAAGCAAAATCAGAAGACCTCACTGCTATCGTACTCGGAACAAAACAATATTGAACTATTTTTTATTTTTCTTTATCTTCAGATAATGAAGATAAAAATTTTTAAAATAAATTTATCTTTAAAGTGAGTAAATGATGATATATCTATTCTTAGATTATTTAATAAATTATAATCTCTATGTATTTTATCAAATCAAAAGTGATATACTAATACATTCTTACTTATTTAATTTAAAAATAAACTTATTTAATAGGAGTCTTATCCCAAAAACACTCCCTTTTATGAGAATTAGCAATTATGCTTACTCCAACAATCAATGAGTAATCAAAGTGGAGATTCGATGCTAGGAGGGTGATTAAAGGTCCACAATTCGATGGGTAAAATGCAAGAAATCTCTATCAATTATGAGTCATGTGCAAAAAAACTTCATATACCGTGAAACTCACTAATATGATTTTTTGAACTCATCAAACTGTGTATATTGATTTCGTATAAAGAGATTTTTTGCAAATGCGTGATGGAGTTAATATACACTATTATGCATTATTTGAATATTTTAAGATATCGTATTTAGGGGTGATCAGTGAGTTGGGTCAACTCATGAACCTGTGAGTCTTGACTAAACATAACTCAATATGGGTTGGATCTACGGATTTAATAAGGTTAGAAAATCCACAAGGTACAAGTTGGGTAACGAGTTTGAAAAGTGTTGACCACACAAACTAATCCACCTAAATAGCTTTTTTTAATAAAATCCATTTAGCCATAGTAATAATTTGTGTTGCTTTTGTCGTTACTTTTCTGTAGTGCCAATTAAGTTTAGGTATTAGGCATTATGGTCACATGAAAATAGTGATTAAAAACTCATAAAATATTTGACAGACTATTACGATAAAAAATTAATGAATTACTTGAATGACAAAGAGTATCTTGAGAAAATTAATAATGAAGTAAATGATTATGTCTCTATATTCTATATATGATGACATTGACTTCAATTAATGTGGTTTGTTACATATATCTTTTAGGACATGATAGCTTGTTTTAGTTTATTTTATATTTATGTTAACTTAGTAAGACTTATTAAGTTTATTTAGTTTGTTTAGACTTATTTTGTTTGTATAAAATTAGTTGTGTAACTTTTTAATTTATTTGGTACATATGTTATTTTTAATTAAGATGTATTATGCTTAATGGATATTTAGTTTCGTATATTAACATTATTTTATGAGGAATTTTTTGTTTAATATTGGTCGAACTCATAAATTTAACCTAACTCAACTCACTTTTGAATTGAACAAGTTAGGTCGAGTTGAAAAGAAAAGTTCCCTCTATTTAACCCACTAATTGAATGAACAGATCAAGTCTAAAAATGTCTGAAAACTCACCTAATATACATTTCTAGTCGTATTAATGAGTTTTAAAGCTAAAAAAAAATTCTTTTGAATGGTAGCTGGTTTCCTGCATTCAAATGATGATTTTACAATATGGTTAGCTACCAATTTTTGAAATAATAGGTATTTTATTGTGGGTATTCCTTCCATTTTTTTTATTTTTTAATACATATGTCACCATTTTTTTAAATTTTAATATTCAGTTCATTCACGTTGACCACAAAATTCTACTATCCACTTCAGCCAATTTCAATAAGCGATTATTCACTTGGAAAACCTCTCCTCATTTGGTTTTGGTATGACTACTCTAGTAGGAGATGATGATTCTTAATTTGTAGTTGATAGGGTATTAATTTTAATTAATTTTTGTTTAGTTTTTATTAGTTATAGGTTTTATTTCTGTTTTATTTTTATTAATTTCATAGTTGGATTTTATTTTTGCTGTTATTAGTTTTTATGGTATCTTTATGAGCGGTTTAGCAGTTTGGAGCGTTTCTGAGTAGGAGGTTCCACCCTCAAGCGTGGGCTGCTTCACGCTCAAGCACCCGGCACGCTCAAGCGCCCGGAATGCCACGCTTGAGCGTGACAATTATACTTCAGGAAGTTGATAAATAGTGCAGAGCACAGAGGGCAAAAAATGGGGAGAAAAAGCTTTTTTTTTAGAGAAATTCTGACAAAGTGAGTTACACATTTTCGAGGAGGAGGAAAGGGAGCAATCATAGAGAGTTGAAGCTGCCAAGTAGAGACTCATGATGACTTTCTTACCTTCATCTTCTTCATTTGTTTGTTCTGTTTCCATTATGTCTAGCTAAATTCCTTTTGTTAGAGGTAGATGGAACTACCTAGATAACTTGTGTTTTTATTCTGGATGATGACTTGTTTTGGTTTGTTTAATTTCAAGAGTTTATTCACTGTTTTCATATTTTATCTACTGTATGGATTTGTAATTGGAAAATTTGAATTCATAGTCTCTGTTTGTGAATAGACGGTTCACGCGTGTTACTCAGGAATAAGAACATAATCAAATTAGCATTATTGAGTTGTAACCATTCTTATTGCTCTTGTTAATTTGCTAATACTCAAGGAATTGAATTAGTAATTTAGGCAGGAAGGTTTATCAACCTAAGGAATTAGGAGATAAATAACAAAAACTCAGCTTCTTGAAATTGGATAAATTGTTCAAGTTAATTTCCAGGATTGAATAAGTAGGAAAGGCAGGGAAATTGATCCTCTAACAATTTCTTTTCGATTGTTTACAAACTAATTTTCCGTTGCTTGAATTTTCTCAATTAAAAATACCAAAAATATTTTCTGTTCTTGTTAAGTTTCTATTTTTGCTTATTGGTGAAAACTAATTCTATTTTTTTTGGTTGCTCAAACGAAATTGAGTTGGTACGTTAGTAGTTAACAGTTCAATCCCTGAGGACGATAATTTTTATACTACAAAGTGATTTGGTGCACTTGCCAAAAATAGCTTAACAAGTTTCTAGCGCCGTTGCCGGAGATTGATTTTTGTTAATATTAGTTGTGCCAGGGAAATCTCGATTTGAGCATTTTAGTTTTTATTTTTTTTAGTGCTGTAATTTTATTTTTATTTTATTGTCAATGTGCACTGATTTTCTTTCGAGTTGTGTATGCGAGGTACTGTTGACAGGAATTCTTTGTTGTTTGATCCTGAAATTGAAAAGATAGCTAAGAGTAACCGAAAGGTAGCTAGACAACGCAGGCAACAAGAAAGGGAACAAGCACTTTTACAACAGGTGGTTGAAGCTGAAATAGTCATGGCTGAACAACCTGCTAAGCGAACATTGAGGGATTATTCCAAGCCCAATACTAAAGGTGTCCAGGGTTCTATTGTGAGACCTCCTATCCAGGCTAACAACTTTGAAATCAAGCTTGCACTCCTTCAATTGATGCAACAGAACCAATTTGGTGGAGGAGCTCAAGAGGATCCCAATCAACATCTGGAGAATTTCTTGTAGATTTGTGATATAATGAAGTTCAATGGAGCTACTGATGATGCTATGAGATTGAGGCTTTTTCCTTTCTCATTGAAGGATAAAGTTAGAAGTTGGCTTCAGTCACAGCAATAGGGCAGTATCTCAACATGGGATGATTTGGAGTCCAAGTTCGTGCAGAAATATTTTCCAGCATCGAAGTCAACAAAGTTGAGGAGTGAAATTACCTCATTTGTGCAATTAGATTCAAAAACTTTGTATGATGCTTGGGAGAGGTTCAAGGAGCTACTCAGAAAATGTCCTCATCACTTTTTACCCGAATGGTTGCTAGCTCAAACCTTCTATAATGGGCTGAATCCGAATGCAAGACAAATGATGGATGCTACATGTGGAGGAGCTTTTGATTTAAAGAATCCAGAAGAGGCTTGGGAGGTACTAGAGTCTATGGCTGCCAGGCCAGTAGTGCTAATATGCATCATGATAGACAAAATAGAAAAATCTTGGGGGTGAATGCTTTGGATAATCTGATTGCTCAACAAGTAAACCAGGTGGTTTCTCAACAGTTAGATACTTTGTTGGGGAATGGCCAAGTTAATGCACTTAATATACCTCCATTGGTGTGTGATTTTTGTGGTGGTGAGCATCGTAATGGTGATTGTGGTATAAATCAACCCGAAGAGCAGGTGAATGCATTGGGGCAGCAAAATAACCCCTTTACTAACACCTATAATTCTGGTTGGAGAAATCATCCTAACTTCTCATATGGTGGTCAAGGTCAAAATCAGTACAAGTCTCAACAACAGCAAATGAATTCTTCTTTTTAGGGACAATCACAACCTCAAAACAGGATGTCATCTGTGGAGAGTGCTTTGGAGAAATTGTCTGTGAATACTTCTACTTTTGTGGAGCAAACTTCTAATTTTATGACTGAGATAAGGGCCAATTTCAAGAATCAAGAGGCGTCTATTCAGAATTTGGAAGTGCAAATTGGGCTGATGTCTAAATAGTTGTCTGAAAGAGCTTCAAGTACTTTGCCAGGTGATACTGTTCCTAATCTAAAAGAACAATGCAAAGCAATTCATTTGAGGAGTGGCAAGGTTCTGAACAATGCTGTCCAAGAGGAGTCTTCTAAAGAAAAGGATACTGAAAAAGTTATTCATGATGAAAAGAAAGAAGAGGTGGAAGTAGTAGTTGAAGAGAAGAAAGACAAAGCTGAAAAATCTGAAAATTCACAGGTTGACAAGCCAAAACAGCCGCTGCCCTTTGTTCTTAAAATTCCTTATCCTTAAAGGTTGAAAAAGAAGAATGAAGACAAGTAATTTTCCAGGTTCTTGGAGGTGTTCAAAAAGTTACAGATTAATATTCCCTTTGCTCAGGCATTAGAACAAATGCCAAGTTCATGAAGGATTTGTTGTCCAAGAGGAGGAAAGCCAATGAAGAGGAAACTGTTATGCTTACATAGAAGTGTAGTGCTATCATTCAACAAAAATTACCTCTTAAGTTGAAGGATCCATGAAGCTTCATCATTCCTTGTGAGATTGGTAATATGGAGGTTGGCAAGGCTTTATGTGATCTTGGAGCAAGTATCAATTTGATGCCTTTGTCAACTTTTAAAAGGCTAGGAATTGGTACAGTGAAGCTTACTATGATGTCTCTTCAGTTGGCGGATCGTTCGGTAAAATATCCTTATGGCTGTTGATACCCAATTTTGTCCATAAAAATTTTTATACTTAATTACAATATTTTAAAATGAAAATTTTTAAAAGGGGGCATTGCATTTAATACCTTATGCCTGCACACGTAAAGAAGAAGGCATTAAATGCATTGAAGCAGCAAGCAGAAAAAGGGGGGGCTAAAAGGATGGAAAGAAAAGAAAAGGTTCTGATAAAGGAGAAAATGGGGGGCTCAACGTAGGAAGGCTCACGCAAAGGAAAAAAGAAGGAAATGTCAGGGGAGAAATGATGAAAGGGTGGAGGTATTTAAAAGAGAAGAGCATCAGAAAAGAGGGGGATCTTTTTCACACATTTTTTCACCTTCAAGAACCAGAAGAACACCTTCCATTTTCACCACCCTCATCACCAAAAACAGCACCTTCACCCATTCTCCACTGTGACCATCGTCTTTATCATCCTTCATCTCATCTTCGCCTCCAAAAAAAAAAAACGTGAACCATCTCCATCTTCACGACCACCATCTTTTATCTTCCCCAAATCATCCCATCTTCAGCCAAGGAAAGAAGATTGATGATGTTGAGTTGATCTCTAGTGGTAGGTGAGAAAAGAAAAAGCAAGAATCTTGGGAGGATTTCTTTGGGAACGAAAGGGATTTTTGATTCTTTTTGAGTTGAGTGTGTTCTTGGTGGTAGCAAGAAGAGGTATGCCCTTTCTCATCACTATCCTTGCCTTGTTGTGAGTAAAAATGTAATGTTCAAATGCATGCTTGGATATTGGTTGGTTAGTTATGTTGTCCATCTTCTTCTCCTATTCTTGTTTTTAAGCCATGAGCACCATACACACACTAGCACTCCTCTCCTCTTCGCAACACATTACCCAAAACCACTAGAGAACTCACCTTCAATATCCACATCCAACAGCCTTCCATCTCTCACCACATCACCTACTTCCATCCCATCCGACCGTCGAATCCCAAATCATTCCCAACCGACCGTCGAACCCCAAATCCTCTTCCACCGACCGTCGAATCCCCCTAAACTATGAACCCAACCATCATACGCTTTCCATCATCACGCTGTAACCACCATCTTCAACCAACCGACCGTCGAACCACACCATTGGACCCTCAACCCACTTCACAAAATACCATCATTCCCTCTACCGACTGTCGAACTACATCAGTGACTTTCACCTCACTCGACCGTCGAACAACACCATTGTGACCCTCAACCAACTTCCAAAGCCCACCTTCACCTCACTCGACCGTCGAACCATGACAGTTACTACCCCTCAACCCACTTCACAAAATACCATCATTCCCTCTACCGACTGTCGAACTACATCAGTGACTTTCACCTCACTCGACCGTCGAACAACACCATTGTGACCCTCAACCAACTTCCAAAGCCCACCTTCACCTCACTCGACCGTCGAACCACGACAGTTACTACCCCTCACCGACAACCCATCCAATTCCCCTAAACCGACCGTCGAACCACACCAGTTACTTTCACCTCACTCGACCGTCGAACCACACCATTGTGACCCTCAACCCCTTCACAAAGCCCACCTTCACCTCACTCGACCGTCGAACCACAACAGTTACTACCCCTCACCGACAACCCATCCAATTCCCCTAAACCGATCGTCGAACCACACCAGTTACTCTCACCTCACTCGACCGTCGAATCCATCCCATCCTTACCCCCAACCGACTATCATACTCCAAAACAGAATCACCCCTTTCCAACCAACCGTCGAATCCTTCACCATCCTTTTCACCGACCGACGAACCTCAAATCAAATCACTACCCTCTCACCTCCAATACACCCACCATCTTCAAGGCCTCCATAATCCCCATCACCCAAGCGATTTCCATAACCTCTCCAAGCACTATCAAAAGAACCGACCGTCGGACCGTAACCCTTCAAACCAAATCCTCTCCTCACTCGACCGTCGAACCATACCATTGCGACCTTCACCGACCGACTTCACAAACCATCACATCCTCCAATCGACCGTCGAACCCCAAAACAGAATCATCCCACCATATCCTCCAATCGACCGTCGAACCCCAAAACAGAACCACCCCATCTCCTCAAACCGACCGTCGAACCTCAGCTAGGTCGCCCCTCACCGACCGTCGAACTCAAAACACCAGATCCATCATAACCCCAACCGACCGTCGAAACCCAAGAAGCCATGTCCTTCCCCTCTACAGACGTCACCCCTATCATCTTCATCAACCTTCATCCGACCGTCGAATCTTAAACCTAGGATCCCTCCCCAAACATCCCCTGGTGTGTGCTGCCATGGTTGCCAAAGTCTCCAAACCTTTATTTTTTTAAATTGCACTATTGATTATCCTGTTGAGTTTGAATTTGATTCACGTGAAATTTCTTTGTCCATTTCATATTAAGGCAAAGATGATACACTTTGTTTGGTAAAAAAAAAAAAAAGAAAAGGGTAAAAGAAAAAAAAAATAAAAAAAATCTTTTGATCCATGCAATGACCAATGATGATGATTGAGTAGTGAATACTACCTTCAATGTCATTTGGATCATAAGGGTTTATTGAGTAGCCTAGTGCTAACTTGAATCCTGTGCAAGAATGGATTCACTTTCAAATAAAATCTTTTTTAAATAAAATCAACCAACCCACACTTATTTTATAAAGAACTACGTGACTTTGAGTTCCTCATTGCATCCGAGGATACGTAGGAGCAGAATCTCTGTTCTGTCAAGCCAAAAAAAAATAAATTTTCATGATTTGGTTGTTTCTTTTATTTCTGTCCAAAAAATGAGAAAAATAAAAAAATAATTACAAAGTCTTTTGTTTAAAGGGGTAAAAATAAATATATTTGAGATTATTAAATTTTGCACAACTAACATAAGGTCGATTCTTGGAACGGCAAAGAGTATAAGTGCTAACACCTTCCCTATCTGTAATCGACTCCCGGACTCAAACTCATTTTCAAAAGACCAGTTTTCCTGATAAAAGGGTTTTTCTAATGTTTTCCCAATTTAAATAAACATTGGTGGCGACTCCATTAATTTTATATTTTTTTTTCGGTCGTCCCGTCGCGATCCCGGTTACGACAATGGCATTATAGAAGATTTACTTGTTAAAATTGATAAATTCATCTTCCCTATAGATTTTGTAGTGCTGGATATGGAAGAAGATGCTAAAGTTCCTCTTATTCTTGGTAGGTCATTTTTGGCTATAGGTCGGGCTTTGATTGATGTGCAGAAAGGTGAACTAATTTTGAGAGTAGAAGATGAAAAAGTGGTCTTCTCAATCAAAGATGCAGTGAAGCATGCCCAAGATTCTAATTGTTGTTTCTGGGTTGAAGTTTTGGATTTCTTGGTCTTAGAAGAATTTGAAAAAAGTGTTGCAGAAAATCCCTTGGAAGAAACTTTGATGAAAGGCAAAGAAATTAAGGAGGTGCATGAGGAAGTCGATTCTAAAGTGGTGGAATGTATCTATTAATTGGAGGCATAGGAATATTCTTCTTCAAATAAAAAATTAGAGGAATTGAAAAAAGAAGAAGAGGTAGTGAAAGAGGAGCCACTCATAGAGCTGAAGTCATTGCCTTCAAATCTGAAATATTCTTTTCTGGATGAGAAAAAGAAGAATCCAGTCATTGTGAATGTGGAGTTGTCAGAAAGTGAAGATGAGAAATTACTCTGAGTATTGAGGGATCATAAGTCAGTCATTGGTTGGAATATCAGTGATTTGAAAGGGATAAGTCCTACATTCTGCATGCACAAAATATTCATGGAGGAGGACTTTAAACCAGTGGTTCAACATCAAAGGAGGCTCAATCCAACTATGAAGGAAGTGGTGAGGAAAGAAGTGATAAAGTTGCTTGATGCAGGTATAATTTATCCCATTTCTGACAGTGAGTGGGTGAGCCCGGTTCAAGTGGTTCCAAAGAAGGGTGGCATGACTGTGGTGATGAATGAAAATAATGAGCTGATTCCTACAAGGCAAGTCACTGGTTGGAGGATGTGTATTGACTACCGGAAGCTTAATCAAGCTACAAGGAAAGATCATTTTTCGCTTCCATTCATTGATCAAATGATAGAAAGGTTGGCGGGGCATGAGTACTATTGCTTTCTGGATGGGTACTCGGGCTACAATCAAATTGCAGTAGCCCCTGAAGATCAAGAAAAAATTGCTTTTACATGTCCATTTGGAGTCTTTGCTTATAGGCGTATGCCTTTCGGGTTGTGTAATGCACCCGCCACTTTTCAAAGGTGCATGTTCTCAATCTTTTCTGATTTAATTGAAAAATGCATAGAAATTTTTATGGATGATTTTTCTGTGTTTGGATCTTCATTTGATACTTGCCTATCTAACCTTGTTTTGGTTTTAAAAAGATGCCAAGAAACTAATCTTGTTCTTAACTGGGAAAAATGTCATTTTATGGTAAGAGAATGTATAGTTCTTGGTCATCAAATTTCTACAAGAGGAATTGAGGTGGATAGAGCAAAGGTGGAGGTAATTGAAAAGTTACCACCACCGGTTAATGTGAAAGGTATAAGAAGTTTTCTTGGGCATGCTGGTTTTTATAGGTGGTTTATAGAAGATTTTTCTAAAATTGCTAAGCCCTTGACAAACCATTTGGAAAAAGATGCTATTTTTTTGTTTGATGATGCATGCTTGGAAGCTTTTAATAAAATAAAAGAAAAGCTAATTTATGCACCTGTGATAATTGCCCCTGATTGGAGTTTACCTTTTGAGATAATGTGTGATGCAAGTAACTTTGCTGTAGGTGCAGTTTTAGGATAAAGAAAAAATAAAATTATGCATGTGATTTATTATGCAAGTCGTGTGTTGAATGATGCTCAGAAAAATTATGCCACGACTGAAAAAGAGTTACTTGTTGTTGTGTTTGCTTTGGACAAATTTAGATCCTATCTTGTTGGGTCTAAAGTCATTGTTTACACTGATTACTCTGCCTTGAGGTATTTGTTTGCTAAGCAGGATGCTAAGCCACGATTGATTAGGTGGATATTGCTTTTCTAAGAATTTGATTTGGAGATAAGAGATAAGCAAGGAAAGCAAAATGTTGTGGCTGATCATCTCTTTAGGCTTGTCCAAGCTGAGGGGGACAAGGAAATTCCATCCATTGTGGAGGAGTTTCCTGATGAAAAATTGATGATGGTATATTCTATCCCTTGGTTTGCTGATTTTGCAAATTACAAGGCTGCAGGTATTGTCCCTAGTGATTTTAATTGGTAACAAAAGAAATTCTTTTTTCATGATGCTAAATTTTATTTGTGGAATGAACCTTTGTTGTTTAAAAGATGTGCTGATAGGATCATTAGAAGATGTGTCCCTGACGATGAATTTGAAAAAATTTTGTGGCACTTGACAACTGTCGAGATTACCAAATTTAAATCAATTTATAACCGATTTACCAAAATTACTTGCAGCATAAGGTAACACCGGGTCGAGCCCGTAAATCATTCTAATTATGAAGTCAGATTAAGAGGTTAATAAACAGGGGGAGAAAATTTTGCAAGATTAAACAATAAAGAGCAATTAAAATGAGTAAACAAGATTAGGAAAACAACCAATCCAAGAGAATTAATCAATCTTGATTTTAATTCATCATTGATCTTTATAAATCCGTTCAACTATCAACCAAATCCTTGGTCTTAGATCACATCAAGACGCCTCTCAATGATCCATGGATCTTCTACTAGAAACGCTTCTAGAATTCAATTAATTAAGGTTAGACAAATTAAGTATCCATCCAAAACCCAAATTAACTTAAAAAAAATCAAGATCCAACCAAGCTAAATATTTCATCAAACACCTTTGATGCATTATTTAACCTCTGAATTCATCTCTTGACACATGATAATTATGCAATTAACATATGCAAATCCCAATCAAATTAAGCATTAAATCAGAATTTAAACAAGAGAAGAAGAGAAAAAGAAAATTGATTAATAGATGAATGTATAGCAATTAAAACATGATCTCAATATTAATCATCAAGAATGTCAATCTCTTGGATTGATTAAAGAAGTTTAGCTCTCCATAGCCACCACCATTGGAGAACCTTCAAGAACCATACAAAAAATGAAAATAACAAAGAGAGAGGAGGAGAGGAAGAGAATAGGAGAAGTCTCCCAAAATCAAAAACTAAAACTACAATCACACTCTACGTAGAAGCTCTCCATTATTTCTTCACAAATCTGATTGCTCTCCTCTTAATCATTCACTAAGAGTTAAAAGTGGTTCACCCACTTTTGTTAATTATTCCTCCATTATCAAAGTGTGTCTCCCACCTTCCATTGAATTATTTTCTCATTATGAAAGTGTGTCTCCCACCTTCCAATGATTCCTTCACTTTTTCCACGTTTTCATCTTTTGAATTTCTGTCACAATTTCTAATTCAAATCAAGTCCATCAGATAGCCTTTGAAGTAAGCTTTACAAGGAGTGCTCATATGCTTAATTTAGGCTTGAAATGAGTGAGATATGCCCAAAATAGTGAAGGTGTGTCCAGAATTTGTAATAGTACCGCTGGTCCAACTTTAAGGCTGTATTTGACCATGTAAACATCTGAATCTTCCAATTTGACATTTTACAAAACTTGTAGATATTTTTCTCATCTTTCATAGCATATAAAGAACATCAAAATCAGAGATCTACAACTCAAGTTATGGTCAAAATACTGAACCACTGTCAATAAGCATTAAAATCTGAAAATTTTGCTTTAAAGCCCAATTCAACCCAGTGATCTAAATGAGTGTTAAGATCACTTAATTACAATCTGAACATCATTAATAAGGTAATTGTGTGGATAATTAATATGTTAAAAATCATAATTATCAGCACTGTCATGGGTCTGAATATGGTGGGCATTATAGTGGTGAAAGAACTGCCGCTAAGGTTTTGCAATGTGGTTTCTATTGGCCTACTTTGTTTAAGGATGCCCGTAATTTTGTTGAAAAATGTGATAGATGTCAAAGAGTAGGTAACATTTCTAAAAGGAATGAAATGCCTTTGAAATCCATATTGGAGGTTGAAATTTTTGATATTTGGGGGATTGATTTTATGGGACCATTCTCATCGTCTTTCTCTAATAAATATATTTTTGGTTGCTGTAGACTATGTCTCCAAGTGGGTAGAGGTTGTGGCATTACCAACCAATGATGCCAAGATTGTGATTTCTTTCCTTAAGAAACACATTTTTACAAGGTTTGGTGTGCCTAGAGTTGTGATAAGTGATGGGGGTCACACTTTTGTAATAAACAGTTTGAATCATTGTTGAGTAAATATGGTGTGAAACATAGGATATCTATCCCCTACCATCCACAAACCAGTGGATAGGTGGAAATTTCAAACAGAGAGCTGAAGAGGATCCTGGAAAAAGTGGTAGGTTCCTCAAGGAAAGATTGGGCTAGAAAATTGGATGATGTGCCTTGGGCATATAGGACAGCTTTTAAAAATCCAACTGGAATGTCCCCATATCAATTAGTGTATGGCAAATCATATAATCTTCCAGTTGAGTTGGAACATAAAGCTTATTGGGTAGTAAAGCTGCTCAATTTTGACTTGAAAGCTGCGGGTGAGAAAAGGGTACTGCAGTTAGATGAGCTGGAAGAATTTAGGTTGCAAACTTATGAGAGTTCTAAAATCTATAAGGAGAGAACCAAAAGATGGCATGATAAAAGAATAATTGTGAAAGAATTTGAACCAGGACAACAAGTGTTATTGTATAATTCTAGACAAAGACTTTTCCCTGGAAAGTTAAAGTCTAGATGGTCAGGTCCTTTTGTTGTTAAAGAAGTGAGTCCCTATGGTGCAATTGAGATTGCAGAGCCAAATTCAAGAAGAAGTTTTAAAGTTAATGGCCAAAGGTTGAAATTGTACCTTGGGGGAGATTTGAACAGACACAGGGTTAACATTACCCTTCACTCACCTTCTAATGAGGATGAGAAGTCTCACTAATCCTATAACATGATTTTTCTTGGGAGACATCCCAAATGGTAGTTTAGTTTAGTTTTTTTTGTTAATTTTTGTTTTGAGCATGATTTTTTTTTGTTAATTTTTAGTTTAGTTAAAAACATGATTTTTGTTTTTAACTTTGTTAGTTGTTGGTTTATGTGAAGAAGAAAAAAAAAAGAAAAATTTTGAAAAAAAGAATAAGAAAATGGAAGAAGTTTGAAGCGCTCGGGCGTGCACACATGAATGCTTGAGCGTTCTCTGGTAAAAAAATTGAAGTTTCTGTCTGAGCACGCTGAAGCGTGGCTCAGTAGGACGCTCGCACGCCAGTATTTAACACTTAAGCATGGTGTTCTCAACGCCTGAGCATTCTCAGGTCTGGAAAAATGAGTTCTCTGTTTGACCACGCTTGAGCGTGGTGGAACCAGTGCTCAAGCGTACGAAAAAAAAACAAAAATTAAAAAAAAAACCCACGCTTGAGCGTAGGAAGTTCCACGCTTGAGTGTGGGGGTTGAAAATTTGAAAAAGATAAGACGTAAAACTGCGTCATTTTGTCTTAAAGGGTTTCAAAACCCTTCTTCTTCTTTCTCATAGAGCAGTTACGACTGCCACTCTTAAAAAATAGTAAGACCCTTTCTCTTCTCTTTTTATCTCACTCTTCTCTTACACACATTCCTCACTCTCTTCTCACTTCCTTCATTGCACCTAATTCTTCTTCAGTCACTTTCTCTCGTACCCACTCTCTTCACTTCGCACACACCCCACATGATTTTGCTCCTTGCTTCTGCCATTTCCCTCTATTGTGTGCATAAGGTAAGCATTGCATCACCTTCTACACTCTTCTATTCTGAGTTCTTTAGTTGTTTTTGAAGATTTTGGAGTAATACCATATTTTGGATGTTGAAAATCTGATTGTTGGGGGAAGGGTGTGAAGTTTGTGTAGTTAAATGTTGGGGGTTTTATTGCTCTATACTTTTGCTGACATGGAATGAATTGTGGGATTGCATGTATGTGAGTAGAGTGTAAATTTTATTCTTGTGGGTTGGTTATTTGCATTTGTATATGCCTTCACTGTTTCATGCATTGTGATCTGTTGAATGTGAAACTGGATGAGTATTTTGTTGGTGTATTGATAATGTCATAATGTCAAGGAAGTGGTTACTGAGTTTAATGTCAAAAAAGTGTGGACTGAATGACTAAGCATTTTTCTTGATTGTGAAGTGAGTTTCATGTGAAAAAAATAATATATATATATATATATATATATATATATATATATATAACACTGCTGAATTGTTCACTGCTGTTCTAAACTGAATGGGTTAAGAATTTTAGGATGTTGATTTTATTGTGTATTGTGGTGGAAATTGTTGGATTTGTTTTTGCAGATGCCTCCAAAGAAGAAACAAAAGACCACTAACACAAGGCCTAAGAGAGCCAATACTAAAGGAGCATCAACTTCTAATGCTGCACCTCCTCCAGATAATAACCTATTCCTTTCTCCTCTGCATGAACAAAGATTTATAACTAATTTGATGGGCAGAGACTATGTAAGGGAGAAATGAATCTGGTTATAAAGGAATGAATACAAGGAGATACAGGATGAAATAGAGAAGAGGGTTGGAGAGACTTTGTTAGTACTCTAAATGCTGGATGCAAGATGCTTGTGCGTGAATTTTATGCTAATGCCTATTGTGAGGATAAGTCAGGTGTTATTCAATTTAAAAGTATGGTAAGGAGTAAGGAGATTGATTACTCTCCTGCTGTGATTAATGTTGTATATGGTCTAGAAGGGCCACATGAGGGCAGTTTGGGAAACTATTCAGAAGTTCAAAATTCTGCTTGGAATCCCCAAGATATTTTAAGGGAGTTGTGCATTCCCGGGGGTCGGTGGGAAACCAATAAAGGATCTGAGCAACCTAGGCTTTTGTGGAGAGTAACTTTGAAATTGATTCCTAGGATCTGGGCTACTTTTGTGACTGCTAAACTTCTTCCTATATCCAATAAATCTGAAATAACTGTTAGTCGTGCTTTATTGATTTATGCTATTATGACTAACATGTTTGTGGATGTAGGAAGAGTAATAGCTTTTAATATTTATCAGCTAGCCCAAGATCCAAAGAAAAAATTGGGCTACCCTAAACTAATTACCCATTTGACTAGGTTTGCTGGAGTGAAGGACCCAATCATTGAGCCAATTAAAGCTGAAAAACCCATTGATGTTGGGTACATTGATGATAATTGGGGAGAAATTCCACCATTGCACCAACCTCCAGCGAGAGTGAGCGTAGGTCCTTGCGTACCTCAGGCTCGTAGGTTACAATTGCTCACTCATGCAAATCAACGAATGTATCAAAATCAAGAGTAGCTACATGCCTTAATTTCTGCTTTGGCTAAGCATGTGGGTATGTCTCAGGAAAGATTTGTGCCTTTAGCACCGGAAGATGATTTGCACCAACAGTTTTTGCAGTTGGACTTGGGAGGTCAGGATGGTGTAGCTGGAGAGGATCAAGAAATGGAAGAGGAAGTGGAGGAAGAGGAGGAAGATGAAGAGTGATTTTTTTTAGGAGTAATTTTGTTTTTTTTAGTTTCATTTCTTTATAATTTTTCACTTTGTTTTATGACTTACCTATCTTTGTGTTGTGCTAATGTTGTCTTAGTTTTGAGTTTTGTCTAGTGATGTGCTTCAAGTTATCTCAAAATAAGATGGAGGGATAAGAGGCACTACTGATGGTGACCTCCAGTTTTGGACACAAGATAAGGAAGTTGTCTTTTTCTCTTGTTTTATTTTGTTTTATAGTTCTAGTTGTGTGCTGTTTTCTTTTATTTTTGAGTGTTCTTAGTACCTGCAAGTTAAGATCGGTATCCCCTTTTTGAAAAAATGAAAAAAGAGAAAAATATAAATAAGCATACTTTAGGGGGACACCACTCTTGGCAATTTCATTATATTATCTACCCACCATGTTTGTTTTTCCTTTAATGTGAAGATGACCCTTATGGTTTAGTTTATCATTTTGAGTTTGTTCTTGTGTGGATTTCATAACTTTGATCCATTGTGTTGAACCTTGTTGATTGAAGTTCATGGCAATAAAATTTTGATGATAATTTTTTGGATTTCTTAACTTTACCTTGTGAGTCATTTGGGCTTATTAATTGTTAAATTCTTTGATGAGTGTCACCATTGAAATTCATGCTCTTGAGTTTGCTTGGTTCTTGTTTGAAATTCATGATTCACATGCATGTCATAAAAGTGATTAGGGCAATTCATTTCATATAGCTACTTTGACCAAATAGCCAACCTTGAATTTTTTCCCTTTGCTTAGCCCATTTGAACTTTAAATGTAAATCTTTGGTTGTTTTCACCAATGAGCCATAACTTGAAAAACAATGTTTCTACCAAACCTTCATGGATAGGAGAGCATTGCGTTCTTGTGTGTGGGTTTGACATAAGTTTGGGGGAGAATATGTTGTGAATATATGTTGGTGAAAGGAAAAGATGGTCATAAAAAAAAAACAAAGCAAAAAAAATGGAAAGTGGTGATTAGAAAAAAGATAAAGGAAGGTGAAAGGAGGACCAAAATGAAAGACGTGGAAAAAGGTTGCATACAAAGTATGTCTCTTTAAAAATAATTTGTGCTCTCCTATTCCCTTTGGTGCTAGCTTGTTTACCCTTTCTTATTCTTCCCACTTACCTTGGCCACGTTACATCCTAAATAAAGTCCCTTTAATTTATGCATGTTGTGAATTGTGGATGAATGATTGAGATGAAATTCAAACTTGAAATTGCATGATTTTGATGTGTGAAATTGAGTGATACACTTACCCAAATAAATTTGAGTGATTGAGTGACTTTGAATTTCCTGTGAGAAGTTGGGTGTCCAATGGTTCTTCCTTAATTGAATTAGCCATGTTCTTTAATTTTTCAAGTGTGGAAATATTGGTGCATCATTGTTATGATTTCTTTTTTTGAACATTCTTGGATGTGAGCTTGTCGTAAGGTGATTCTTTTGTTCTAGGATTTTTTTTTTTACATGGTAAGGTGGTGCATTGCTTTGTTATTGTTAAGTTGTGGGTATCCATTGAGTCAATGTTTGTTTGGTCTTTGTTACTTTTGCTTGGGGACAAGCAAACGCTTAAGTGTGGGGGTGTGATGATTCTTAATTTGTAGTTGATAGGGTGTTAATTTTAATTAATTTTTGTTTAGTTTTTATTAGTTATAGGTTTTATTTCTGTTTTATTTTTATTAATTTCGTAGTTAATTTTATTTTTGCTATTATTAGTTTTTATGGTGTCTTTATGAGCAATTTAGCAGTTTGGAGCGTTTCTGGGTAGGAGGTTCCACGCTAAGCGTGGGCTGCTTCACACTCAAGCACCCGGCACGCTCAAGCGCCCGAAATGCCATGCTTGAGCGTGACAGTTACACTTCAGGAAGTTGATAAATCGTGCGGAGCACAGAGGGCAAAAAAAGGGGAGAAAAAGTTTTTTTTTTAGAGAAATTCTAACAGAGAGAGTTACATAGTTTCGAGGAGGAAGAAAGGGAGCAATTATAGAGAGTTGAAGCTACCAAGTAGAGACTCATGATGACTTTCTTACCTTCATCTTCTTCATTTGTTTGTTTTGTTTCCATTATGTCTAGCTAAATTCCTTTTGTTAGAGGTAGATGGAACTGCCTAGATAACTTGTGTTTTTATTCTGGATAATGACTTGTTCTGGTTTGTTTAATTTCAAGAGTTTATTCACTGTTTTCATGTTTTATCTACTGTATGGATTTGCAATTGGGAAATTCGAATTCATAATCGTTTGTAAATAGACGGTTTGCGCATATTACTTAGGAATAAGAACACAATCAAATTAGCATTATTGAGTTGTAACCATTCTTGTTGCTCTTGTTAATTTGCTAATACTCAAGGAATTGAATTAGCAATTTAGGCAGAAAGGTTTATCAACCTAAGGAATTAGGGGATAAATAACAAAAACTCAACTTCTTGAAATTAGATAAACTGTTCAAGTTAATTTCCAGGATTGAATAAGTAGAAAAGGCAGGGAAATTGATTCTCTAACAATTTCTTTTCGATTATTTACAAGCTAGT
Source organism: Ormosia semicastrata (assembly GCA_029884595.1). Taxonomy (NCBI): domain Eukaryota; kingdom Viridiplantae; phylum Streptophyta; class Magnoliopsida; order Fabales; family Fabaceae; genus Ormosia; species Ormosia semicastrata. The sequence continues at coordinate 62,912,710 of JAQQTO010000059.1, forward strand.
TTTCCGTTGCTTGAATTTTCTCAATTGAAAATACCAAAAATATTTTTTTGTTCTTGTTAAGTTTCTGTTTTTGCTTATTGGTGAAAACTAATTCTATTTTTTTCGATCGCTCAAACGAAGTTGAGATGGTACGTTAGTAGTTAACAGTTCAATCCTGAAGACGATAATTTTTATATTACAAAGTGATTTGGTGCACTTGCCAAAAATAGCTTAACAGGAGATCAAGCTAAAGCAAATTAATATTTCAAAGCATGCTTTTCACACAATAATCATAATCATAGAATAAAAATGGAAAAACAATAAAATTACAGGCACAGAGTTGAACATTTCTCACATAAATTTGATCATAAGTACATCAGAATATAGGCAATTAAGCATCTCTCAGCTCACAAATCATACACTTGCTTGCCGGTGAACTTGACCTCAATTGGATTGACATTCTTCCCAATAGACCTGAAGTTCACTCCAACACCTTGGCGACCTGGGTTCACCTTCTCAGGGTACACACCATCCTTGGGGTGCAAATATTGGACCTCCCCATTGGGGAACACCCTGTAAAACTGGTACTTGATCTTGTACTTAGACCTCAGCCTAGTCCCAAGAGCCAAGCACTGCTCTTTCCTAGCTAACTTGAGCAGGTTGGGACCCTGCCTCATGATGGCTGCACCACCAGTGGGCATTTCAAAGATCTGTTCTTTAGGAGAGTCCCATGTGATCACATAGAATTCCTCCACCTGGGCCTTGCGCAACAAGCCTCCACTGCTGCCACCAAAGATTGGGGAGGGAGTGTTTGGGTCCAGTTGAGGTGGGGTGAAGCCAACAGGTGCTGGTGGTGCTTCAGTTGCCTCATCAGCAGCAGCTGCTCTGATTGTTCTTGGTGGGGTTGTGAACTTGAGGGGCTTGGGGCTGGTGAAGGACAAAGTGGGTGATTGCTTCCAAGGCACAGAGCCACGGTCACTGGGTTTGGGACCAGAGAGGGGTGGGGTGAAGAGGGAAGCTTGGGTTGCCATGGCCATGGAGAATTGGATACAAAGGCTGAGAGGTGGTGAGGAAGAGGTTTGTGCTTGCGACAGATCAATAAGAAACCAAAGAGGCTAGGAAGGGTGTAGTTTGTAAGAGATTTTGGATGAATGGTGGAGATGTGGATAACTGGATATGGATAAGATGATATGGCTTGAACCAATTAGAATGTATGATTTTGATTCCATCTCTCACCCAAGCCTCACACCTCTTATTCATGTAGCTCGATACTCAATAATCAAGTCCTAAAGCATTTTCAAAAATCTTTTCTGCTAAAATAAAACAACGAAATTTTTTTTGTCTATCAACCTAATGAAATACTACCGTTGACACTTATTTTTTCGCCCAGACATCATAATAAACTTCTGTAATTATTTATAACCAGAAAAATATATATTGTATGGGAAAGGATATAATCTTCAATTTCGTTTAACTTTAAAAATATTATTTTGATAAGAATAAATTTTACATCTAAGAATGTTAATTCAAAAGTAAAATTTGATATTTTGCATATCAGCATATAGGTGTTAGAATTACTTTTTTTAAAATTAATAAAATGTTATTTCTATGAATTAATTTTATAAAAAAAACAATGATTGAGAGTGGTATTTAAACATGCCGCATGACCTTCAAAATTACTTTTAAGATTTAGAAATAATTTTAGATCTTTTAAAATACTTTTGGAGTGGTATTCAAATAAGCACTGAATTCTTAATATATAATTACTAGAATGTGAACACCACTGTATCTGTGGAGCTTTATTTGTAATATATACTTACAAAGTTGATAGAAAGATTGTGGAGCTTTATTTCTTGTTTGATATTATTTCAATGTTAACACCACTTCATCTAATTTTCCAAACACAACATGAACTCCATGATCGATCATATACAAATACTGTCTTGGCATAACAATAAAATAAAAAGCTTCAACCTACCCAAAAATAATAATAAATAAATAAATAAAAAGCTGCAAAAGTAGACGTTCAACATGTTTCTTTCACACCCAAAATCCTTGGTCCAATACTTAATAGCTAGAATTCAGTGAGAGGATGGAAGCTAGCAGAGCAGTTTTAGATGGATATACTGTTGGGGATTCCCTTCCCAGTGAGTCCACCCTCCCTAGAATAATCTGAGGTGTTGGGATATAGCAGGGTATAAGGTACCTTCACTGGCCCATTTCTGTTTTTCAATCTTTTGTCGTTGTTCCTTTCCATGATATTGTTCTCAATTTCCAACAGCTTCTGTGTAAATCTCTCGAATGCTGCCAATGGTTCAGCATCAAAAGTCCAGTCAGGAATATCTCTCTGTCCAAGGTAAATCTCTTCAGTAGAATGCCTGGACAGAACTTCTATCAGTGACACACCAAGGAGAGTTTGGAACTGGGCTGTGATTGTTTTCAGGAATGCCAAGTCAGGGTTTGACTCAAGCTCTGCATACTCAGGGGTCCCTGGCTCAGGCATGAACCTGCGACTCACTGTTGGACGATTGGGGAGGTAGCCAGCATAAGGGTACTGTCCAAAATTCACAGCTGCATGGAATGCAGAAGCCACCCAGATGATAATGGTGCATGATTGAATGAGCTCAACTCTAGTCTTCATCTCTGGCCACCATGACTTATCTTTTAGGTCACCATGACCCTCATAACGGACTTCTTTCCACCAGGACTGAAGTTCAGTGTCATTCTCAACCATGTCATCATATCGGTAATAGAAATTACAATATTCACTCACCCAGGTTTCAATTGCATCCCAGATTTCTAGCCCGTCAACGGCAAACGGGTAATCCTCTATCAGAAGTTTAAGTCCTTGAGGGTAGCGTGAATCTGGAACTGCCAATCCTCTGAAATTCAGTGAAATAGAATTACAATTTGTTTTGTAGGGTTGGCCTAGAATCAATAGAAGTCATTTTCTAGTTGAAGTTTCTGAACTCACCTCTTTAGCAGATCAGCAGGTAGTGCCTGCTCGGTGAATACCCAGTTTTTGTATATTACAGCTGACATTTCCAAGGCAAATTTGCCAGGGAAAACTGTTTTCTCTAGTACCCCTCCAGCATTGATGAGCGTATGCCGAGCTAAGGCATTTATGTGCATTGTGTCCCTGAAGTGTGGCTGCAAGAGCTTATGTATTGGGTGAAGGACACTCAACTGCCTGTTTGAAGCTATTATGAATGGCTCAATTACTGCATGAGTGTATAACCTGCAGATGAGTCATAGCTTTCTCGTTATTTATTTAAGGATCAGAAAACAACTAGGTTTCAACACTTTGCTACTGTTGAGATTACTTTTGTGGATGTCATACCAATGGCTAACCAGTTGATGGTATCCTGAATCATTCACAGCAGCATAAGCTTTAGCCAGCTGCCACACTGAAGCCGCTACTCCTTCTTGTGCTGGAGTAAAAACTTTGCTGACAGCTCCATGTTGTTCCCCTTGTGGATGGGGCAAGCTTAATTCAATAGCCAGCGGCTTCAATGTACCATCATCTTGTAGAAACAAGAGTGTCCTAGTAGCATAAGTCTTTGTGTTGGTAGAGTTTATTCGACTTAGGTATGGCATCAATGCATCATGATGATCTAGTATATATAGCTTCTTGTTTTGAAGCGCCTGCAACATAAAGATGTTTGATTGTTGATATATATTGAGTATAGCATATTTCAATATGGATTTGGCTTCATTTTTATGCAACTTTAGTCAAGGAAAAAGTGAATACTGATTAGTACCTCATCTATTGTGAGTCCATCCAAACTAATTTCTATGTGCTTCGCTCTGATGGAGCTATTTTGATCTCCATAGACTTCGGGGTCTAGGTTGCTGGCCGGGGGAAATTCCTGCATGTATAGCATTCATATTTAGGTCACTTGATGAAACAAAAAGGTTCTGAATCAGTAATAAAATTATAAATGGCCATTGTTTTGTTTAGTACTTGCAGACGGCGGATGATAACAGGGTTAACCCCGGCAAGCATTTCTCTTGCAAATTCCTCATCTGTCCTCCATGCAGTTTTACTCGCTACAATTATAACAGATATTTAGTGTAGTTAGAATCATACCAATGAGTCCTTCCAAGCCAGGTGAAATATGTGAAAAGCTTTAGTATACCTTTGATCACGTCAGGCACTGGGAATTTGAGGAATCTCTCACCATCACTCCTAACAAGTTCTCTCAGCAGCTCATAGGGAATAAGTTCTCTAATTTTACTCAGCATAGGTCCATTTGGTAGCTTAAGACTTCCCTTATAAATATCAAATACATCTTCAAAGGTGTCAAACTCATTAATAGTTTTGTCACACAGAGATTTAATCTCTGGAAGCAAAACCTGAGCAACGGATTTCAGTGCATAAGCGAGAAAATCTGAAAACTTGACGTGGCCAAACCGTTCATCTCTTGGAACATAAATGTCTAGATTTAGAAGATGCAATCTTGACTCAGTTTTGGGATCTGCAACCATGACAAAATCAGATTACTCATTGTCATTATTGAAAATTTTGCAAGGCAACTTATAAGCATTATATTTCAAAGGGTATTATTTATTTTCTACAGCCAAAGGCTTACATCACTGGGATTTCTTGGCACCCTTTAAGTTAAATAAAGCATTAATGAATGTTATTGCTATTAGTCCAATCCCAATTTAGTTTTCTTGCTTAACCTTTTTTGGTATGTTGACGACCAGTTCTTCCTCTACGGGGATATGGAAACTCTTGTGATCCTCCAAGAACAGGGCGTGCATATTCTGGACCATCGTCTGGAGTTCCCAAGTCATTGTAGTATGCGTAGTCATAGACTCTGTCCCACTCCTTAAGCTTCCCAATCCCTTTTCCGCGGAGGATTGCTAGTTCTTCTCCCCTGAACTTGCGCAGTGGCTCGGGTGTTTGACATGGAAGATAAGCCTGAATCACAAAGCCAGCTTGTTTCAACTTTCAAATATGTTCATGTTCATTTAGGTATCGTGCAGGGGTAAGAAAGATAATGAGTTTTTCACGTGACAAGGTAATATGAATGAGATATAAGTACAAATAGATTTTATTAGTAAAACTTAGTCAAAATGTGTGAAATTTGTTTTATAACATTTTTTCTATTTTTCTCTTTCACATAATCTTATTATGTAAAAAATTAAAAAAGATGAAATATATTTTCTGTATATACAAAGAGGAACGTTACAGTGGTTATATACAAGTTGCTAAGAACCTAATTTGGTATAAAGGCTGAAATCATGCCTATAATATTTCTAGTCCCTATGATACAACAAATACAGATATTACAAATATCCTAATTCCTAAGATTCAGTAACTGATTGCCCTGTTTCCGTTAATAAAAATCATGAGAGAATTCATTCTCGGATAAGACATATACAAGATCAACAAACTAGAAAGTGTGTTTGAGAGGAGAGAATCACATTTTAAGTGCAAAAGGTGGTTGGAGGATGGTGCCACCAACTACCATGATTGTCACCATTTGGGGTAGAAGCAAGTTTGCAACGGTGCTTCTAACACCCAAATATAGAAGCAACATTCTTGTTGCTCTTGGGGTTAAAAAAGAAAAAATAATCCAATTAAATGCTCTCCTGATTTAATATTATATCATTATTTTAACTATTTTATTAAGCTGCACCTAACAGATTTTCAAAAATATTCTTTATTCTAAAAATGATTTTAATTAACAATATCCAAAGAAATATAAAATCCTAAAATATTATTTTATCACTTATTCTTTTAGGATCAGTTTGGCATTATCTTAAAAATGGGATGAAGAATTAAAAGATAAGTTTTCAATATAATTTTAGATTTTAGATCTGAATCGCATCCATGAATTTGTCACAGCCTTACTTTTTAATAATTTATAGCTTTTAAGCAAATGGTGCAGAGAGAATTTTTAGCTGAAAAGCAAATTGTACACAAAAATGAAAGTAAACCATACATGCACTAAATCAATTCTAAAAAAACATTAAGCTTTTGGAGACGATCAAGAAAAGATTGAATAAAAATATAAATTGAATATAAATAAGTATAAGCAAAATATGAAAATTACGCTTTTAGGTCCCGACGAAAACAAAAAAATGCCAAGAATTATGATGTCTAAAACATAATCAGAACCTAGTCCATGAAGAAAATGATGATCTAGCTGGCAGAACAGCTTTAACAACTCCGTATTAAATAATTGTGGTTGAAAGCAAAAACCATAAACTAATCATATTCTCATCTGACCAAACTTCAGTGTGCCTGCATCTGTATAATTTATTTAGAACTTTTAAAAGCAATACAGCAAAGAATTCAATTTCCAGTCAAACAGGATTACCTTATTTGCAAAGAAGACACGATCATAGGTGTAACGATGAGCAGGGTAAACCCAAGAATTGCAGACAAAATTTACAGGACCATGCCCTGGAATGTCTTCTATGGTGACTGTCTTGAGGTAGAACTGGCTATGGTGATGGTTTCTGATTAAGAAGGCCCCAGGGATTCCCATGCCCTCATCCCAGTCAAATGTAATGGAGAACTCTGTGTCTGCTGCTGTTGTCAAAGATGAAATGGTTGAAATCCACCTCTCCAAGTATGCTACCTTTCCATGCTTCCCTCGCAGTCCCTTTTCTAATAACATACAAGCACAAAAATTTAGTTATTGGATCCATTAACTCAATACAACTCACACCAAAATTGCCAATGCGATGCGAGAAAAGAAATCTTGAAAGGTAGTAGGAGATAGGAGTCTAAACCCCCCCCCCCCAGTGTTGTATTCTATATTTCTATATGTTCCTAATAGATAATTCAAGTTCTTTTCTTCTGCAGTTGACTATTATGTTATGATTGAGTTGCAATGGTGGAAGAAATGTCATATCATATTTGATCGGTTCAGGTCCTTTGCTTCTTATTCACTCTTCTTCACGTGATCAACAAATTAAAGTTTTTGAGTACAAGCATCTCTTTCTTTCAGTAGCTTATGGTCAAGTTCTGATGATGATGGGGAAAGAGGACCTGGATCAGGAGTAACAGCACAAATGAGCTGAAGAGAGACACCCTTGCCCAACAACTCATGAATTCGATCAAGAACGTTGGCTTTGATGTCATGGAAGTCCAACAGGCCCTTCTTCATTAAAACCACTCTTCCTTTTACCCTCTTGCCCCCCTTCACCTTGTGATTCTCCATGGCTTCTTCTTGGTATCTCTGAACTGGAACAAACACCCAACATTTTCAACATCAGTAGAAATAAGAAGACATATTCTTAAAAATAAATAATAATAATAATAATAATAATAATAATAATTAAGTAAATAAATCAGAAGACAGATAGTAAGAGGGTATACAGTAGAGGAGATTTGCTATTTTATACAATTGGACATAGCAGTCCAGTCTTCTAGTTTGGTTTGGTTTGGAAAAAGGAGAAGAGCATATAAAAAGAGAAAAAAATGAAAAAAATAAATGACACTTAGGTTAGGGAGTTGGGACCCAGATGGAGTTTTCATCTTTATCTCTTTATTAAAGTATAATTAAAGGACCCGATTCCCCCATGGCGACCTATCGCATGTAAAATCTCAATGTACAGATTCAGTTTTGTATTACAAAAGTTATATTATATCCACATCGTCCACAAATCTTTTTTTTTCTATCATTCAAGTCTAGTTCTCTTTGCCTTGTTTCCTAACTTTTCAATGTGTTATATCTGAGGGATTTAAGTAGGAAAGAAAAAAAATAATAAGAATATTCAAAATAATAAGATTATATTAATATTGATGTAATGATGATATGGTACAAAAGATAAATTTAATAGTTTTATTTATATTACTTTTATACTCTTAATCTTAATTAAAATAAAAAATAAATCAAGAAATGTAATAAATAATAAATAAATCTAAAATATCATCTATAATATTTTAAAATATTTTATGATATAATAAAGATATTTTGAGATATTTTTAAAATATTTTAATACTTCTTCTCAAGATAAATCTTTTTAACATTGAGCTTGTAACAATTATATAATTTGATAGTGTGATAGTGACTGGGACGAGTAGAGATGGTGGCTGGCAACTACTTCTGGAACGAAGACAGAGACGAGACCAATGCATCTAGATAGACAGAGATGAGGCCAGTGCATTCGAGACAAAGAGTTGGGGCCAGAGCATTTGGGAAAAGAGTCGGGCTGGTATGAGTCATAACCAACATAAGTTACCATCGGAAAGATTGTCGATAGAAAGAAAAGTCACCACTAATATGATTCATCCGTAGGAGATGAGTCACCACAGGAATATTCGTCGGTAGGAAGAGAAGTCACTGGTATGATCTAATAGTGAGAAAATAATGAAATAACAAACACTGACATTGAAGTATATGTTGAAATAAATTTATTTTCATTATCCTCCTTAATGTTATGCTAGCATTGGAAAAGAACCAAATAATAGTCAAAACCATATATAACCACCACAAAGAATACCAAACAGTCACGTAGAGGTTATAGATGGTGTGGTGAGGCAAACGAAGGGCGGAGGAGCCCGAAAAGAGGGTGAAACAACCATGAGTCAATGTATAATGACAAAAAATAGAAACCCCAATACACCTTAACCCCTTTGAGCAAGGGTACGCAACAACCTATTATGCGATTGGTCAAGGTGAAGACAAATCCAGATAAAGGAGAGAGAGGCACGTCTGGCGATGAAGACGGTGGCCAGAAAGGTAGGTGGATTTGCCACCACGCTTGGCTAGTCGGATCAGGCTGAAACTTTGAGGCATGGCTGAACAAGAGAAGACAAGGCTGATGGGGGGTCGCTGGCCAGAAAAGTCATTGAAAAGTGGTCAGACGGTGGTTGACAATAGCAGTGTAAGAGATGAATGATGCCGAAAAGACGACACAACAGAGGGAGACCGACACTGCAAGTCACACGTGAAAGAGCATGAGAAGTCGTATGGAGGCGCGACTTCAAGAGCTAGTCGATCGGAACATGCCAAAGTTGATGGCGGCGGCGACGAAGTAAAAAATCCACTGACAATGGTGAACCACATAACGAGAGGCGGCTAATCAGAGTTCCAAATTTTTGGGAACTTGACAATGAAATAGTGATGAAATAGGTCACGGAGGATGATACCGCTTTGATACCATATTGAATTGGAGGGTTTTAGGTATAAAAAGGAAAAGAGAGAAAAAGAATACTCAAAATATAACAACAACCAAGTCTTTTCCCATTAAGTGGAGTCGGCTACATGGATTAAATGATATCATTGTGCCTATCATAAATCAAGTCTTCAGAAATGTCATTTAAATTTAAATATATTTTAATCATTTCACCTATAGTCTTTCTTGGTCTCCCTCTACCTCTAACTATTGGGCTATCCTCCACCTGATCTACTCTCCTTACAGGGGCTTCTAATGGTCTTTTCCTTACATGTCTAAACCACCTAAGTTGAGATTCTCCCATCTTTTTCACAATAGGTGTTACCTTTACTTTCTCTCTAATGCATTCATTCCTAATCCTATATTGTCTTGTATGGGTACACATCCATCGCAACATCCTCATATCCATGACACTGATCTTATGCTCTTGCTGGCTTATTATTGCCCAACATTCAATACCATACAACATCGCGAGCCTTATAGCTATGCGATAAAATTTACCCTTAAGTTTGATAGACACTTTTCTATCACAAATAACTCCTGAAGCACTCCTCCATTTCATCTATCCAGCTTGAATCATATGATTTACATCTCCTTCTATCTCTCTGTCATTTTGTATGATAAATTCAAGATATCTAAACAGTGTAACTTATGGTATAGTATGGTTGTGAACACCCAATTTTGTCCAGATCCTTAGAACTTAAAAAAAAAATAAATAAATAAAATAATCACCCTCATTTCTTTAATTTCTAATCTAGATCAAATATAGCCCAATAGAAAATATGTTCTGGTCCTTTAGCTACTTTGGCCCATTTTGTTTAAATTTTTTTAAAAAAAAAAAAAAGAGAAAAGAAAGAGCAACAGAGAAAATGAACCAACGTAGCAAAGAATGGCCCAAACACTTGAAAAAAAAAAAAAAACTTCAACACAATTGAAAGAGACAAACAAGCGACCAAGCAAACCAAGCCAAGAGCAAAAGGACGAAATGAACATCTGGTGATAGCAGAAGGAAGGCAGAAGAGTGAGGCTAGAGACTTTGAAAATGAAACACTAATAAGGAGATGGAATAGCTGCACCTCTTGTGACACAAAAATGGCAAGCAGACGAGGGCACGGGGTAGACAAAAACAAGAAGGATTCATCAAACGAGAAAGGGAACAACAACCAAGGCTCTGCTATACGCTACACAAGTTGACCAAAGAAGGGGAAGCGGCGTTGAAAGCCAAAAATGGAGTTGAAAAGGACTTGACATTTTCGATTTCCCACAACCAAGGCTCAAAACAATTTTTGAAAATAGTAAGAGGAAGCCGTTAGAGGGGCGCAGAGTCAAAAAACAGGAAGGTTCATCAAACTGGAAATTGAAAATGACCAATGCTCTGCTACCTAAGCTGTCCGTGAAAGAGGAAGTGAAGTAAGCAAAGAAGAGGGGGATAGAAAGAGGCTGCACGATCGACGCTCAAGAGGCCAGGCTAGAAGTTCTGAGTGCCTATATAAAGGGAAACAATGTAAAGAAAATGGGTTGGCTTCTTTTTTTTGAGGAATTGGTGTTTTTGTTGGTTCCAGTTTTTTTGAGAGAGAAATTTTTCTTGGTTTACGCTTCTTCTTCTTAGTTAAAAATCTGGAACTCACTTGCAGCTACTGTTTGCTACTGGTGAGAAAACTGGATATTGAGAAAGAGTGAGAAGTGAGATTGTAAAAAGAAAGATTTGAATAGAAAGAAACTCAGTTTGTTTTTGAAACTCAGAGGTATATTGTTCGCTCTTTCCTTATGCATCTTGACTTTTGTCATTATTGCACTCGCATCCGAATCAAGCGGATTGTTGATCTTATTCATATTGCTCTTGCCTTTGTTCTCGTCTTTGGTTCTCATACCTTCATAAGCACATACGTTCACACCCTCATCCTCTTAAAAGACCCATCAGAAACCACCATTTTTTTCCTTATCATCTGCATACTCAAAACCGACACCCCCTCCATCCTCACCATTCCGACACTATTTTCATTTTCAACCTCCCATCACCTATCAAAACTATCATACGAGACCACCCCTCCATCAACTCCCGACAAACCACTCATCCATCCATTCCTTCATCTTACTATCCATTATCTCCTACCCCTTCACCGTGTAACCACCACAAAAATCCCAGATCAAAACCGACCGTCGGACCTCGAGAGACCAAATCTCTCCTTTCGATCGACCGTCGACCCCAATACCAGATCTCTCCTCACGACCGTCGAACCCAACACCAAACCTCTCCTTTCAACCGACCATCGAACCCAACACCAAACCTCTCCTTTCAACCGACCGTCGATCCCAACACCAAATCCTCCTCCTCCAACCGACCGTCGAACATCAGAATCCTTTCAATCGACCGTCGAATCCAAAGCACCAAATTTCCCCTTGCAACCGACCGTCGAACCCAACAAATTTCTCCCTTCAACCGACCGTCGAACCCAACAAATCTCTCCTTTCAACCGACCGTTGAGCCCCACACCAAATTTCTCCCTTTAACCGACCGTCGAACCCAACAAATCTCTCCTTTCAACCGACCGTCGATCCCCACACCAAATTTCTCCCTTCAACCGACCGTCGAACCCAACAAATTTCTCCCTTCAACCGACTGTCGAATCCAACACCAAATTTCCCCTTGCAACCGACCGTCGAACCCAACAAATTTTCCCCTTCAACCGACCGTCGAACCCAACAAATCTCTCCTTTCAACCGACCGTCGAATCCAACACCAAATCTCTCCTTCAACCGACCGTCGAGTCCAACACCCAAATCCATCCCCTCACCGACCGTCGGACCTCGCAGAGCCGATCCTCCCAACCAACCGTCTGATCCCAACACCCCCAACACGATACCTCACGTTTTCATTTTCCCACTTCGTAGGCCGAAAGCCTCCTTTTTCTCTTATCGAGGCTACGAGCCTCTGTTTTCTCGCTTTCTTCCTTTATTATCTTATTTTATTTTATTATTATTATTTTTTTTTTTGTTTTTGTTTGTATGTATGTCTTAAGAAGGAATTTATAACAAAAAGCATGATAAAACAAAAAGAGGGTTCTGCTGGGTTAGGGTTCGTGGTTATTATTATTACTATTTTTTTTTTTGTGTTCCAAGGCCTTCTCTTGAGTTTGTGTGGGATAGATGAATAACAATAGCATGTTGGTTACTTTTTTTTCTTTTCGGTTAACTTTGTTTATTATATTTATCTTTTTTTTTCTTTTCTTTTTTTATCTTTTTTGCCTTCCTTTTTTAGCTGTTGGTTTTTGTTAAAAAATAAATAAATAAATAAATAAAATAAAATAATTAAACGTTGTTAAAAAATAAAATGAGATTATGGTCGAATGACAAACTTGTTAATTTCCTCTTTTTGATTTAGAATCATTTAAGTCGCGACGACTCGATGATTCACGAAATCTTCTTTTCCTTCCTTTTTTATTTATCTTTTTTTTTAATGATAAAACAAATATTCTTGAAAGTTATAAAGTTTCACACAATCAATTTAAGGTACCGTTTTTAGAACGGGTGTGTTAGGGGTGCTGTGGGATTAAGTTCCCGCCATTCCTTATCCATAACCGACTCCCGAATTCAATCTGGTTCCAAAGACCATTTCCAAAGAAAGGTTTTCTGATTTTTCCTAATTTAAATAAAATTGGTGGCGACTCTATCTTCTTTTTAAAAAATTAAAGAGTTGTTGCATTCGCCGCGATCCCGGTCGCGACAGATGGCGACTCCACTGGGGACATTTGAGAGTCAAGCCTTTGAAAGTTGATTGTGCAAATTTTGTAACTTTTATGTGTTTATTTACTCCTTTTATTTTTGCTTTAATTTTGTTTTGTTTTTGTATTGTTTATTGATCACCTTAACTGTGATTCTATTTTATCATGCAAACCTTAGGATAGAAGATTTTTGGGAATCTTGTTTTGTGTTTATGTTGTTTTGCAGGATGTAAATAGTCTCTAGGATTATGAAGGTTTGTATGCTCCTACACACACTGCACCTACACGTTTATCACACACATTCGAGTGGGGCCCTATACCCGGGTCTGAGTGAATCTTAAGTTAGGTAGAGGTTGTGTAGTGGTAGCCATTTTGGATATACATCCTGTTTGGTTATTGCGAAAACCTCATCTAGAGCGTACCTTTTCATGAATGTCCCGCACCTGGTGGTTTACCCACTATTTGTGGTCAACATTCTGATATGGGACTTAGCTCTAGAGGCCTTTAGAATAGTAGAGCCACCCAAGGAAAGTTCTCACGAATTAGACAGCCTTATAGAGCTTTAAGGTAAAACTCCACAAATTTAAGGCAGTCCTTTAGGGCACAAAGGGAGCGTACCTTTTCGTTGTCCTTGATTTTATTTGGCATTGCATTAAAAAAAAATCATACTTTGCATCTTTGCACCATGTTTCTTTGCAATACCCTAATCTTTTGTCTTTCCTGAGACAGTTTTGTTAGAGAACAGTTAGAACTCAACCAAGATTTGAAAGTGAGTATCTTTGATAAAAGAAATATGGGATCAGAGCAGAAGGATGCAAGCTTGAAGAAGACTCTGCGACTTAAGGCTAATAAAGTTCACACTGAAAGCCTAGTGGTTATGGGACGAATGTTGAAGAAGACTCAACGTTTGACATTTGCGGCAAAGAAAGTATGGGAAGGTTGGATCCGTTAGAGGTGAATGTGCAAGTGGAAGCGATCACTGCAAAGTGGCCCAATACTATGATCCTCCTCTCAGATGTTTCACTTTTCAGGATTTCCAACTAGCTCCCACTCTCGAAGAATTCGAGCAAATCCTAGGTTTGTCATTGGAAGGTAAAAGGCTATACTTTTATAAAGGACACTATGCATCCATCCAAACTGTGGCGAACATTTTGAAAGTGCACGCAAGAGACCTTCAAGATGTGCAGCAGAATAGGAACGGAACCAAAGGGTTTTCAAGGGAATACCTTGAAGGACAGATGCATCACTTGGCAAAAAGTGAAGATTGGGAGTCTTTCATGGACGTGTTAGCCCTCACCATCTACGGCATAGTCTTGTTCCCTAATATTGATGATTACGTGGATTATGCAGCAATCGATGTGTTCCTTGCCTGCAAATTCCATACTGACAACCCTGTCCCAGCCGTTCTCGCAGAGATGTTTACTCTACCCCGAGCTTTTGTCACGAAAGGAATGGTAAAAGAGTCCTCTGTTGCTTGCTCAGGTGTTGTATGTTTGGCTCACAGCCTCATGTTTTCAATAGATCATACAAAGCAGAGTGCTCTATCGCTGACTTTAACCTGTACCAATTGAAGGTTAAGAAAGTACCGCGAATGGGCGGACCACTTGGCGAGATTGGAAGAAAAGCAAATAAGATGGTATCCTCGATGGAAAGATGTAGAAGCTATCATCTACCAAATGCGGAAGGTTTCCAAACGTACCCATTCTCATGGGTACACGAGGATGTATTAATTATAATCCGGCCTTGCACAAAGAACAACAACTCGGTTATCCTATGATGGGGCCACTGCAGAAGCCCGAATAACCTCTTTTGTTCTTTACTATATAGATACGGAAGACATCGATTCGCCGGGAGGTCCGAAGTGCTTGGGACAAGGTCATCCGAAAAGGAAAAGAACCGGGAGTCGAAGTTGTGCGAGCCAAGGAAGATTATCGCCAATGGGTTAAGGGATGAGTTCAAGAAATCAAATTGCCATTCAAGATCCCTGAGAAATGGTTGGTGAACCTTCATTTTCGGTTGTGATCGAGAATGAAGAAATGAAAGAAATGAGACCAAGGTTTATGAAAATGGAAGAGGAAAAGAGAAAAATGGAAGCCGAAGTTGAGAGAGATTCGCCGGGTGTGCGGCCTTGAAGCGAGAAAATGCTTTGAAAAGGACCACACTATTGAAGAGGCTAATAAAAAGATGAAGGTGAACGTGATTACATGCTAAAAACCAAACAATGTCCGGGGCGCAAACAAGGAATTAGGGCTCGCAGACAAGAAAGGACAGTGGCCATGGTGAAAGTCAATAGGCGAGGGATTGGACTCAAGAGTGCCAAAACAACCCAGAATAATGCAATGCGCCTAGTAGAAGAAATGAAGCAGCAGATGGAAGTGGCATCTAAGCGATATGAAGATATGATAAAAGATAAGAAGCTACACATGAAAGAGACAGTTGCAAAATATGAGGTAGCATTACAACAAGGACAGGAAAATATGAAAAAACTGATGGATCAAGTGGAACAACAAAAAGGGGACATCGATGGATGGAAGGAGGAAGTTCATTTTTGGATGAGTCGCTTTTCAAAATTGGCATGTTTGGCTAATGCGGCAATTGCAGATACCCCATATCATTTGAAGAAAGCTGATCAGATGGTTAACCCTTTTGAAACACCGGTAGAAATCAGTGGTTTCATTGAGTATTGTAAGAACCTTGTAGGGCAGATGAAACGAATGGCTAAGGCCTATTCAGATAAGGAATAGTTTCTTTCGCCTAGGTCATGATGTATTCATCTAAGAAGCAATGTATCGTTATATCTCTTCAATTGAATGAATGAAGTACGCTTGTGTCGGCACTTTTTTTTCTATCCCATATTTCACTGGAGACTTAATACTTTTGAACGAGACGTTCTGGGTAATAGTCACAACAAACAATATCAAAGATACTCATTTCAAATTTATTTGGCGCAAATTCACTAACGGTCCTCTAACAAATAATGAACATAATCACTGATCTTCTAAATTTTTCAGGTAAAAATTTTGAATCATTGCTCGATCCTCGGAAAACGCAGATTGCACAAACCAGGGCCTACAGAACTAGATCGCAAACTAGGCTACAAGAGATGTCGAACTCGAGAAAGAAACTTAAGTCAAGAGATGGATGAAATGAGAGAAAGGATCAATACAATGGATAGGGCAATCAATCAAGGGTCGAGGATTTATCGAGACAAGTTAACCGAGACCCTTAGAGCAACAAATGGAACATCTGTCGGCACTAGGGTAAACGCAAATGCAAGCAACAATGTAAATGAAGAAAATGATTCCATGAACGAAAATCAGGAAGAGGAGAAGAATAATGTAGAAGTAACTCGTGAAGTGGGGTGAAGATATTCAACAAAGAACTCGGAAAAAGAAAAATTAAGAGATGAGTTGATTGGAAAGATGCAATAGCAGATTAAAGCCATGCAAGGCCCTAATCCATATGGCTCAGTGGGAATCGATGAAAGCTGTTCCCGAGGTTGAAGTTAATATTCCCAAGGACTTCAAAGTACCGGACTTTTCAAAGTATGATGGGAGCACCAATCCAAAATTCCATCGAAGACTTACCTCACCAAAATGGCCATTTGGTCACGGGATCAAAAGTTCTTGATCAATTTCTTCCATGAAAGCTGATGGGTCGGCTTTAGAATGGTACATGCAACTTGACCATTCAAAGGTTTCTTCTTTGGGATGATTTGACGAGTCTATTCTTGGAGCAATACCGATTCAATATCGATACCGCACCTACGAGAACAAGTTAGGGTCAATGCAGAAAAGGAATGACGAAGCTTTCAAGCAATACGCTCAAAGATGGAGAATGTTAGCAGCCCAAGTCCAACCACCATTGACTCCATCGAAATGAGCTCGTACTTTATGGGAACCCTAGGAGCACCTTTTATTGGGCCGGTGATGGCGGCGCCGCCACGAGAGATTTTTCGATCTAATTTCGGTGGAGAAAGGATCGAGAACCTTGCAAAAGCGGGGAAGTTACTACGCGGAAATATAGAGAACAATTTTCCTAAGAAGGTGGCACCAACAAGGAAAAAGAGCCGGAAGTCGTTATGTGCGTCCAAGCAAAACCCGAGTTTTCCTCGTAATCCACAACCATACCCTTCTTATCAAGCCCCTTCACCCACTTTACACCGCTTATCAGACTTCATACCAAGTTAACAATGTTCCCTCACCACGTCCCGTCTATACCAATCGTCCTCCCGCACCTCGAAATCCAGGAAACCAAGGGTATGCTAGACCCCGTCGAATCTACCCCTTTTCCAAAGTTGCCAATCTCAATGCCGATTTGTTTCAACAGTTGTTTGATGCACATTTGGTTGCATGCGTTCCTTCTCGCCCTATGGTGCCCCATTCCCACTGGTACAATCCCAATGTAACTTGCAGGTTCCACATGGATAATCTAGGACATTCAATTGAAGATTGCGAGGTATTTAAGAACATAGTGAGGAGGTTGATTTCCTGCAGAAAGCTGGACTTCGAAGAGGAGAAGGGACCTAGCATCACTAGCAACCCAATTCCAAATCATGGGAAATGGATTGTAAACGCATTAGAAAAGGAGAGTGAGGGACTTCAAAATGTAGAGGATGTCAAAACTCCTATGAAGTTAATATTCCAAGGCCTTGTCCGAAAGCAGCTATTGTTCCTCCGTAGCCTTGGATGATGTTAATATTGAAGCTCACTTTGTGAATACCACATAGAAAAGGGACACGATATTGAAAGTTGTCGGAGTTCAAGGCTCGGTGCAAAGGTTCATGGCTTTGGGGTAATAGATGTTACCCAAGCAAGAGGGTTCGCAAAAGAGGTAGATGTTGTGGAACGTCTAGTCCTCAAACTCCCGCATACTAGTCAAGTTCCGATTCCCGAGAAAGTTGTCATAGCGATAAAGAAGCCTACACCTTTTCCCTATAGTGATACACATGTCTTTGTACCTTGGAAGTATGATGTCAAGGTAAAGACGCAAAATAATATAGGACAACCGCTTCAACCTCTATTGCCCGGACATAGCAGAGCCCGCACAAGCAGTGTCGAGCATCATGGGCATAGGAGGGATCACAAGAAGTGGCAGGTGTTACGGGCAAGAAGATAAGACCGGGAAAGGAAAAGCAGGCTTTGTAGAAACAAAAGAAGATGATGAAGAAGAATTCCTAAAAATCATGAAGCAAAGTGAGTATGATGTGGTAGAACAACTCAAAAAAACTCCAGCTCGGATCTCTCTATTGTCACTCATCTTGAGTTCCGAACCTCATCGCAAAGCACTGCAGAGAGTGTTAAATGAAGCTTATGTGAAGCCGGATGTTACCCCAGAAAGCTTAGTGAACATGGTAGACCCAGTAAGGCACACCAATGTGATCCCCTTCTCGGAGGAAGAAATGGTACATTCAGTAGGGAATAACCCACATGCTTTGCATATCACATTGAAATGTCAGGGGTATGTAGTCGCAAAAGTTTTGATTGACGGGGGGTCTGCCTTGAACGTCCTCCCGAGGACAACCTTGTCCCAGCTGGCTATGAGTGTAGAAGACCTTAGGCCTCAAGAAATGACAGTGCGGGCTTTCGATGGAAGGAAAAGAGGAATTCTGGGAGAAGTGACCCTTCCACTTGAGATAGGCCCGAGCTGCTTCCAAGTGTTGTTTCAAGTAATGGATATTGAGCCTACATATACTATGCTTTTGGGAAGACCATGGATCCATGCAGCTGGCGTTGTTCCCTCGACCCTGCACCAATGTCTGAAATACATTGAAAATGGATGTCTGGTTGCCATTCGGGGAGAGGAAGAAATCTTATTGATGAAGCCTGCTTCAAGTGCCGTATGTTGAAAACATAGAGAAAGAGGGGGAAAACTTCCTACACAGTTTCCAGTTGGTGGAATCGAAGGCCAAGAAGGATAAGTCATCCTCTAAAGATGTCCATCAAGTTGTGACTCGCATTATGACCAATAATGGTTACCAAGCCGGAAAAGGTTTAGGGATTCAGCTACAAGGAACCAAGTCTATGATCACCTTGCCAGAGAACAAAAACAGATATGGTCTGGGATACGAGGCACTAGAGGTGTCAAAAAAATGGGGTCGAGCTCGATGGGCCCGAATCCCCGACAAACGGGTTGGTCACGGTAAAAATGAACACAAAATTAAAAATAGCCCGAACGGGTGGAATAAGTGAGCCCGAACGGGTCGGGGGCCCGCTATAATAACAAAAATTTGGGCCAAGAAAAATCGGCCCGAAATTATCATGGCCCGAATGGGCTGGCCCGAAATGGCCCGTGGCCCGAATGGGTTGGGCTGGCCCGTTTTGACACCTCTACGAGGCACCTTTGGAAGACATGATGAAGCACAACTTGGTTCTCAACGAAGGAAAAAAGGTGAATGAAGTGAAAAAGATGATTCCTCATCTGAAGGAGACATTCCCCATCCCTGCCGAGGTTATCAATGGAACCTCCAATCATCAGGTCCGGCTAATCATTAACAATGTGGATGAAGACTCCGGAGAGGACCATGTTATCCATCCTGCTGTCAATTTGGAACCTCTGAACAATTGGCGATCTGAGGCGTTAATGGATGTGATTGTCATAAAGTAATTGTTTGGTCATGATGTTATCTTAGATTTTTTGTAATGTTGAATTTATGCTAACTCTTGTCGAAACTTTAAAGTGATGAACTTGTGTGTTTTCCAAGTATAATTCTCTGCTCATGTTATCCTTCATCAAAGTTTCAATGCAATGAACTTGTGTGTTTCTCAGTTGACTCACTGTTTTAATTCTTTTCTATCTTTGATTTACGTCTTTGCTTAGCCTTGTCCAATTACCATATTTTCTTTTCTGTTTCCAATCGGGCACAAATAAATCTTCCAGGATTTGGGTCTGGTAGAGGCATTGCCCCATGAAGGGATACCGAAAGCTCAAGGATGGATTCCTATTCAATGATAGATATAGATAATCGTGACTCGGATGAAGACGTAAACGCACGAGGGAGTTTGCCAAATTGGTAGAAAGGTCAGAAAGAGACTTCAGCCTGGATGAGGAAGAAGTAGAGGTGATCAATATGGGAACCAATGAAGACAAGAAGGAATTGAGGTTGGTGGATAACCCGGAACGTGAAAGCATGATCAAGTTATTCGGAGACTACATGGATGTATTTGCTTGGTCTTACCGAGATATGCCAGGGCTGGATCCAAGCATAGCTTCCCACAAGATTCCGCTATACCCCAATGTTGAGGCGAAAAAGCAGAAATTGAGGAGAATGCACCCTGAAATGTCCTTAAAGATCAAAGAGGAAGTCACCAAGCAATTGGAGGCAGGATTTTTAGAAGTTTCAAGGCACCCAGAATGGGTAGCAAATATCGTCCCTGTTCCGAAGAAAGATGGAAAAGTCAGGATGTGTGTGGACTATAGGGATTTGAATTAAGCTAGCCCTAAAGATAATTTCCCTTACCTCACATTGATGTCCTTGTCGATAATGCAGCAAGAGGTCATAGATTCTCTTTCATGGATGGTTATTCAGTTACAATCAAATTCTTATGGACACAAGTGATAAAGAGAAGACCACATTTGTCACATCATGGGAACCTTTTGTTATAATCATGCCATTCGGATTGAAGAATCTTTGGGGCCACCTATCGGCGTGCCATGGTTGCTTTGTTCCACGATATGATGCACAAAGAAATTGAGGTGTACGTGGATGACATAGTTGCTAAGTCCCAAGAAGGGAAAGCCATGTGGTAGTGTTACAAAAGTTGTTTGAAAGACTCGAGAAAATACAAGTTGAGGCTAAACCCTGCAAAATGTGTTTTTGGTGCGTCGACTGGAAAATTGCTTGGTTTTGTTGTTAGCAAGGAAGGAATCAAAGTAGACCCTGATAAAGTCAAAGCCATACAAGAGATGCCTGCTCCCAAAACTGAAAAGGAAGTAAGAGGTTTTCTCGGGAGATGAATTACATCGCTAGGTTCATAGCCAACGACCAAGACTTGTGAGCCAATCTTCAAGCTACTGAAGAAACAACAACCAGGAGAATGGGATGAACAGTGTCAGGAAGCTTTTGAGAAGATAAAAACTTACTTACAAAGTCCTCCTATTTTGGTGCCACCTACACCTGGTCGTCCTTTGATATTATACCTCACGGTATTGCAGACATCCATGGGAGCAATGCTAGGGCAGCATGATGAAACAAGAAAAAAAGAACAGGCCATCTACTATTTGAGCAAGAAGTTTAATGAGTGCGAGTCTCGCTACATGGCAGTTGAGAAAACATGTTATGCACTGACATGGACATCTAGAAGGCTGAGGCAGTACATGTTGTACTATACTACTTGGCTTATCTCAAGGATGGACCCGATAAAGTACATATTCGAAAGCCCTCATGTTTCCACACGAGTCTCCAAATGGCAAGTGGTCCTTTCTGAGTTCGACATAAAGCATGTAACTCGAAAATCTATCAAAGGGAGCATAATTACAGATCACTTAGCTGAGAATCCACTCAATTATAAGCAACCTGTGACATCTGATTTTCCTGATGAGGATGTTTTAGCAGTTGAAGAAGAAGAGTCAGATAAAGAGGACGTGTGGAAGATGTTTTTTGATGGAGCAGTCAATATGTATGGGAACGGCATAGGTGCAGTGGTCATATCACCAAGTGGGAAGCAATACCCAGTGGCCATCAAGTTAGAGTTCGATTGCACCAATAATGTAGCTGAGTATGAAGCTTGTGCTCAAGGGCTAAATGTTGCAATAGAATTGGGAGTGAAAGAACTACAAGTATATGGAGATTCAGCACTGATAATCTATCAAGTGAACGGGGAATGGCAGACTAAGGACCCCAAGTTGATTCCATACCAGAAATATTTGATGCAGTTGATCGAGAAGTTCGAATGGATCACATTTTCGCACTTGACTAGGGATAAGAACCAGTTTGCAGATGCTCTGGCAACTTTGGCTGTAATGACCAATCTGAATATTCATGCTAATGTGCAACCCATCCGAATAAGGGCAGAAAGCGAACCAGTCTATTGTTCTAATGTTGAGGAAGAAGAAGATGGGCAGCCTTGGTTCCATGATATCATGCAGTATATCAAGTTCAGAGAATACCCATCAGGGGCAAATGAGACAGACAAAAAGAGCATCCGTCGACTTTCCATGGCTTTCTTTTTGAATGGGGAAATACTGTACAAAAGAAACTATGATGGCACACTCCTCAGATGCATAGGAGCTAAGGAGGCTCTCACCATCTTAACAGAAGTTCATGAGGGAATATGCGGAACACATGCCAATGGTATCATGATGGCTCATCAGATCCTGCGATATGGTTATTACTGGTCCACTATGGAAGCTGATTGCATAGAATATGTTCGAAAGTGTCATAAATGCCAAGTGTACGCTGATCGCATCAACACACCACCTGTCCCATTGCATAATATGGTGGCACCCTGGCCTTTTTCAATGTGGGGAATCGATGTTATTGGGCCAATAAACCCGAAAGCTTCTAATGGCCACAGGTTTATCCTGGTAGCAATTGATTATTTCACCAAGTGGGTAGAGGTCGCTTTCCTACGCCAAAGTCACTCAAAAGGTTGTCCTTAAATTTTTAAGGGTAAACATCATTTGTCGGTATGGAATTCCGGATAGGATTATCACAGATAATGGCCCTAATCTCAATAGCACGTAAATCAAGAATTTATGTGAGAGATTTAGGATCAAGCATCAATTCTCGCTCCCTACGGCACCCAGATGAATGGTGCGGTAGAAAGAAGCAAATAAGAACATCAAGAAGATAGTATCCAAAATGGTGGTCAACTACGAGAGAATGGCATGAGATGCTCCCTATGCTCTCCACGCTTATTGCACTAATATCCGATCCAAAGATGGGCAACACCGTTCTCCTTGGTCTATGGTATGGAAGCGGTCTCCCGTAGAGGTTGAAATCCCATCTTTAAGGGTGTTGATGGAAGCCGAGTTAGAAGAAGCAGAATGGGTAAAGACTCATGACGAGCAGTTAAACATGATTGAAGAAAAGCGATTGAAAGCTATCTCGTCATGGACAACTATACCAAAGGAAAATGGCGAGAGCCTTCAACAAGAAAGTGCGCCCTAGGGAGTTCCAAGGTGACGTGGTTTTAAAGAAAAAACTTCCAAACCAAGAGGACGCTCGAGGAAAATGGGCATAAGTTATGAAGGACCGTACATCGTTAAGAAGGCATTCACGGTGGAGCCTTAGTTTTAACGGATATGGACGGAAATGAATTGCCAAGACCGACAAATGCTGATGCAGTCAAAAAGTTCTATGCCTAAAACAAAAAAAAAAAGAGAAAAAGAAAATAACCCGTTAGGTTGAAAACCCGCAAGGGCAGCCTAAGCAAAAGTTAGGGCATCTACAAAAAAAAAAAAAAAAACTGGGGCAATTTTAAGTGGTGATGGAAGACAAAACTGGGGCAATTTTAAGCAGTGGTGGATGGAAGAGAGCTCGTGTCACAAGTGGTTGTAATATCCATCTGAGAATTAGGACCTATCTAATGAGAAGAAAGGAATCCTAACTGGGGCAATTGTCTGCCACCTTACCTTTGTATCATCCTTTTGTACTATTTGCCTTTTCGTGCTTGTGAACATCCAAATCAATGAAAATACTTTCCTTTCTTTTTATTGTCCATCTTTCTTTTGTCATGTTCCTTTCTTTTTTATATTTGTGAAGTCACACGTGTTTATCACAAAATGCTTCGATAAGAGGGAATATAAATTCAGTATCATTGATCTAACAATATAATGGCAGTCCTCTAACTAACGAGTTTACATCAAGAATGAATCAGAAGATTCAAATAAGGCAAGAAAAAGCTCCAAATGCGATTCACAATGTTGAGAGAGGAACTATGTGCCTGATGAGCCAACTCAGAAGTAAAGTGACTCCAGTGTCCGAGGATCCCAACGAACTCGAAACAAGTTGATGAGCCCTAGTTTGTGAGAGCCTACGCCCGGGTGTGATAGATCAAAATTTTTCGAGGAAGCAATCAGAATCGGGTATGCAAGTGAAAGGTTTTGGCATAATGTTTTCAGTCTTTTGATATGATTTTGAGTTGCAGGAAAGTACGTTGCAACATCCCTCCATGAGCTGCAAATTTGTGAAAAGTGACGTCTTCGGCTTTTGCGCCAAGCTTTACTGTAAAAAAATAGCCAAAAAAAAAACCTTTCGGGCCACGCCCATTATCCTTTTCAATTTTGGGCCAAGCCTACTGTCTTTTCAATTTTGGGCCAAGCCCACTGTCTTTTCAATTCCGGGCCAAGCCCACCGTCTTTTAAATTTCGGGCCAAGCCCACTGTCTTTTAAATTTTAGGCCAAGCCCATTGTTTTAAAACGGGCCAAGCTTGTCATCGTTTTTTAAATTCGCCAAGCCCATTGTTTTTAAATTTTGGGCCAAGCCCATTGTTTTTAAATTCAGGGCCAAGCCCATTGTTTTTTCAATTTCGGGGCCAAGCCCATCGTTTTAAATTAAGGCCAAGCCCATGTTTTTAAAATTCTGCCAAGCCCATTGTCTTTTAAATCTGGGCCAAGCCCATCTTTTAAGTCGCCAAGCCCATTGTCTTTTAAATTCGGGCCAAGCCCATTGTCTTTTAAATTTGGGCCAAGCCCATTGTCTTTTAAATTTCGGGCCAAGCCCACTGTCTTTAAATTTCGGGCCAAGCCCATTGTCTTTTAAATTCGGGCCAAGCCCATTGTCTTTAAATTTCGGGCCAAGCCCATTGTCTTTTAAATTTCGGGCCAAGCCCACTGTCTTTTAAATTCCGGGCCAAGCCCACTGTCTTTAAATTTCTGGGCCAAGCCCATTGTCTTTTAAATTTGGGCCAAGCCCATTGTCTTTTAAATTTCGGGCCAAGCCCACTGTCTTTTAAATTTGGGCCAAGCCCATTGTCTTTTAAATTTCGGGCCAAGCCCACTGTCTTTAAATTTCGGGCCAAGCCCACTGTCTTTAAATTTCGGGCCAAGCCCATTGTCTTTTAAATTTCGGGCCAAGCCCACTGTCTTTTAAATCTTGGGCCAAGCCCACTGTCCTTTAAATTTGGGCCAAGCCCACTGTCTTTTAAATTTGGGCCAAGCCCACTGTCTTTTACCATTTCCAGTCATAAAGTCACCCAAGGTCTTTTAGAATTCAAAAAAAAAAAAAAAAAAAAAAAACTCTTTTTAATCAATAAATGCCAACTGAGCTGCGACAGCTCGTTGACAATGCAGTGACGTCTCTGGCTTTACGCCGAGTTTCACCTTGGTAGGATTAACGATGTTGCGACAACTCGTAAATCCATGTTTTGGCTCGCTGGTTTCCAGGCGGCGTCTTTACCTTGTCCATCCACCTCATCCCACACATTGCCGGACAAAATTTAAGTTCATGTCTTTACTCGTTTCTTATGACGTTAACATGAAAACTACAGTTGTTCATAGTCCCTAGTAAGAAACAAGTAAAGAGGGCAACTGTGAACACCCAATTTTGTCCAGATCCTTAGAACTTAAAAATAAATAAATAAATAAATAAATAAATAAAATAATCACCCTCATTTCTTTAATTTCTAATTCAGATCAAATATAGCCCAATAGAAAATATGTTCTGGTCCTTTAGCTACTTTGGCCCATTTTGATTAAAGTTTTTTTAAAAAAAAAAAAAAAGAAAAGAAAAGCAACAGAGAAAATGAACCAACGTAGCAAGAATGGCCCAAACACTTGAAAAAAAAAACTTCAACACAATTGAAAGAGACAAACAAGCAGCCAAGCAAACCAAGCCAAGAGCAAAAGGACGAAATGAACATTCTGGTGATAGCAGAAGGAAGGCAGAAGAGTGAGGCTAGAGACTTTGAAAATGAAACACTAATAAGGAGATGGAATAGCTGCACCTCTTGTGACACAGAAAATGGCAAGCAGACGAGGGCACAGGGTAGACAAAAACAAGAAGGATTCATCAAACGAGAAAGGGAACAACAACCAAGGCTCTGCTATATCTTTGCTACACAAGTTGACCAAAGAAGGGGAAGCAGCGTTGAAAGCCAAAAATGGAGTTGAAAAGGACTTGACATTCTGATTTCCCACAACCAAGGCTCAAAACAATTTTTGAAAATAGTAAGAGGAAGCCAGTTAGAGGGAGTGCAGAGTCAAAAAACAGGGAAGGTTCATCAAACTGGAAATTGAAAATGACCAATGCTCTGCTACCTAAGCTGTCCGTGAAAGAGGAAGTGAAGTAAGCAAAGAAGAGGGGGATAGAAAGAGACTGCACGATCGACGCTCAAGAGGCCAGGCTAGAAGTTCTGAGTGCCTATATAAAGGGAAACAATGTAAAGAAAAGGGGTTGGCTTCTTTTTTTTGAGGAATTGGTGTTTTTGTTGGTTCCAGCTTTTTTTGAGAGAGAAATTTTTCTTGGTTTACGCTTCTTCTTCTTAGTTAAAAATCTGGAACTCACTTGCAGACTCTTGTTTGCTACTGGTGAGAAAACTGGATATTGAGAAAGAGTGAGAAGTGAGATTGTAAAAAGAAAGATTTGAATAGAAAGAAACTCAGTTTGTTTTTGAAACTCAGAGGTATATTGTTCGCTCTTTCCTTATGCATCTTGACTTTTGTCATTATTGCCTGCATCCGAATGGGCAGGATTGTTGATCTTATTCATATTGTTCTTGCCTTTGTTCTCGTGCTGGTTCTCATACCTTCATAAGCACATACGTTCACACCCTCATCCTCTTAAAAGACCCATCAGAAACCACCATTTTTCCCCTTATCATCTGCATACTCAAAACCGACACCCCCCTCCATCCTCACCATTCCGACACTATTTTCATTTTCAACCTCCCATCACCTATCAAAACTATCATACAGACCACCCCTCCATCAACTCCCGACAAACCACTCATCCATCCATTCCTTCATCTTACTATCCATTATCTCCTACCCCTTCACCGTGTAACCACCACAAAAATCCCAGATCAAAACCGACCGTCGGACCTCGAGAGACCAAATCTCTCCTTTCGACCGACCGTCGACCCCAATACCAGATCTCTCCTCAGCCGACCGTCGAACCCAACACCAAACCTCTCCTTTCAACCGACCGTCGAACCCAACACCAAACCTCTCCTTTCAACCGACCGTCGATCCCAACACCAAATCCTCCCTCCAACCGACCGTCGAACCTCAGAATCCTTTCAATCGACCGTCGAATCCAGCACCAAATTTCCCCTTGCAACCGACCGTCGAACCCAACAAATTTCTCCCTTCAACCGACCGTCGAACCCAACAAATCTCTCCTTTCAACCGACCGTCGAGCCCCACACCAAATTTCTCCCTTCAACCGACCGTCGAACCCAACAAATCTCTCCTTTCAACCGACCGTCGATCCCCACACCAAATTTCTCCCTTCAACCGACCGTCGAACCCAACAAATTTCTCCCTTCAACCGACCGTCGAATCCAACACCAAATTTTCCCTTGCAACCGACCGTCGAACCCAACAAATTTCCCCTTCAACCGACCGTCGAACCCAACAAATCTCTCCTTTCAACCGACCATCGAATCCAACACCAAATCTCTCCCTTCAACCGACCGTCGAGTCCAACACCCAAATCCATCCCCTCACCGACCGTCGGACCTCGCAGAGCCAGATCCTCCCAACCGACCGTCGGATCCCAACACCCCCAACACGATACCTCACGTTTTCATTTTCCCACTTCAGAGGCTGAAAGCCTCCCTTTTTTCCCTTATCAGAGGCTACGAGCCTCTGTTTTCTGCTTTCTTCCTTTATTATCTTATTTTATTTTATTATTATTTTTTTTTTTTGTTTTTGTTTGTATGTATGTCTTAAGAAGGAATTTATAACAAAAAGCATGATAAAACAAAAAGAGGGTTCTGCTGGGTTAGGGTTCGTGGTTATTATTATTATTTTTTTTTTTTTTTTTGTGTTCCAAGGCCTTCTCTTGAGTTTGTGTGGGATAGATGAATAACAATAGCATGTTGGTTACTTTTTTTTCTTTTCTGGTTAACTTTGTTTATCATATTTATCTTTTTTTCTTTTCTTTTTTTTATCTTTTTTGCCTTCCTTTTTTAGCTGTTGGTTTTTGTTAAAAAATAAATAAATAAATAAATAAAATAAAATAATTAAACGTTGTTAAAAAAAATAAAATGAGATTAGCTGAGCTGCGACAGCTTGTTAATTTCCTCTTTTTGATTTAGAATCATTTAAGTCGCGACGACTCGATGATTCACGAAATCTTCTTTTCCTTCTTTTTTATTTATCTTTTTTTTAATGATAAAACAAATATTCTTGAAAGTTATAAAGTTTCACACAATCAATTTAAGGTACCGTTTTTAGAACGGGTGTGTTAGGAGTCTTTGTGGGATTAAGTTCCCGCCCTTCCTTATCCATAACCAACTCCCGAATTCAATCTGGTTCCAAAGACCATTTCCAAAGAAATGTTTTCTGATTTTTCCTAATTTAAATAAAATTGGTGGCGACTCTATCTTCTGTTTAAAAAATTAAAGAGTTGTTGCATCCGCCGCGATCCCGGTCGCGACAATGGTCTTCAATTTTCACCGCTAAACTAGCATTAGCACGTTTTTTACTGAACTTACATTCCACATACTCCGTCATGCTCCCACTTAGACGGAAGTCATGTTCTTCCAAAGCTCGTCTCCATAGTTATACATTCTCATTTGTTTTCTCTCTCGACTCTCTAATTAAGACTATATCATTGTAAAAAGCGTGCATTATGGCACTGACTCTTGGATATGCGCAGTAAGCACATCTAAGACCAAAGTAAAAAGATATGAACTCAAAGTTGACCATTGGTGCAGTCCTATAGTTATAGGAAAATCTTCTGTGACTTCACCCTATGTTCTCACACTAGTTTTAGCCTCATCATACATATTTTGAATTGCTCGAATATAAGTGATACAAACTTCTTTCTTCTCCAAAACCTTCCACAAGACCTCTCTCGGTACCCTATCGTAGGCTTTTTCCTTATCAATGAAACTATGTGTAGGTCTTTTTGCTTCCTTTGATACCTCTCCATCAATTTTCGCAGAAGATAAATTGCTTCCATGGTTGAACTCCCAAGCATAGAACTAAATTGATTATCTGAAATATGAGTCTCGTCTTATTCTCCGTTCAATTACTTTTTCCTATAACTTCATAGTATGACTCATGAGTTTAATTCCTCTGTAATTTACACAATTTTGTATATCTTCATTATTCTTATAAATAGGGATTAAAGTGTTTCTTCTCCATTCATTTGACATTTTCTTAGATTTCATTATCTCTTTAAATAGCTTTGTGAGTCAGCTTATACATTTTTCTCCTAAGTACTTCCATACCTCAATAGGTATATTATCTAGTCTAACCGTTTTTTCATTATAAGACTAAATTGATATTGGTGTGATGATGTTGTGATACAAAAGACAAACTCAATTATCTTATTTATACTAATTCTAAACTCCTAATCCTAATTAAATAAGAAAACAAATCAGGAAATATAGTAAATAAGAAATAAATCATAAGAAATCATTTATAATAGTCTAAAATATTTTAAAATATAATAAAAATATTTTAAGATATTTTTCAAATATTCTAATATAATAAATGAGAAAAAAATGAGATTATCAATGTACTAATATTTCTATCCGCGCATTGATTAGATTTTAATATATAAATTTTTATAAAAAAAATTATTACAATTCTAAATACTTTAATATTCTCAACCATTGCATATTAAATTTATATTATCAAATATTATATTATCAAATTTAATACTATTAAATCTTATCATATATTTCATTCAAAACGAACTCCTACACATGTCATAGCTCTCTACTCTTTCTTAAAATAATTGGTGATTGAAGTGGCAGTTGTTGCGTTAATTATATCAGGTGATAAACTGTGCAACCGGTGTGCGACACAAGATGTGCAAACAGCTTTTTCCCTAATTATAAACATCCCTGAAAATTAGCGCAGCTCATGTAGTTTTCAATTTGTCAAGTTTCTCTCTCTTGATTTTTGTTATTAATAATTAGGGGATCAAGATTCTTTCTAGTTTGGTGAAAACAGGAGAAGGTCGTGTTCCTCAAATCTCAACCTTACATATTTTTTAAACCTTTATCTTTTTTTTGGGGTGTTTTTTTAAACCTTTATCTATGGTGTCAAATTTGACACATCATCCCTAAAACACACTGTTTCATTAGAATAATGATTGTTTAAAGTAAAAATTCTTGTAAAATGAATAAGAAAGTTTATATCAACTATTGATAAATGAACCTACATCAACCATCAATAATTAATGTAAACTTATTTATTCATTTTACATGGATATTTACTTTAAAAAAATCCTTATCCATTTCATTAAACCTCTCAAAATCCTTTTTTTCTTGATCCCTATAGGAAACTCTCACACTCATGACTGTAGCCACCACATCGGAAGTCCAACGCCAATGTGAAGTATGCCTGGTATAGGGCTTATCGCGACAATTGTTGTTGAATCGACGACCATAATTGGCATGGAAGCAGCGGTTCCCAGCAACAAGCATGAAGAGCCCGATCCCAAACGCCACCTCTACAATCCAAATAATTACACAATTGTTGCTGGTGAAATTTGACCTCGTCGGCAGTGGAGGAGGCGAGCGCGTCCATCGCGCAGGGCTTCGTGAGAATGCCATTGCAAATACCCTGTTTGCCGAAATAGGAGGACAGGTGGAGGTTTAGGAAGATACCCAAGGAATAAATAGGTCTTGTTAGGAAGTTGAAGTTCTCGTGAGTGGTGCAGTTGTTGAAGTTGGAGGAAATACTGCCATTGAGGTAATTTTCCTACAATTCAATCTTGTATATACCTTCTTTTGGTGAGAAAAGCAAGGGCCAGTGTTACTAATTTGTTTCTTCCCAAAAGTGGCTACATGTGGTTAGTGGAATGACGCATAAATTGAAGGACATACATAGAACTAGTAATATGGTTCTTCAAAATTTCATCAATGCAGCAAATTGGTCATTTTATCCAAGACTTTGTAGTCAAAGGTCCATGCATAGACCTTTTGACTTTACCCATTACCACAAGTTTTTAATTTTACAATAAAGGTTCAATTATTTTATTATTGTCAAAGCCATTCAACTATTGATATTTCCACCACAAGCCCTAGGCTTCACATCATGCCCCCAGACAGATCAATAGCCAGAATTCAAAAACTGCCACTTCTGGATCATTTTTCTTTTCCTAAAAGCTCTCTGAAGGGCACTTGTAGTGTGAGAGTTAATGTAGCCCCCAACTCAGTGGTTGGTAGGAAGAGAAAAGAAGCCTTCTCCACTGCAATTTAACCAAGCAAAACACATGTCCTCTTCAATCATCTTTCTTTACGCATAGTACATGTACAAGCTATTTGCAGCAGCACAAGCAATTGAATTCTCAGTTGGGTGTCATTAAGTGCAGCAACTTTGTTGTGAAATCAAAAGAATTCCCATTTGCATCAACACCACCAGGGGTTTCTGCTCCTATTTAAGAATACCAAATATTGGAACTCATGATATACTATAATAAGAAACAATATGCATTATGAAATCTTGCTCAAAGTCCATCATACAAGGGGAAATGAAATAGAAAACTGACTTCGTCTTACAACTCATGTTATACTATTTTCCAATGATCTAGAAGGCCTTGAAGGGGTTGGAACTTGTCGTCTGAGGGAATGAAAAAGTTAATATAAATGCTACAATGCCTAACTAAAAACCATGCTTGGCATCAGAGATCCCATAAAATTACCTCATTGGATTTTTCCTGGCTTCCAAAGTTGTAGCCTCAGCACTTCTTGGGGCACAACCAAACACACGGAATAGATTGCTGGCATCAAATGAAACAAAATAATAGCATGCAGGATAAGCAATTCCAATGACAACTGAACCACGGATTAAGTTTGTATCACAGACCTGTAAGAACTAGTTGCTACGCGTAATCCATCACCAGACAGATCAATAGCCAGAACCACCGCGTCGCCGCACACCAGAAAACGCCACCACCCACCACCGTGAACCACCCCACCGACGAGCCACCACCACGTCGAACTCGTACCCACAGCCAAACGACCATCCCCACCCTGGATCCGTCCAGATCCGTCGCACCTATGCCAGCACCTCCATCCCAAAGCCATTGATGCCCCTTGTCAGCGCCATGTCTCGTCGTCCCACCACATCGCCGGTGACGTAGTCACCCTCTGTTAGCCTCACTCCACCACCGTCCTTATGTCTAAGTTACGCAGATCCGTAGAACCCAGCACCCATCTCGGACCACCACAAGCACGCGCCACTGTTAGAACCGCAAAACCCGCACCCGTGACCGCGCAATCCACCATGCCCGAACCAGATCTCTGCCGTCTAAGCCACAAACCCGAATCGGACCAATCTTTCATCTCTACTGCGACCTAGAACCCGTCGCACCTAGATCTGCTCCGCACTAACCACCTCAAACCAGCCCTTCACCTCCAGCTGCAACCTTTGCCCAACCACCGTGAAGCCCGCACCGTCTTCCCCTCTCCGTCGCGCAACATCACTGGTCAGTGTGCGTCAGCGTTGGTCAAGGATAGAGCAGTAGCTGCAAGATGCCGGAGTGGTCGTGGATCTCGCCGTGGAAGCCCTCTTTTTGGCATGGACCCTTTTGCAAATATCATTTCATACAAATTTCTTTTATTTGTAGGGATGAATTAGTAAAATATATATCTTTAAAAGATACCTATTGACCAAGTTACAGGTATTAATTTTGTACCATTAATCTGATTTTTTACGTAATCAATGGTTATAAATATAAGTTCCACGAATGGACCCTATTTTACAGGTCCAGCATAAAACGACCCGCAGCAAAGATTGGTGGAGATGGAAGTCTTCTGTCTTTTTGTTTTGAATCTGAATTTCACTTGAGAATCAACAACATTAAAGCCGATGTTTCGATTTTTTAGAAGCTAGAGGAAGTGTAATTCTTTATTTTCCACCGCATTAGAAGTGCAAAGCTCTCCAAATCCGTGTACAGGAAAAAAGGAATTTGGGACTTTAGGAGGGTTAGTAAAACGGTGTGTTTTATGGGAGATAACGTGTCACAACTGATCCCAAAGATATGTTTTAAAAGATTATGAGGTTGAGATCTAGCAAATAGGACACTCCTATTTTCACCCAATCGGAGATGATCTTAGGTCATAATTAGGTTGTTGGAAGCATGAGGATCACGACTATTTTAATATTATACTTTATTTGATATAATTTTTTAAAAACTTATCTTGAAGATATATTTTAGATTTGACAATCTTATTCCAACTTGCGAGTATTTAACCCGTCTCACCTTATACAGGTTGATTAAAGACTTGTCTCGATCGTTGCTAGGTGGATATTAAGATTTCAGGATGGATACATGAATAAATTTTATAATAACTTAGATAAATTTTTTTAAACTAGTTATTAGAGTTAATTTGGGTGTTATTTTAAAGAAAGAATACAAAATTGAGTCAAGTTAAGTAGAAACCTATCCTTAACTATCCCATTCCAAAGTCTAACATAATTATTTTTCACGTACAGTTTATCAACAGCCTTTAATTGTTGCTTACTCAATAACTATTCTTGAACTAATACATGGTCAAGTTTTTATTTTTATTTTTATTTTTTTACTATAGCAGTTATTGAAACGTCGAATTCAAATCAAATTTAAATATTTTTTTAATCAAAGGAACTTGATTAATTTGAATCGTAATAAATAGATTGCAATGAAAGGGTGAAGTTTATGAATAATTACATAACCATGTCTTAAATGTAAGTATTATATGTTATCATACGTTAGGCTTGCTGCTGTATAATCTTTTAAATTCCTTTTTATTTTTCCATTGTAGTGTATATATACCTGCTGTATCACGAATATAAAGTTGAGTGAAAACAATCATTTTCGTTGAGCATTGGCCTGCTTACAAACCGCCCATCCTTAATGCACTTTTTTTCTTTTTCTTTTCTCCCAACTTAAACTCCAAACAGTATTTGCCATAAGTGATTTGACAAAATATGCTGGTGATTCTAAGATAGTTGTTGTGAGCTCTTTTGAATACTAAATTTGTGACCAATTATGCTGCTGTGCTTCTGTTGAGCAACGAGCTTCCTATCCCCGTTTATCTTTATTTTCATGCATTCATATTTGATTTAATTTATTATGTAATTTCCGAAAGAATGGGGTGCAATTAATCACATTTTTTTTAAATAGAGATATAGTCATAGAACTTCGAAGACACAATATAGTAAATGTGAGAATATGAAGAAATTAAGAACATTAATAAATCAATTAGATTATTCATTATTTTTAACACTAAAAAACAAATATTAAGATAATAACTAAAGAAAATGAGAAAATTGTCTTTATTACAAGCAAAAGAAAAAAGAGTTTTGCTATATTTTCTTAGTAGCTCTATGCTAATAGCTTAATTGGTAAGAATTAAGGATATACAAAAACAATAATAAAGTTCTAACTTCACAAATACTTTTTATCTTAATTTTTCTTATCCTATCATAAATTCTCTTTCTCGGGTCTTATACTAAGGAAGTCTTTTTACTAGGCTCACAAGGTGGTCTTAAGCTTTACTAAAATAAAATCATCATAATAATATTTTTAATATTAAATAAAAAAACAAATACATTATATATCTTAAAAATATAAAAAAGTATTTAATATTTTTTATTTAATAATTAAAAAATTATTTAAAAAAGTTGGTTAAGAGGATTAATAATTATTCAAGAAGAAAACTGTTCCAAAAGAAGTATTAAATAATAACTTTTTTTTTGTCCTTTAGTTAGACAGGGAAATTTTTTCAAGTATTTAATTAGTGAGGACACTATCCAAAGTTCATTATACACGTACCTTGGCTGACTCAGTTGTTGATATGCTTCTTTTCTTGTTAGGCATGGAAGGGATCGAATTGAAGCTGAAAAGGATATTTAAAAACGAAAGTTAGACACAGTAATTTATCAGTCAATACCACACCCTCAACTCCACGAAGACCTCAAGCCAGTCCATCCAAAAAGATGTAAAAGCAATCATATTAGCACACTGGCGGTAGGAGAGATAATGTAAAAAGAAACTAGAAGGGGGAAAAAAGAATGAAAAAGAATCTTTTTTTCCAAATAGGTTCTTTGCTTCTTCAAGAGGATTGAAAATGATAATAATATTAAAATTAATTAGTCTCTGTGGTGTAATTAAGTTGGTTAAGAGCAAGACATTAAAAAAAATTGGAAAGATTTGATTCCTCAGTATACTTTTTAGCCTCTTCTCCATCTCTCCTTTCTCCTTTTCCTTGACTTATAGGGAGCCAGCTTAGAGCTCTACTAAGGACCCCTCGACCGGGTTCTACTTGATGGGACCTAAGTATTAAAAAAAATATTAAAATCAATTAGTAAAGACAAGTCATGCATGCAGTCAATAATAATGTGCTCTGAAGTGTGGGTGGTTACACACATAATAGTAATGTTAGTTAGAATTGCGATTGCATACACAGATGGCTGCTAGAAATTGGCCATGATGTTTTAAATGAATAATGTTAAATAAATAACTTTTTATGCGTATACAAATATACGCTTTGTTATGTTATTAAATTATTTCTAATAAATTGTAACTCAAATAATATATTTCAATTTCACTAAAGTTCAAAGGTTTGAGGGTCAATTTTCATTCCCAAATCTGATAAAGCCAGTGCTCCACTTATCTATCGGGAAAAAAATTATATAAATTTAAATGTTTAAAAGTTATACGTCTAGTATTTTTCTGCTTTAATTATTATATTATTATATTAAATAATATATATATTTTTATATTCTATTTAATACCATTTATTATATATATTTTTTTATTTTTTTATTCAATCACATCTTTTAAAAATAATATAAATAATAATATACTTCTAAAAGAAATAAGAATATCTTTATCCTTTCTGTTTAGTCATGGCAAGCTGTCATTTTATATGTGAATTATTACCTTTCTGATATATTATTTGTTTAAAAGTGTTCCATTGTGGTTGTTATACGTTTGTTCCATTGTGCACTCGTGAAACATGCAAATAATTAAAAGTGTTCCCCTGTGGTTGATATATCAGCATCTACAGTGGAACCCATTGATCCCATGTAAATGTGTTTTTTTTTTATCGGTATCTTCACAAATATTGATTTGAAACTAATATTTTTAGACATGGCGGGATATGTTAATAATTAGAAAGATCTCTTAAAAAGTGTCTGCTCCTAAATTTAAATTTAAATTTTTCTTTAAAAGAGCATCCTATTTACCATTACATTTAATTTTTGTTTATGTAAATGTGCATATTTGTACCAATACAAAAGTATCTCAACATGTACTATGGTTCTTGACTTCTTTTGCGGTGCATATGGCGGAATCATTTAACATCCCTGCATAAAAAGGACGACAAATAAATGTTGTTTCCACTCTACGTTGTTGGCAGCAATTATTGCAAATGCACTTATTATTATTCACTGTAAGTTGATGGCAGCAATTATTGCATTTGTACTTATTATTTATTATATTTGAATTTTATGTTTGGACATTATATTTTTAAAATGAGTTTATTTTTAATAGAATAAATAAAAATACATGTAATTTTTATTTGATAAAGTATATCGAAATTTTTTTAAAGTGAACATCATATATGAAGAATCTGAAAACAAGTAATAATAAGCAATTAATTTAATGATGATGTAGATATATATATTTTTGCAACTGCATTAATTTATTTTTAAAAAAAATAATAGGGTTTCTAACACTTCTGACCACTTTTTTTTTCTTAAAAAAATTACTTACAGCACTTCTAAGGTTGAGATCTACCTTGTTTGTATTACATTTTATTTTATAAATGGTAAAACGTACATTTGACTAGAGCAAGCTTTTAGTTGCTTCTAGTAAAAGTGCATGGATAAGTTTAATTTTCTCATTTTAGTGACAAGAATTTAAACCTAATTACAAGTTCACATTTGTTTTAAATTGCACGCCCCACATTGAATCAAAGAAATAATTTTTTTTTTAAAAAAAGTGTAGTGTAAAGTGTGCATTCTCATTTGTGTCGAGGAAATTTTAAAAAATAATTCTAAATTTTCTTAACTAATACTTGTAATAATTTTTTTAATTATGAAATAAAAAAATATTAAATATTTTTTATGTTTTAAGATATTAAATGCATCAATTTTAATTATTAATTAAATTTTTTTATCAATATTAGAAAGATCATTAAATTTTTTAAGGAAAATATAACAAAACTAAAATTTAAAACAAACATATTATTACTCTTTTAATTTTACGTTGGACTCATATACTTTGAAAATCTAAATTTGTCATTTTATAATTCCTTCAATTTAAAAACATCTACAGTTAAGGATAATTACATAAGTATTCTAAAACTTGTCTCAAGTATACGAGAACGTA